>CM023449.1:183571866-183731866 GCA_013339765.2 Haemaphysalis longicornis | reverse complement strand
TGAACGTCGACTGCTACATAACAAGTACCCGAGTAGATGCTGTGAACCTTTCAGAAGTTAAACTAGCAATCTGGGTATTTCAGCAGATTTTTCACTCTCTTTTGTAAAGGCTCGCAAATCTAAAGCATTTCGGCGATGTCACTAAACCGCGATTTTGCATTCCCTGTTTTGCCCTTCCGTAGCTCCCAACGACTGCGGAAGAAGAGCAAGCTATACAAGTCTGGCCGCCTTTGCCACGAATTCGGAAACAAAGTAGGCCGCGCAATCTGGCCATGCAAAGCGCAATGTTGTACCAGCTTTCTACTTGCAAGCAATCGTAGCAAACTGGAATATAAGGCTTCCACAAAGTGCTTGCTTTGAAACGCACCCGTTCGGGCGTGCGAAGCGTCGCTGTTCCATCTTACAGCGAAAACGTGCGTAAAACCTCGAGCAGGACCCCGCGAGGACATTACGTTCGCCCGTTTCCATTAATTTTGAGAAACGAGTGCGGCACTAGTGGAGAACACTCGGCGCTTGCCTGGTGGGGTCGTCGACGAATATGAGCGGCTGCGGCCGGATGAGCTGCTCGGCGCAGGAGAGCAGGCGCCGGTGTGTCTTGCTTATGTGGGACACCTGCACCCGGCGCACATCCATGAGGCCCCAGCGTTCAACAGCGTTCACAACCTGCGGAGTGAGGGTGGAGGAGTGACACGACGAGCTTCGAAATGACCCGGACCCGAACGCATCATTCCAAAAGCTCCACCATTGTGAGCTCAACGAAGGCGACAATTTCATTGTAAAATGCGCGGTCCGCCCTGATGTTGTTGCTTATGCCAGCACGTCGCTCGAGGCTAAAGGTCATTCTCATACCAAGTGCGCGAATGAACTGTTCATTTAGTATAAAATGCAACGACTGTTTTTTTTTTTTTATTTCTGAAAGCGATCTTAAGAGCAAGAAAAGCAGAGGTGTAAATCTTAAGAAGGCAGAACGGGGTGCGAGTGGTGTTGTCTTTGTACACTTAAAGGGACACTGAAGTGATATGTAAACATTCCCGCGCAGATTTCTGCCATTACTTTATTAGCGCAAATTGCTTTCTTAGTCCGGCTTATATGGCGTCCCCAAAAAAGGCCATGTTTCGACCGTAGACTCTAGGCGCGTTTACGCGAGGTTTTATTTAGTAGAAAAACTAATTCGAAAATGCTGTCCTATGGCCTCTCTTTACGCTCGCCCATTTTCTGTGGCGTTTTCGTGTGACGTCAGGAGGGGATGAGCTGGCAATTGGCTGGCTGAGCTACTGCACGGCTCCCCGGCCTTCAGACAGAGTCAGTCGGCCCAGCGTTTCGTCTGCCGGCCGCCGACGGGTCGTCGCAATTCGTTCGCTTAGTTGAAACGAAGCCAGGACACGTTTGTGAATGGAAGAATGTGCCTTTCTTTACTTGGTTTGTTTGTACACTGTATCTAGCTCCAAGTCAAGGTCGCTTCACACAAGCGCTGCACAAGCCCACATGCGACGCTTCGCTGACTGGTACGCCAGTAGGAAAATATAAGGCCTCTTGAAGGCGGGAGAAGAGTCAGCGAAGTCAATATAGGTACTAAGGAAATAAAATCAACTGATATTTTTACCGTACAGCGTAAAACTAGGGCGCGGAGAGCACTTTTTTGCGCTGGGCGAACAAGCACAGCGGCACGGAGCAAGAGTGCACAGCGGTCAGCAGCACGACTACGCATCTGCGAACGCTTTTACGTCTACGAAATGCAATTGCTAGACGTGAGCTACTCACCCCGCCGGTGGAAACTCGGGCGACGCTTACTGCACGAGCGTAGTACAACAAATAGTCACCTACGCTGCTTGAAATGCCAAAACTAAATAAAAGTGTAATCCGGTTGTACAATATATACCCTATATTACCATGGCCAGCGGAGCCAGCTCCGTGGCCGAGTTGTTTGGGGTGCTAGATATGCCACCGCAAGTGTTTTGCAAGTCAGGAGTTCGAATCCCCGCGGGTACGTGCTTTTTTTTTTCTGTAAGTTAACTTTTTCGTTTTCCGCCGATGTTTTCTATATTGAGTTCACCTTTTTTTGGGCCGCAACGTTCATGGCTCCACGAACTAGTTCACAAAACGCGCGCAGGCTGGCACTGGCGCGCTAGCGAGTTCTCGTTGGTGTGCTGTTGCCATAGGAAGCACCCACTGCTTGCAGGCAGTGGGCACAGGCCAGAATGAACAGACCCTTGGCCTGGTACGAACACGCTTTTTACGATACAGGCATGAGGGAGGAAAGCTCCAAATATGGGGGAAAAGCGCATGACATTTGGGCGTCTGCTGGTACGCGGAGGGTGTTCATGCACTACGTAGGTCTCGGCTAGTGAATGCTACGACTACAAGCCGTCCTGGGAGGCTTATCTAAGTTGTGCATTTTACAGCCGACAACATGTTCCGCAGAAGCGCGGTACGATGACCACCTACTGAGACATTGAGAATGCCCTTCCAGCAACGCCATTGGTTATGTTTTACAGAACCGAAACCGAAACCGAAACTTGTTTGATTGCTAACCTTGGGCATCGTCCAATCACGGCGCCCCTCCTCCCAACGTCACACCCTTAGTCACCTATCGAAAGTATCCCGAAACAAATTATATAACCATTACCGGCTAAGACGACTCTACATGCCTGAAATTGGGCTTTCATTGTGTTAAGACAGTCAGTTGAAAATCGCGAAAACGGAAGGGTTCTACATAAGACAATTCACGCATCGATCACGAAGGAGGAGTAAAATACATTTCTCATAAATCACGTGCCGAAATACATTTAGATTGTTCGTAGATGTATTTACTTACCGCGCGAAAAATCGTCGCTTTCACGCTACCTTCAACTTTCTTTAGGAAGGGATGTTAGATTTTTCTGAAACGCCATATTTGACTAAGCTTGTAAAGTCTTCATTACACCTGCACAATGGGCTCTTAACATATATAGCTCCCGCCTGTTTGGTTGGCAGAAGAACTACCTGAAAACCTTTTCTTGTAAAAAACCTGATTACAAACTCCCGGACAACCTTGGATAATTACCATTCTTGATTGCCTTCGAGTGGCGATATTTCTTTACTATTCACAGTACAAAGCTTTAGATAAGCGATGCTACCAGGCAACATGAACGTTTCTCCAATAACATATGTTCTGCATCTCTCAGCCACAAGGTTGGGCAGCGTGTTTTAGTGAAGTTGTTTGTTCCACCTCGACAACCGCTTTCAGTGTCCGTCATTAACAGAACGGAAGAAAATCGCGAATCCTAGTGTCCAGTTCACTAGAGAATATTGCATTGGGGCACAAATAGGAGCAATGAGATTGAAAAACAATTACTGAACTGCAAGTGAATTAGGCATAGTGACAGCTAACAACACACCGGCCCAAATCCCAATCCCTCGCTGTACACTTGTTAGGAAGTAAACAGCAACCATTCCTCTTTTTTTCCCATTCGTGTAGGGTGAAATGCGTCATAACAAAACGGCCAAGTATGAGAAGTGTGCAAGCAATTATAAATGTAGGAAAGTAGGGAAATTATGATGGTGGACTGTCGTAAAGGGCAGAAATAAAGTGGGTAGTGTGGTTTGGTTCGCGAACTGCAGCAGTGCTTGCGAAATCAAGTAACGCCGTGACACAGCCGTCGTAGCTCTCCGGCAACTTAAACAACACTCGTCAGCGCACTCTGGTTCTCTATGACAGCCTTTCGTTGCCCTGACCAAAATTACGTGTCCCAATGTCAGTTTATTTCGACGAAGGTAGAAAACGTATGTCTGTATCCATAAGCTAGACAGCGCAAAAATAAAAAAATAAATGACTAGGAGTCAAAATGACTGATGAATGCGGTTACCAGGGGACGTACAAAGTGCTTGCTAGAAGCCAACGTCGTTCGATGCTACGCACTGCTTCGTTTTTCTAGTGTTTTTTTTTCTCGCTGTTTTAGGGCTGTGTATTTTTGTCTTGCATGTACATGTCATCCTAGACGTGTTCATCCCGGACATATTGGAAACGTCTGAAAAGCATCCGGTACGCAATCCCACAGTATTGTTTGCCTGACAGCAATCAATGTGCTGAAAAATCTCGCCAATCTCCAAGTTTGCCAAAAGACCCATTTCCGTTGTCTGCGACTCCTACATACTTGAGTCCCCAATGAGATGAGAGTACACAATGGGGTGCCAGCCAAGTAAGGGTCTCGCAATAACTTGGCTCTTAAGAGGAACCAAAGCCAGGCGGCGGCGGCTTTCTTGGACGCCGTATATTACAACCCTGCTTGTCCGCTCGGTATGACAGCAAGATAACATCCGCTGTTATTTGCGCAGCTCTTCGCGAAATGGAGCGACGGCTGAGGTCGGACATGGTCGGCGCACAGAAGGGGCACGTACCGCCCGGAACTTCTCCTTCCGCTCCGTGGACGTCGGGAACTTGAGCTCGGCGGCGATCCACAGCGTCTCCTTGACCGAGAAGCAGTCGAAGTGCAGGTCCGACTGGAGCACGTGGCAGCTGCGATCGCTGATCAAATCCGGGTTCAGAGGGGCGCCATTGACGAGCACTTCGCCGCCGTAGCCCTCTCGGCTGGAAAGCAAGGGGCAGCCAGCGTAAGCAGGGTCCCGTTCTTATTACAGCCTATTCACCTTTTCTCTTCCACTTCTCTTTAATAATCCCGAGCCACCGCTACCTTCACACGAGTGCATATGGCTGGCAGAAAGAAACATAGAAAGAAATCTCGGGCCAACTCCGCTAACGTGAAACCTGAGGAGGGGCGAAGCATGCAACGCATAAATGTATTAAAAAATACTAAGTCCCTCTCTTGCCTCACGGCGCGCGCTGATTGGGCGCCGGAGAAGCGCTGGTGGGAGGAGCAATCGCGCGCTTGCTCAGGAGGTAGCGCCCTCTCGTGCGTTGAACCGTATTTCAGCAATGAAATGAGACAGACTGGCCCTTAGTTGTGTTCGGGTCACACGCCGCAGCATGCGTTCTAGCGCGAGGCATTGGAAAATGTGTGTCCCGGTGTGTTCTCTTAGCACGAGTTTTTGCCCTCGGTGATGAAACGTTCTAGCGCGAGGTGTTAAAAAACAAGCGGCTGGGTGTGTTCTTGTATTACGCGTTACGTTCTAGTGCGACGCGTTGGAAAACGAGTGTTTCGATGTTCAACTCCCCAACCACACAGGCGTTTTCTTGAAATTGGGTGAGCTTGGCGGTCAGATTGGCGGTCACTACACACCGAAGCATGCAAGAAATGCGGGCATGCAATCATGTATGGCCGCTGGGTCAAACAATTTCAGCATAGTTTTCTTTTTTTTTTCAGGAAATGATCGCCTATATGCTACCACAAATGTTAAAAGTTAGTGGTTAGCGCTTTATTGTAGCTGCACTACAGGGCAAAGTAATGTTTCCACACCTTCAGTGCGAAAAATTTTCATTGCATGTAGATTTATGCGCGCGCTATATACTTGTCGAAACCAACGCATGCGATGATCAAGGCGTCGCTGTAGGAATAGGCTGTGCTCTCAGATGAGAGGGCAAGCAGTGCACAAACACTTCCGCCGTACCGTAGATAGAACGAAGGCGAGAATACAACCGGGTTGGAGGGATGAGATGCCAGCTGCACTCTTATTTTATTGGGAACGGATGCCAGAATTTACATTAAAAACATGCCTGAAAAGCTAGTTTTCAAACACAGTTTATTGCATAGCCAACAAAATTGTGGTCTTTTAGGTGAAGAAAGGAAGGAGTCACATTAAAGGATGCGGCCATGCTAAACGAAGATTTCTGAACCGCATAAAAAAAATCAATCACAGTTTTACTCCTCCTCCAACGAGTAGAAATTGGAAGAGAATAGTACTTTTGTGTTGCACACATCTGCAGCGCCTGTTAATAGTTCCGCGAGACTACTTCTTCCTCCAAGGCACAGCTTCGCTCTATAGTTAAAAGCTATGAAAACAAAACTAACGTTTACATGAAACCCAAAAAAGAAGACTGCCACAAACGATAGCAAAAAGAAAACAGAGTGTAACCGTTTCCGCCGCAGAAAAGAAAGCACAAAATCATGATTCTCTAACGAGAAACAGCGGTAAGCGAATTTCATCCCCAGCTGCCGCACGCAATGACAGTGATTAATGCGGCTGGCGTGTACAGCAAGCAGATTGCTGATTGAACGCGGGAACCGCTGACGAGGGCGAGAAGTGACGACAAGAACCCCGGGGCACGCCGCCACTTCGCGCGCTTCTCCTGACTGAAACTCACTAAACGCGTGCCTAACTAGCTACACGTCGCGATGAAGCAAAAGCGACACATCTAATTTCATCGTTCGCTCTCTGGAAGGCGGAGGCGCACTTGCCTTTTGACAATCCTTCCAATATGTTGCCCGTGCACAGCCCATCGGGGCAAACATTTCTTGCTTACGCATGCATGCACGAAAGAGGGAAACATCAGATTAGTGAAAATTCACGACGCCATACCTTTTGCTTTGTCGGTGCGCACTGAACATTGAGGTAACAGTAATTAAGGAATAATTGGGGTGCATATTTTTTGGTCTCTGCTTGGCGGAGCACAGCGTGATGTTTCTAGATTGGAGGCCGCTCACATATATTTGATTTTCACTGATGTCGTTCTTTCGGGAGTGTTAGTTTATTCGTTAGAAAGTTTGAACTTCCATAACTAGTCCCTTGTGCTCACAAACAGAAGCTTTTTTTGCGAGGGAGTAATATTTAGGTTGAATAATTTGGTTCGTGTATGGAGCGGCATGCATTACAGTGAATTACTAAAATACTCCATAACTCAAAGCTGTCTCGCAAGACAGGGCTCCGCGAACAGTATATAAATGCCGTATTTGCACGACTCTAACTCGCCGCCGATTGGATTGTAACGCGCAGGTTATATTTATGCAGGAAAATTAGGTAAAATAAGTTTACGCCGTGCAGATATGTAAAAGACTACACCACGTACTCCATAGAAGAGATTTTAGTTTACGCGTACAACTGTAGCAACGACAATTCCTCATGCGTCGTAAGCTTGCTTACCGATCTCCTTCTTGAATCAACATCTGGAGGAGGACCACCGAAAGTGTTCGCAATTTCAAGTGTCTTGACGTCCACCATTTTAGACATGACGGGCGGTTTGTTATTTCGGTGCTAATTCACGGATTTCACGTATGAGTCTTCAAGTTCTCAAAAACGTCCGTACTCTGGGACTGTGAAGCCTTGCGTAAAAATGTGGCTCTCCTTTGTTTACGTCTGTTCCGCACTTTTGTCTCCTGGACGCCCAGTGTGCACGCGTGGATGGTTTATATTGGTACCTCTTCGGAGCGATATGACTGAAACGAGGACAGAATTGCAACAGCTGAAATATGTGCCACAGGTGACTAAGGTATTCCCATTGACAAATGGGTGCAGCAAAATGTACTCACCTGACTCTGACGGATTGTTTTTGGATTGAATTCAGTTGGATTTTGGAAGGAGTTCGCGTGAATGGCGATGCTGCTGGCCGCTTTGAAGCCGATTTCGGTTTTGTGTGAGCCTGATTGTAGCGCGCATATAAATTTGAAGGCTGCTTATATAGGGGAAAGATGGTGCGCGTTAGAATCGTGCGAATACAATACAGGAGAGCGTAACTGGCACAGGCTTACAAGCACTTCTTGAGTGCGAAAGCGCTACTAGCGTACTGGCCTGGACTTCGCCTTTGCTTCTAGAAAACCCCTCCCCACCTAGGGAAAATAAAAGAAACGTTATCTGGCCTCCGTTGAATCTGAGTACTCTCAGTTGCAAACTCGATGCCTTACCAACTATACCACGCCAGAAGGATTTTCACACTAACGAAAGCATCGGACGTGTGTACGAGCTGCGAGCTTATTTACAGATGCCCCCGACTAGCCTTTAACAACTGCCCCTTTGCCAATTGTGTTAAATAAACACGAAAAGGGAATCAGAAGCGTCGTCGGAAACGTCAATGCAATATTCTTCATCACATTCCAAGCTCTGCCAACAAGACCGAGCTCACCGACCAAGCGCATACCCGCAGCAGCATGTATTGGCTCGTATATTCTGAGCCCACCTAATGTAAGTGCTTCACGCACTCAATACCCATGTCCTCAAACCATTTTAAAGAGACCCTGCAATTTCAAAAAAAAAAAAAAAAAAAGTTTGCCGCTGAATGCCCATCAGATAACTGTGAAACTTGCTCACAAAAGTTTTCTCTCTTTCCCAGCGTTGGCGTTCTTCGAGCGCTTGAACGACTTCATTAGAGGGGTGCAAGCGGCTATTGACTGGCATCCTTTCAGTTGCAGCAATAAACGCATTCGGTAGCCACTTTAGAAAAATCGCCGCCAAAGTAAAGCAGAAGCGGAAGGCAGATATGCTGCGCACCAGCAAATCACTCAGTGCCGGTCCGTGCTGGCGATAACTGCAGCTTCCAAAAGGCTTCCAGGCGCGAAGGAAAGAGCGAAATCGTCCATCAAAAGTGTTGCGGTGTCACTTTAAGTATTTAAAATGTTACGAAAACCATTCCCCACGGTATGTAACCCATCTAACCGATGCTATGGATATAACGCATGAGTCCTTGTTCGCTGTAGGATGGCATAAGCAATTGCGACTCAAGCTGCCTGCAGGCAGGCCGTTACCAGTATCCGGCCAGGATGTTCATCAGCGTGGACTTGCCGCTGCTCGGCGGCCCCACGATGGCCACCAGGTCACCGGGCCCCGCGCTGCCGCTCATGGAGCGCACGGCGGTCTTCCTCCGGGCCGGCTTGCTCAGGGAGTCCGCCGCCTTCAGGAACACGCCTGCAATGTTGCGCATGCGGCCTCAGTGGGCCAAGCCAATACCTAAGACCAAGATGAACAGCCGTAAGTAACCCTATAATCGAGCGCTCTTGTGTCGACACAGGAGAAAAGGTATTGCTGCTGGTTAGCGGATTTTTAGCTGTGATAATTTTCTTTGTAGAGGAAGAGACAAAAAAAAGGGGCCAGATCTAGATCTAGCACATGCTAAAAAAATAGGGGAAGGGGGGGGGGCAAATCAATGCAAAGCTGGTCGCCATACTACTTGAGATGCTTCACTAGCCGGGTATTCTTCAACAGGTACGTGCATATTGTGAATGGCGATGAAGTTTATTGTGCACTAATGGGAGGTTCACCATTCTGACATTACCCGGTCGGCTGAGACCACAACAGTACCTACACCTACGTACAAAGCACCCCCACACCGAAATCTTCGGAGAGCAATTCATTATTTATCAGATCCTTACACTGCCTATGCCTTGTAGGTCATTTATCTACAAAAAAATTAAAGCCATTCCACTCAACGTGAAAGCTGACGGAAGTGCAGAGAAAGTGATTCGCCGTAACGGGCTGCAGCGCCGTTATTCGCTCACTGCTACCACAGAAGGAAATTGAAATTTCCCGCCTCCGTAGCGCTCGCGCGCACCCTGCTTGAAACCGCGCCAGCGGTAGTTCCGTTCATTCTGTGCTTGCTTTTCCTCCCGCACGTTCCGGCGTTGCACGGCCACTTTTTTTCGCTTACTATCGCAGAAACCAACCCAACGATCGTTCCGAACTAAATTAATGCGGGTGCTGCCGGTTAATTACATATAGTTTGCATCAAATATACCAGCAGTTTTTTTTTTTCTTTTTGCACTACACAACGGGGAGCACCAGCGTTTCACGAGTTTCGAACAGTTACGACTATTTAAACCGCTTTGTTTTCTAGAAGCCTCCGCAGGTCGCCCTACGACGGAACGACGGGCTCTACTTGGGTACGTTATCTCGCGGCACCGCCTGATTCCGGCAGTCGTTTGACATCGTTACAGCGAGCTATGACGACAAGACGAGCCCCTAAAGTGCTCTGCACTTAAAAAAGACATCGGAGTGCTTGTCAAATGGCTGAATGGAGGAAAGCATTCATGGCAGCAGAGAAGAAAGCGCATGGCAGGTATGAATACGCCTCCAGCTTTGCAAAAAAAAGAAAACTTTAGTTGCGAGGTTTTCTGGTGTTTTCTTTCGAAACCTTCGCTACGCCTGTAGATTGGTTAAGAGAGGAATGATGCAGAGCTACAATTATCATACACACTTTACTACTTGATCGTCACTCAGTTTGTAAACCTGATAAAAATGTGTAGCCCTGGATGCTTCCTGATTCATTGATTGATTGTAGGGTTTAACGCGCCGACGCAACGCAGGCGATGAGGCGCGCCGTATAGTGGAGGGCTCCGCCATTAATTTTGACCACCTGGGGATCTTTAACGTGCGCCGAAATCTCGTACACACGGGCGTTTTTGCTTCTCGCCTCCATCAGAAAAGCGGCCGCCACGGCCGGGAAATCGAACCCGCGACCTCGTGCTCAGCAGCGCAACGCCTTAGCCACTGAGCCACTGAGCCACCGCGGCGGGTCCCTGGATGTTTCCTACACCGCAATATTCGAGAACAAATATCCAAGAACTTCGGGGCGTCTTTTATGAAACACTGCCCATTCGAGATCTGTTTTAACCCACGGCAGCAAGACGTGCGTGCTGACGCTTTTGTAAAGCGCGCAGACGGTGATAACAAAATTATTCACGAAAGCTTGGCTACATCGGGAACAAATAGAGCCTCAAACAAGCATCAACGCTCTGCTACGCCCCCGGCTCGTACGCGCAATGTGGGTGTTTTGGATGGCCCAGTCGGTCCATGTAGCGCGAGAGCTAACTCTAAGCGCACTGTAAATCTCACGCCTATGCAATGCTGGCACAGGTCTGAAACGAAGAGGCGGGGTAACACACGCAGTTACGCCGCTCATAATGGGCGCTCCTGTCCCGAGCTGCATGCATTAATACGTTGCATACCGTCCTCTGAAACGCACCGAGCTCTTTTCTGGGAAAGATGATGGCAGGAAACGTGTCATTACAAAAACACCTTCTCCCATAAAAACCATGGTCGAGGCAAGGCGCAACCCAGCGCTCTTATTTTTGTTGAGACCCATTTCAAGGCGTCTCTGTTTGTCTTTTTAATTTACTGCATATCGTTAGCCCAATCTCCGTGCTTTCGTTTTTATGAGCGTGCATTTCACGCAGCCTAGGCTAAGCATCGTTAATTCCGCTGAGGTGTGCATTGTTTTTAGAACGCTTCACGTACTATGTTAAGGATCTAGAATAAAACGAAGTGTGAGCTTTAAGCCCAATAACCCCGCCATGGTAATTCATGCAGTCTTGAGCTATTAAACCACGTGGAGTTCTTTATGGTCGATGAATATCGTTTGCACAAGTTGTTTTTGATTTCACTGTAACTCCAGTCACTCCAACCAGGGCACGATTAACGGGGGGGCTACGGGGGCTGCAGCCCCGGGCCCCGAACTGTCAGGGACCCCGCTCGATCATATGAAAAATTACCCCACCTTCCCGCGAAGGGAACCCTGTGGAGATGCGACGCATCTTGGGGGTTCACTTGGTGTTTCCGTTCGGTTGATTCTCTAATTGCGTGAAACGTGTGAGGAACGCGTATGATGTATTCTTTATTTAACACGCGGCGGAACTTTAACGATGACGGCCTTGTGGTCGCTGAAGTGTACGGGTAGTGGGTGGTGAAGTAACGGGACCACCGTGCAATTTGCAGCGAAGATCAAGTCTGTGCACGTGCCCGAAATCGGAACGCCGGTGCTGGAACGACCGCGGCTATGACGCAACGTGGCGCGACTATGACGCAACACAATCCAACACAATCCACTTTAATCCAATACAATCAAAATCCAATGCAATCCAAGCCAAGCCAAGCCAAGCCAAGCCAACCCAATCGAATCCAATCCAATGCCCCTCGCGAGAGAGTGTTCACTATCGGAGAGGAGAGGGAGTAAGCGGCGGAGAGCGCAGCTCGCGCGGCGAGGAGAATGGGGGAGGGTGTGGACGGACAACAACAACGCCGTATGGAGGGACAAGGCGAGTGAATGCTGCCCGCATTGAAAGTTGAAGGTAGGAGCTTCAACCTCACCTTCACACTGAAGCTGACTAACTCGTGACATGTGGGGAGGAGTGCGGGGACCCTTGCGTTATGGTTGACAACCGTCGAGTCCATTTCAATTTAATTTAAGTTATTCTACTACTCCTCTTCCTTGTTTTTCCCGAGGTTTATGAGAGAGACGTCTTGACCAAAAGTCGTGGGTACACAGCTTGACCGGGCCTAAGAAGCCACTTAAAAAAGGCCCCGAGCTCGGCTCCGGTCTTTTTCGGCACAGGTCGTTTCGGTAGTCTTTCGGTACACGGATATCTAGTACGCGGACGTTTCGGCGCGCACACGTTTCGGTATAAGAAAGGGTCAGTCATGCGAATGACGAAATAATGTCCGAAGAACATTGTAAATTGTTTAAGCCTGAGGGACATTATATGTAATTATTGACAATTTAAGCACCTGCCCTAGCGGGCTCATACACAGTTTCTACCAGAAATTTCAATGTATAGCGCTTGACAAGGAAGTTCATTGCGATGACGACCCGTTCAATAAAGCTAGTGGATTAGTTGAATCGCATAAGCTTCATTGATATCGATTAGATATTTCTGGCTGAATGGTCAGCGTATACATGGTTATTTAAATGTTCAAAGGTTGCGTAGCCCACTCGCGGGGTCGTTCGGCTTGAGCCCGCGCCTCTGTGCTGCAGCCCCTGCAGGCTTTCTGAGCAACAAGCGTTGCGGAAGCTAAATGTCCGCGCGACTCCATTCGTAGCGTAAGTATCTAGGCTCCACTCCGTGTGGACGCAGACGGCGCCGGGCCAGCCCGACCCTAGCTGCTCCCTTCGAGGTGAGGAATCAGCAGGCCTAGGCGGTGTGAAGAGCTCAGGCGTGGACGCCAAACAAAGAAACAACGTCTGTTTCCTTTCGGGGTGACGAAAGCTGTGTCCACTTAAAAACGCATCCTGCGTGCGGCCCCTTCGATGCCGTCTTGAAAACGGGCCTCCACCGCGACTAGGGGGCGGCAAGCTGTTTGTCCCGGTGGGCGCTTTTCGCCTTGGAATGAGGCGGAGGACGGCGCGGACCAAAGGGCGACCCACACAACAGGTCCCGCTTGGTCGTGCGGCAGGAGGAGAGGAACCACCCGTAGGAGCGCGGGAAAACAGTGGATGCGGCAGACGTGTTGAGGGCTCGAACACGAGAGGTCCACCAATACTCGCCTTCGTCGTGGACCCTGAATCTAAACGAGAAGCTTCAGCGTGTTTCCACTGCCAGTTACGACCGAACAATGACCCGACCGATCAACAACGAACTACGGACTGCTGGAACTGTTGCGAGGCGCCGACGGGAGCAGCAGCGCGGGAGTGAGCAGAGACATTCTATCCCTATTAAACTGTTGTCTGATGCCATCTCTCGTGCTCACCTGTCGCTCTCCAACCCAAAGGGGACCTGTTAATGTGTAAGGACTTGTCGACTAGCAAGACCATCCTAGCTGCGCAACAGGAGTTCATCGCCGCTGGAAGTTCGACGGCCATGCGCAAACCCACTCACAAATCGGACCGCTCCCCAGCCCAAAAAGCGACATTTTTCTGCTTATCCTCTTTGTGCTACTCGTGCTGCGATAGGAAGGTTGCGTTGCGCGACACGTCTGAGCCCCCCTACGTCCTTCAAAGGCGGCGTGTGTTCTAAGCGCCGCGTGCTTTCTCGTCTCCGCGGTTAATCTACAGGATTTGGCCCGTAAGCCGCGGCGGCTAACTGTTTGGCAAATGTCTGTGAGTGACAGCTGCCTGCGCGGACTTTGAGCCCTCCCGCATATGCAGGTGGAGAACTTTACAGTGGAACTAAAACCTTACAGGCCTAATAAACTGTGCTTCTTGTAAGAAAATACTCATCTGTACCATGGCGTGTGCAGGCCCACACGGCGCTTCGAATAAATGCGAATCTGTGATGCATAATTTGTATATGCAAATTATGTATAATTTACCACTGATCAGAGAGCATAACATGGTCTTCGAAAATTTTCGCATATTAAAGCGGAATCATCATCAGCATCGTCGTCGTCGTCATCGTCATCGTCATCATTAGGTCCCCAAGGACGCAGTAGCTCCGGGCCCCAAAGTTCCTAATCCGGCACTGACTCCAACACTGAGCAATTGAGACTTGTAAAATGAAAGTAACTCACATTGCCTCGGCCAGCTCCACCGAACTATAACGGGCTTAACCCAGTCTTAACATAAATGAATGGGTCAAAAGAAAAGTGGGATTTGGACCACCTAAGGATGGACATAAAATGAAGGGCGAAAGCAACTCAACTGCGCCACGGCCAGGAAAGCGGGCCAGGGGCAGTTGAGTAGCTAGGATCTTTCCTGGGAAGCAGCGGAAAGGGTTGGGTTGTAAGGGAATGGCTAGGAGGAGAAAGGGAATGGGTTCCGGGAGTAGGGAGTTGGAAAGCGGAATACAGCGAGCTTTTTCTGTGATCCATAGAAGTCTGACTCCTTTTCAGGCTTGATCTGGGACCTGAGGAAAAGCATCAGACTATGACAATTCAGAATAATGTAGCCCTTGCAACAGGTCTGCCGCTCATTCGCCGGTGCTGACTGCCGGGTTCCGACCTTCGGACACAGAAAATGAAACAGGGGTGGCACCAGTGGCCCGTTCCCCGACCCACGGTTCCACATTCCGTACCTCCAGCAGGCCTCGTCGATTCGCAAAGGAGTTTCCCACTAATCCGGGTACTGAGATACCTCTCTGTCTTACGAGGTCTCCCGGTTCTGAAGCAAATCCGCAGGATGTTGCATAAAACTGAACGACGCCGCCGCATGCTATATATTACGGTAAATTACGGTATATTACGGTATATTACGGCTATATATTACGGTATTTATCCCGCTGTGCAGCGCTACTGGACTGTACTGAAGATGAAATGATGGTAGTGGTTGGCTATTGCAGAGAAATAAGAGAAAAAACAATGAATCCTTCCGTCAAATGACGACGACGATTGAACGCGAAGCTTTCTTGGCGGATTCTTTGGTTGTCGACGAAGTTTTCCGAACCGCTTGAGACGGCCGCTAGGGGGCCAGCGGGAGCGGACTTCTGTCATCGTCGGCTCCGTAAAATGTCCTTTTCTCTAGAGGAACAACCCAAATTTTGGCTTGAAAGTGACGTGCTGTGTTTGCGGAACTCCTAGGGACTCCGTGGATACCAAATTCAAGCCGTGAGTGGACTTTCTGAGACTTTTTCACACCCTTTTTTTGGTCGACCACGCCGCAGCATCGCTAACCCTAAGCCAAGCCAGGCTAGGCTTAGCAGCCCGGCGACCCCGGGCGTCCGCCGTCAGACTCTTGGCGGCAGCCCGACGCGGCCGACAAAATGGTGATGGAAGTGGCGGTAGAAGGTACGGACATTGACCCGACGGAACTTAAGGAGTTAAACTGGATCACAAAGGTGACGAAAAAAGTAAAGGAACTACAAGATCAAGGTCGACGAGAAAAACAGAGCGCGGACGCTTCGTGCGACACGCTTTCAACAGCCGCCGCCGGAACAGCGACAAACCTTAAGAGGTCACCCATCGGAGAATATAAAGCGCGCCTGGCTGGCAAGCAGCTGGCGGAAAAATCGATTGCATCGCATCTGCCGAGACTGCCACACACGGACCACAAGGTGATTCTGCGACCCAAGGGCGGACTTGCACTCACCAAGCTCTCGGTCCCCTACGTAGGGGGAATGCTAAGACTTGCCGCCGACGTACAGTGGGAAAAAGGCAAAGAAGAAGACCAAGTTGTGTTAAACGACAAGCAAGGCACCATAACATACAGCACGCCGAGGCAAGAAGACGCTCTGAAAGTACTGTCTCTGAGAAAACTACCGATTGGAGACAAGGCCTACGAAGTAACGTCCTACATGGCAGCACCGGAGAACTGCGGTAGAGGAGTAGTACATGGCATCGATCTCCGTTTCTCCGAGGAGGAACTCGAGGTCGGTTTCTCCCACCGCACTAACCCCCCTATCATCGGGGTGCGTAGGATGGGAAGATCCGAATCAGTGATCATCACTTTTGCCGATCCCCAAGTCCCACGATGGGTCAGGTGCTTCGGATCGCCCATCAAGTGCTTCCTATACCGAAAGAAGTATGAAGTCTGCTTTAAGTGCGGCGACATCGGCCATCGGTCGGACGTCTGCAGCAACAATCCCACCGACAAATGTAGGAAATGCGGTGATCCGTCGCCCGCGAGTGAACACCGTTGTGTACCGAAATGTCAGCTGTGTGGAAAAGAACACGAGACGGGTGACAAGAGGTGCAAGGTTCTCTACCGCACCCCGTACGTCCTGAAAAAGAGACAATGGGAGCGAAAACTCGGAGAACAGGCAAAGAAAGAAGAAGAAGCGGACGAGAAGCGGAGGCACAGAGAGGCGCAGTCAACCATCAAAGCATCGCAACGGGCAAGCCGAAGGGACCAGAGCCGGGATCGCGCGCGGAGCATGTCTCGAAGCCGAAGCAAGTCGAGGAACCGATCCGTCTCCTTCCCTCGCCTGCCACCTCTGAGGACTGAAACTATATCGACTGCTAATAGCTCGAGTGAAAACAGCGGCAGTGTCCGTGCATCGCTGGAAAACTCGAAGACAAACGCACCAAAGGTAGGTTGGGTGAGTGGGACCGCCCAGGATGCAAATGCGGAGGTTATAAGGAAGTTGACAGAGCAAAATAAGTTTCTGATGGAGCAAAATAAGCTTATAATGGAACAAAACGCAGAACTCAAAAGGCAGCTTGACGAAATCAAGACGGTAATCACCGCAAAGGCATCGGAACAGGTAGTCGAGTCGATGCAGGTAGTCCACTCTCCTCCTCTCGAACAACTTGAATCCAAACTAAACGATGTTGACGACAAACTCGCCAGTAGGGTGTCGAAATTAGAAAAGGTTTTCGTAGCAATGGCAGAGTTGAAGAGCCTGAAAAAGGTAGAGGATAGACTACTGGAAATGGAGAAACGCATGGACCGGTTAGATAAGTCTAACATGAGACGGCAAAAGAGCTCGAAAAATCAAGAATTCAATAGACCCGATGGATCACAGGCAACCGTATCTTACAGCCTGGCAGTGGAATAGTAGGGGCTACGGCAGAAAACGTTCGGTTTTGCAGGCTTTCCTCGACAGCGGCGAAGGTCGTCCGGTAATAATTGCGATTCAAGAATGTGGGAAAAATTCCAAATTATCGGGGTATAAAGCCTACCCGGGACTCGGAGACGACACCCGGGTAGTCACGTTCGTCAAGCGAAACGTAACGGCAGTGCAGCACGAGACTGGGAATACCGAGATCGACCACTCGATGGTGGAACTCATCCCGCGTAAGCGCACGGATAAGAGTCTCTACGTCTTGAATGTGTACAGCCCACCCAGACAGAGGAAATGCGATTTTGGAGACTTGTTTTTCAGAGCAAAAAATCTAACCAAAGGTGCTCCCTTGTTGGTCATGGGGGATTTCAACGCCCCACATCCAGCTTGGGGGTATAAACACACTCTAGTCAAAGGTAGGGCCTTGTGCCAGGCAATTCAACACCACGATCTACTGCTAATCACCGACCCCATGAATCCGACGAGGCAAGGTAATAGTGTGTCGTCAGACACAACGCCCGACCTCACCCTCACACACGGCGGAGTCAAGGCCACATGGCGAAATACCGGGGAAGACCTAGGCAGCGATCATAAAATCATAGAAATCGTAGTCAGCAATGTTACCCCAGTTCCGAAAATGCGCAAGCACAAAATCACTAGCTGGGAAACTTTCAGAAGCATAGACGCGACGGCAAGCGAACCGATACGCGACATTGGGGAGTGGAGTAAGAAAATTATCGAAGCCGCTCAAGCGGCAACGGACGAGATAGAGACGGACGAAGGGATCAAAACGACTGACAGCCGCCTCGTCGGCTTATGGAGGAAAAAGAAAGAATTAGAGGAGAAACTCAAACATAAAAAATGGGACAGGAACCTACGTAGGAGGATTGCAGCCTTAAATAGGGAGATAGAGGACTATTCTTTGGAGCTGACCAGACTAAATTGGGCAAACACATGCAGTCAGATGAACCAAGAAATGGGAAACGCGAAAACATGGAAGTTACTTAGACACCTACTCGATCCGGAAAAGACCAGATCGGAGGCGCGCCAGCAACTCCAAACCCTTGTCTACAAGTTCGAGGGAACCACGCAAGACTTACTAGACGAGGTCCGTAGCCGATACCTGGGGCCGTCCACCCGCGAAACTCTTCCTGAATACGCGGGAGCCGCAAACGAGGCCTTGGACGCCCCGATTACAGTAGCGGAAGTTAGAGCAGAGCTAAATCGCCTTAGAACCAAAACTGCCGCCGGGCCAGACAAAGTCAGCAACAAAATGCTACGAAATCTCACCGAACAGTCTATCTATGACTTAGCCGCTTACATGCAAAAATGCTGGGACAGCGGGGAGATTCCTTTGGAATGGAAAAGGGCCAATCTGGCCCTCATTCCGAAACCTGGAAAGACACTAAGCCTCGAAAATCTAAGACCGATCTCTATCACGTCATGTGTCGGCAAGCTAATGGAACGCGTAGTCCAGACCAGACTTAGCCGATATCTCGAGGACGAGGAACTGTACCCGGACTCAATGATAGGATTCAGAGCTAAGCTTTCGGTCTGCGATGTAATGCTCCAGATCAGAGAGGACATCATAAACTACACGGGTAAAGATACGAGAGCCATCGTCGGTCTTGACGTTGCCAAGGCCTTCGACAACGTCAGACACACAGCCATCCTTCACAACTTGAGCAAGTTAAACGTAGGCGCTAAAACGTACAACTACGTGCGAAATTTCCTCTCAGATCGTACGGCAAACATAGAACTGGGAGGTATGTCCCTCGAGAACATCAATCTAGGCAACACGGGAACGCCACAAGGTTCGGTACTATCTCCCACTCTCTTTAATGTGGCTATGATTGGACTCCCTAAAAAACTCGACAGGATAGAAGGCCTAAGGTACACCATGTATGCGGACGATCTCACGCTGTGGATAAATCGTGGCAGCGACGGACATATTGAGAACGTTCTTCAGAATGCCATAGACGAGATCGAAAGCTACTTAGAGCCGCTGGGACTGAAATGTTCAGCCGAAAAATCCGAGGCGCTTTTCCTCGTCTCCAAAAACAACAGAAGGATGGGCAGAAATGACTGCGACATAAGACTGAAGGCCGGCGGCAAGCCTATACCCGCAAGGGACAAGCTCAGAGTCCTCGGGCTATACGTTCAGGACTCCGGTAGAAATACTGAGACTATCCGCAAACTAGACAACGCCGTCGCGCAAATTTGCAGAATGTTAAGGCGAATCTCCAACAAGCACGGGGGAATGAAAGAGACTAATCTACTGAGGCTCTTTCAAGCCTTTGGCGTTAGCAGGGTACTCTTCGTAGCCCCCTTCATGAAGCTAACCAAGGCAGAAAAAAGTAAGCTCGACATCATAATTAGAAAGGGCATCAAATGTGCGCTAGGTCTTCCCCCAAACACCTCCACGGCCAAAATACTTAGTATGGGTGTATCTAATACTATCGATGAACTGATTGAGGCGGTAAATGCGTCACAACAACAACGGTTGCTGAGCAGCAAGACGGGTCGGAGGATATTAGAGCGTCTGGGATACCAGACAGGAGAAAGAGGTAAAGACAGTATAGAGCTACCCAGGCAGCTCAGGGAAAAACTTACTGTGTCACCACTGCCAAGAAACATGAGCCCAACGCATCATGAGGCTAGACGTAAAAGTAGAGCCAGAGCCCTGCAAATTAGATATGGTGGCAGGACTGACGTCCTGTACACAGACGCAGCGCAATATCAGACGAAAAAAGCTTTCGCAGCAGTGGCGGTTACGGAAAACGGTGTACCCGTTTCGTGCTGCACGGTACTGAGCAAAGACATAACAGAGGCAGAAGAGTCAGCCATCGCTCAGGCGATGACTCAATCAGGAATAAAAACGATCGTGAGCGACTCGAAGTCCGCCATCAGAAACTTCGATCGAGGAAGGATCTCCAATGCCGCATGGAAGATCCTCGCGAACGCAAAGGCTCCCATCGAACAGGCGACATTAGTGTGGGCACCAGCTCATACGGGTCTCATCGGGAATGAAAAGGCACATGCGACCGCCCGAGGTCTGACAGTCCGGACGATCGCCGCCGCCACCGAGCCAGACGCGGTTCCTCCGTACGCGGAGCCCCTCCCGAGTGCAGACGACGGGCTAGGAAACTTCCACGAAATAGTACAATACTATAGACTAGCGAGGAAAGTACTACCGCCGGCTCACCCGCACCTTACTAGGAAAGAGGAAATATACTGGAGAAGGTTACAGGCGGGGGTCTTCCCAAACCCCGAATTGTACAGTAAATGGCACCCCAAAGTATCTGATTCCAAATGCAAACAATGTCAGGGCATAGCGGATCTCGTTCACATGGTCTGGACGTGTCCCTCTTACAAAAAACCTCACAGAAATGCTGCATCCTGGGAGGCCCTGCTACTCAGCCAGGACTCCAGCAGTCAGAGAAAAATCATCGGTCTCGCCCTGGAAGCCGCCGAATCGCAAGGGATTCTGGCTGACTGATGGGGGGGCACACCCTTTTGTGCTTTTGACTGGTGTAAATAAAGTTTCCCCTCCTCCGAACCGCTTCGACCACGTCGAAGTAGAGCGATCGGATAGACGCCGGCTTCAAAACGCGAGGGGCCATGTTCCATTCGGGTCACCAGAAGTGTTCCGGCCACCGGAACTTGGTGTAATCGCGTTCACCCACCGCAAAAGTTTCGGTCTCATCGTACACGAACAATCTCACACGCCAAATTTCCTTTGCTCGACCACTTGACCGGTGACTGGAGGATGTTGCAGTAAAGCTGAACATTAAGATCGCTTCAAGTTGCGTGATAATGGTCTTTCACACTTTACACTTCCCGAAGCTTAGCCGGAACGTGGTTACCGGTCCCTTTAAACCAGATAAGGAATACAGCACACCTATATAGGAGAGAATGTGCAACTGCATTACCCTTAGTACTCTTCGTCGAAGTTGGGTTCAAATTGGATATGTTATACCATGCCTTGAAAAACAGACATGAACATGTAAAGATATTCACTTCCGCTACCTAACTTGCACGTGCAACCGTCCGTGCAGTAGGCCATTTCGTCTAAACTGGTACCCGCTTCGGAAAATTCAGGGGTATTCGAGTTCGAAAGCGATAGGCCCGAACACATGCTATGATGAAATTTTCCTCAAGAACACGCATACTCTCCGGCATGAGCAACTCGCATTCCAAATTTGCGCCACAGCGAGAGACGTCTACTCTTTATATGTGTTCCGACCTTGATTAATAGGCAAACGTGGAGGTTGTACCTCGAGGCGGAAAATCGGGGTTGAGACAGTTTGCAAAGTGATTTCGTACACACAAGCGGACAAATTCTTCGTTTCAGCGAGCAATGTACTACATTCCAGGATGAAACAGATTTCGGAACGGAAAACGAACTCGCTCGAGGTGAATGTATTTGCGATGACTAACCAATGAGCCATTGTTAACTTTCTAAACGTTTGCTAGGCGTACGAAGGGGGGAGTTTCGATACAAAGGATCAGCATAATCCAACTAGGAGTTTCAGCGTGTGCTCTTAAAAGTTTCAAGAAAATATTATTTAGGTTATGGGACTTCGTGGTAGTTTCTAGCACGAATCGGGTTCAGGAAGTTAGCTCAAAGTGGAATGGGAATAGCATAACGAAACAATAATTTTACAACCTTAAAACGCTGCTACCTTGCAAATTACAATCGCCGAATTGAAACCACCAGTTGCTCAATACTTTGTCGTGCCTAGATGCCAGTCGTACAATGAACGCCGTGACACAAAGTTACCACATCGCACCGAAGCCTTCTCCGGCGATTCGAAGTATATATTCAGCCAGTCATAAAGGAGTACTCGCTGTAAATGAGGGTTTGTCTGGTTGATGGAACAAGGCTGTCCAATATATATAGTTCATCTTCAACAATGACACTTCCTTAACTTAGCACAAAAAAAGCTCTCATGTGCTGTTCGCTAGTGTCACGGTATCCTAGTCCCTGTCGCTCTCCCCCTCCCCTCGTGTTAAGAATACGTCCTCTGTCAGCTGACGTGTCTGCCTTAGCGGTCATCAATGACTGC
Source organism: Haemaphysalis longicornis (assembly GCA_013339765.2). Lineage (NCBI taxonomy): Eukaryota > Metazoa > Arthropoda > Arachnida > Ixodida > Ixodidae > Haemaphysalis > Haemaphysalis longicornis. The sequence goes on along the minus strand of CM023449.1, from coordinate 183,709,791 downwards.
TTTTTCTTGCCATCATCATTCCTCTTGAACAAAATCTGGAATTAGGCGTTTGATTAATTGATTGATTGATTGATTGATTGATTGATTGATTGATTGATTGATTGATTGATTGATTGATTGATTGATTGATTGATTGATTGATTGATTGATTGATTGATTGATTGAAGTCAGACGTTCTTGAATGTAAACCAGCGGACCCAATGGAGTTGGGCGGCCAGAGCCAATAAACTGCCGTTATCTAACTTTAGAATGATAGAGAGCGCGTACAGAATAATGACGCCAAAACGATTACGAGTCGGCGGTGGCATTGCTTGCAGTGGCGCTGTGTTCGCATCGCTGCAGAGCTAGTTATGGAGTCGTCAAGTCGGAACGTTGGCGCCTCCCTCCCTCTAGGTCCGGCGCGCACTTCGCACAACGCCTCGACGAGTCCTCTTCCGTTCGTACGCGTTCTTAAATACAGTGGGCAACGAGTGCAGGGCCCAGTTGGCGGCACAAGCGAATGTAATAGGAGTAGAGGTGACGAAATGCCGGTACTTGCTGGAATAGGAAATAGGAAAGAGTGATGGGCTGCCGGTGAGAGCAAAGCGTAAGCCGTGATGTAGTTAGAATGGAGAATGCTGTTAGCAGTTTCACTGCACTCATTGATTGATTATGGAGTTTAACGCACCAAAACTACACAGGTTATGAGGCGCGCCGTAGTGGTGGGCTCCGGATTAATTTTGACTCCTCGGGACCTTTAACTTGTACCAGATTCTCAAACACACGGGCGTTTTTGCTTTTCGTCTACATCAGAAAAGCGGCAACCGCGGCTGGTAATCAACCCCGCGTCCTTTGGCTCAGCAGCACAACGCCTCAGCCATGCCATGGCTTGACGAGGGGTCGGCTAGAACCACCGTGTTTCGGACTTCTAGAGCCAAAGCAAGGCGTGCGCATCTGGCTGATTGTCAATTTCGCGAAACAAAGGGATGAGACAGTATCAACCACTGAATCTTCCAATAATCTGTTCGTGTTGTCGCCATACGTTCGTTTCGTGACCAGACATGACATATGAGCTTGTCTAGTTGGAGTTCTTTTCAATCTATGTTTGTTCGCGCTTGAAGGAATTGGCTACGTGAGGTTCCTCGACGTTCTGTTAGGCCGCAGCGTGCGGTCTCTTCGTACCCTTGACAATGGGCACGGTGCAGGAGACGTTGTTCCACCGTATGGACATACGGAGCTCCTCCGGAAGCCCCTTCCCTGCCGCCACCGTCTTGGTGGCCGGCTGCCCCGGCGCCAAGGGGTACTGAATCTTGCGCAGGAGCTCGGAGTCCGAGAACGTGGTGGCCGTGCCCTTGTCTGCTGCACATATTGGAAACGGTGCTGTTACGTGTTCGCCAGCCTTTGGGTCCCTACATTTGTGCAACACCTATAACAGAATGACGACACGCGAAAATCTGCGCATTTAAGAACGGGGGCGCCGTTTCTTTAGCAGGAAAGCCACGAAAAAAAGAGAAAACGGTGAACGCGAAAAAAGAGCAGTACCTTTAAAACTAACAGGACCAGCTACGAGGCAATAACTGGGGGTTCAAACCGCTCTTCCGTTTCAGTACAAAAATTCAATGAATCTCCAAATTGGTGGTCTATCGGTTTAACCCGATATAGGCACTTGTACCTCAGTGGTTATTTAGGGATCTAATGAAACTCTGAGGATACGTCAGCACCTATTATGAACGCAAAAGCATGAATCTGCAGTGAAACCCCGGAAACGCCTTGCATCCTCCTCGCGTTGTCCAATGAATGGTCTGTTAATACGATCACCTGAGGAGCTTTCCTTCGCGGTGCGCCGGGACGCTTTCGAGTGGTTTCGATCTGTCTCATACGCGCTTCGTCACGGCCCGTTCCATCCGCCGTGTAATGGCAGCAATAGACTCTAAAGACGCGATAGCGACGTTTCACACCATTACAGTTCATATATGCCGCATGAGTTCTACATTAACAAATTCAGCGTCAGTCGTGAGTACGCAAGGTAAGGAGCGCTATCGCACTTTTTCTTCTACGCTGTCAACGTCTGGAGATAATTGGTCACAGTTAGTACCACAGCTGGTAGAACAGTTGGGCTGCTATTGTGCAGACTCCGGTATAAATCCCGTCGGATCACATGTTTTTATTTAATTACTCTTACAGCGGCGGCCATTTTCCTGACCGGGCCAATATGACAACGAGGGCACTTTTTCGCAGGATGGGACACTTAAAGGGACTTTCCGATAAACGCTTTCACTGTTTCCTTCGCTTCTGGACGCTGTGTGAAAGCTATAGTTATAACCAGCATGGAGCGGCACTGGGTGATTTACTCCCCGCAAGCAGATCTGCCTTCCGTTTCTGTCTTGCTTTTGTGGCTTTGGTTTTTTCTTCAAAGTGGCTATCCAATGAGTTTATGGCTGCAAGCCGGCCAGTAGCCGCTACACTACTTTAATGACGTAATTAAAGTGCTAGAAGAACGCGAAGACCAAAAAAAAGAGAAAATTTTCTTTAGCAAGTTTCTACGTAATCTGATGGGCATAGGGTCGTAATTTTTGGCTAAGGCACTTTGTGACTTACTAATCTAAATACTGGATGGGTTTGTCGACTACGTTCTGAAAGCATACAGGATTTAGAAAAAAAGTTTTAAAGAGAGTGTTGCAGAGTCCCTTTGGCTTCCGTCTTACAACGTTGAAAAGATACCTTGGTTACTGCTCGATGCTGGCGTCTGGCTGTGAGATGGGCGGGCTTTATCTGCAACAGACAAAGACCGAAAGTATGCCAAGAGCTTTAATTAAAATGTTGGTGTCGTTGAAAACATCATGCTAAAACAAGTTCAACCATTTTTTTTCTTTATCGAAGGAAAACGAGAGGGCAACGTAAGCGTTTGTGTTGAGGCGGGAGAGTTGGACTAGTGGTTACGTGATTGTAAAGACCTCATACTAGCACTATAAGACAGGACAAAACGGAGGCATGTATAGGAGCGCTGGCGTCCATTCTGCCCAGTGGCGTATCCAAGTGGGGGGGGGAGGAAGGGCGGTTTGGCGATCGCACCCCCCCTCCCTCAAAGCCACTACCCCACCCGCCCACCCACTTTCTTTTTACATCCCTCGACGCTGATGATTCGGCACGTGTAATTTTTTATACCCCGGCGGAGACCATCACTGTCCGCGGCGAGCAAAGCACCTCTCCACTTTTTTTAGGCGTGCTATTGGCTAACGCTACCTCCGCCTTGCTGGGAGCGTGCTCATCGCTTTTTCTCCACAGCCATTTTTCCCCTTCAAAAAGTATCAGAGCGGCAGTGAGGGGGCAGCCTTTTTTAAACTCGCCTCATGGTTGGCTGAAATATGTTGATGAAAAAAACCACTTGGTGTGCAACTGAGAAAAAATTATGGCGTCTTGGTCGGTTGCACCCTCCTCCTGTCCCTCTCCCTTCAGCATTGTGGAACGGCCCCCACCCCCACCCCAAAGTAGGCATCTGGATCCGCCCCTGACTCTTTAATGTTTACTCCTGTCTTCAGCCATGTCGCGGTCGCTATTAATGCGTCTTTTGTGTGTAGGCCGATTAGGAGAAAATTTTAGCTAGCGTAAAATGAACAGTTATTGTTTACTACCGTACCATGTAGTGAGGTATTGCGTGTTACTAAAACATTCCATAATACACGACCTATTTGTTAGAAATTTGCAACCAATTTTTTTTTTTTCGTGTTCGAAGTATAAAGGACTTTTACACTGATTTCCCTCCTTGATAACAGGCAGTTTTCTTTTTAACACAATGCGATTTTTTTTTGTCACCAGCTCTGCACTTCGATGCTAGCAGGGTCCGGAAAGGCAGAGTGAAGCCGTCCGCGTTCCACATTCCTCTGCCGGCTGGTTTCACTCTGTCGTCGTATCGTTGGTTCGCGGCTGCTGACGTCGGAAGGTCACGGCGGGTCATTGGCTGGGGAAACGGGGCTGGGGATGTCATGTCCATGGCTCACTGAGGCTGGGGCGGGCCGATGGGATCCAAGAGGCTTGTAGCAGTCGCTTCGGGAGACGAGACCGGGTGAGGCCGAGGCCGCGATGGGGTCGAGACCCAGCAGCTCCACCAAAATGTTACGTGGCGGCAGAAGGAATGAGGCGAACCATGGAGGATGACAACGCGATCTATTTACAGTACGAGATGACCTATTTACATTATTTACAAGGCAGCTGTTGCAGAGCGTTCGCTCAGGCTGCGCGCACCACATACAGCTCTTCTTCGCCGTTCTTCATCGGGCCCACAGCGGCGCATACCCTACTGCGTCCTTCTTCGTCTCCTCGTGACAATATAAACATAGGGTAGAGAAGGAGTGCACCTCCACTAAATTAAGTCATTGCACTTCTTTGCATACGTGCTGTTTAACATTTCATGTTTTCCCCCAAAATGTATATGAAATCTCTATTGCATGGGCCAGCTTTTCAGCTAGATGGTGAACGACCAACCTGGTCAATATTTTTTAAGTGCGCAAACACTTTGGCGGCGGCTACTGTGGTTTAATGGTGGCGATGGCGGCGGCGTTGTAAGCGACCCAGGGAAGACAAAAAGAAAGGGCGGAGGAAAGCGGGACGAAGTTGTTAGGGGGAGGGTGACGTGCGCTGTTATGGCGTCATCTGTCTCCCTCCTTCCCCCTCCCACTTTCGACAGCCGCTGATCCTCCGCGCGTGGCTCATCTGAACCACGTCACATTTGCGCAGGAGGTTCAAATACTATTTACAACAGCATGGTGTCGCGGACATAACAGCGAGATAGCGCGCGCCGTTGTGTGTTCGTGATCACGCGATCACTTCGTGAGACCAAGCAGCTATGCGCCGTGCGAGAAGACTGCAGTTCGCGCTGCGCACAAATTTTTCACTAGGGAGTGTAGTATTCGTCAGTGCTTTTTCATTGCAAAAAAAGAAGAAAATGGCTCCAATCCACGCTGTGAAGATGGTTGGAAAGCAAGACTTTAAACGACACCCACAACAATTGCCCATGCGAGGTCACTTCAATTCTCACACGTGGCTCTACAAAGAGCGAAACAAGAGATTCTGCCAGCCGTTACCTGGAATTCGCGGAGGCGCCATCCCGAACGCAGCAGCGTCGGCCACGACCGGGCTAGAGCGGCTGACGACGCCGCCGTTGTAGCCCGGCCGTGCGTAGCAGAAAACGGAGAGGAGCGTCTTTCGAAGGATGAGACCGCGGAACCTAGCCATCATGATGGGCTAGCTTGGGGGCTAGCGCGACACAAGCATATATATACAATGAAACAATTCGGCATGTCAGCTTAGTGATTCTCATTTATACCGATTTTAACTAGTTACTTTATTAAATTTGAGAATTGCGAGAAACCTGAGGGAACTTTTATAATCGCTATTGATCAGATCCAGTTGCTCCTTTCGCATTTTGTAATACTTGAACACAACCATTGGTATTCACCAAGTTAGAAAACGGAGTCCCATTGGTGGCAAGCAGTGCGCAAAAGGTAGCGTTTCTCTAGCGTCCAGATGTCTCCACGTGGTCTCTACATTTTGTTTAATTCCAGCCCTGCAAACCAATCCTTAACGTATCTTTGCCGTACGACCACTTCATTCCGTCGGGTCTGGGATACCCAGGAGATGCTGTCAAACAAGTTAATCAAGCTGCGGGAATGAAGGGCGCAATGGACGCGAAGCACGCCATAACAGGCCCAAAACAACCGTCGCTAAAGCAGACGACGAAGCCATCTCTCTGACGCGCCCGCCGGTGCGAGCAGGCAGCTGCGCGCGGGGAACGCTGGGTAATAGCGCCCTATCGCCGCGCCATCTACACTGGTCTCCGGGAGGGGAAACCACCCTCCCGCTCCCCATCCGCGTTCGGGGTTTCTTGTCCCGCACGCCACGAAAGAATCGTTGGTTGGTAAGGTAGAAAGCTTTGCTTTTAGAACGCTTTAGGTTCACTTCTGCTTCGTCTTCCTTCTTTAACGACCCACCACTGCTCCATAGCGCAATTTTTTTCTCGCACTTGCTCACCTTTTTCCCCGTTCTGCCTACTTCTAAACACATCAATGCCGTCGCACAGCTGTTATAACGGGTGTTCAAAATTAAGCTTTATGGTTTTCTTAAAATTAGGCCATTGGAGGCGCACGAAGACCACCAGTGCAAATAAGTTATCTGGCCAGGGGGAGACAAAGTGGAATGATAGTTATTGCTCTCCCACGTCCAACTAACAAACTGAAAAATTAACTTTTTGTTTACTGCAGAAGTTACAGGCAGTCGTGTTTCTACACTATCAGTTGGAAGAATTCTAGTGTGTCTGTGCTTCGAGGTATCCGACTCCAAATTTTGATTGTCGTTTGTATGATTACGGATGCACGAAAGGTAGGATCGGCGCAAAGTGCCCCCGGGATGTGACCATAAAGTTGAGTTTTGAACACCCGGTGTACTAGTCGCAGTCCTCGCCAGCCCAAAGCTGCTATACTAAAGTGGGACTGCGAATAACTTCAGTAGTTCTCTTAGATGCCAGCAGTATTACTGCGCTTCTGACAAACATATGCGCCCTGGCTGGGTGCTGATGTTTTTGTGGAATATAAGTTGTTCATACTCCGGAGAAGTGCTAACTTGCCTGGTTGAATTGTCGACGCAGTAAGTATTCGGGTGCATAACTTGAACACTTTTGATACCTTAGTGTACTGCTACTACCGTAAGACAAAGTACCCAGTATACTGAACAATAGAGGAAAAGACTCCTAGTTTGGCTAAGAAATAAATTAAACAGAGGCGTGTCCATGGAGGCTGATCATGAGTGCGGCATTAAGAGGGCCTTCGAGAAGACATGAGGTTGATTGTCAGAACACGCGATGTTTTGCCCATTGTGTTTGCTTCTATGACAATTCAATAAGAGTGTGCACTTCTTATGGCTCCTTAAAGGAGCCGTGAAGAGAAAACAAAAGTTTGTTTTATTCGAAAGATTAAGTGTTTCATAGTACGCCAAGCGCTTTCCCGGAAGCAAATGATGCTCTATTCACTGAGAAATAAGGCAATTTAAGCCAAAATTTTAAATCTCCCGCTAAAATTGCAAATTTCGTCACGTGAACAATGGCGTCATACGAGCCGGTCCATGAAACAGATACTTAGTATGTCGACTCCATACAGCACCCACACGCGGGAGTCGACCGAGACGGCGGCCATTTTACAGCACTAGTCATGGAATCGCCTGATCCGGAGAACAAAACTCTCGCCGAGGAGCTCGGGCTTGCATTTAACAACCTCACACCACTTGATCGCTCAATGCTTCTAAGTGCACGAGCGGCAAGAGTTGTGGGATACGCGGTGGACGGGAAAGCGACCATTCCGCGATAGCCACAACAGACGAACGCCCAGCCGTCGGCACCGCTGCCTCGTCAGCCCCGTCGCGACGGACGAATACAGACTGGTACGTATGTGCCGTATTTTCAATTTCAGTAGCAGTATCGCTTATGCCAGTTGGCCGGTGTCGTGTATGGAAAGCCGTTCGCTCGAGCTCTCTGCTCCGACCGGAAAGATTCGAGCGTGAATGCGCAGTGTGTACGGGAATTTTTTTCCCCAAGGTCAGAGCGCTATGACGGCGAATTGACGAAGTCGGCGACGAGCGCCAGCATGTCCGGGTCCCTGCCGTAATCACTTCCTCGGAAATGAAGCGAGCACACTCGTACTTCCTTGAGCTCTCTTTCTCCTCCGTTTGTAAAGTTCACAAAACGTAGCCACTTGCTTCGCCGAGGTTCGTCGTTGGGCAGCACATGAAAGGAGATCTCCTCACCGGCGGGGATGTCGCACTCCCTCGACGATTTGCCCGTACTAAATGGGCATTTCAAAACGCAGCAACGAAATTTCATTGTAAAGTACTCGAACAAACTGAAGTTTTCAGTGGTTGTAAACTGTAAACGAGCTCGTAACGACAGCAGCAAGCCAACACGACCTCCATACCGAAACCTGTGCGACGAGTGGCACTATCTCGTTGCTGCTCTGTGTTCCTTACTCCCCTTGTTTCTATTTTTACCTTTGCTGGTTGGCGATATGACGGCCAACCTCCTGTGAAGGGATTACGATACCAAGCAAGGTCGCGGCTGTGTGTGCTGGGACGGTTTGTTGGCCCCGAACAGCCTTGAACCCGAAAATTCGTCTGCGCGACGGTGGCGACGGCGAGATGTCGAGTTCGGCTGGCGGTAGTTTCGTACGCATTGGCATACACGCTTGCGTGTTCGTTCGGAACTTCAACCGTTTTACTCCACCGTTATTTGTCATAAAAAGAATGTGCAGTATGTTTCACGGGCATTTAGCTCGCTATGCAAACTGTAAGCCCTGCCTAACATGCGTTTGCTTTTGCCGGCCTCCGCCAATCGCAGAGCATTCTCGAGTGACATCACAGGTTCTGTTGCGGAAAATGAGCGGGTGGGTCGCATGGTCATTTCCTTTTTTCCTAATTATGTAGCTTATTTGAGCGAAGTTTGCGTTTTAAGTGGTGTCGTTATGGTTCTAACGAGGCAATCTTTCGAATGAACCAAACTTGTGTTTTCTCTTCATGGCTCCTTTAAAATTAAGCTTGCCAATGTCCGCAGCTTTACAGCCAAAACTGGATTTTACGAAACCGAACGAACAAATTGGGATTCCCCCGCCAGTTCCTGTACGACTCAATGCTTTTATGAACTCGAGATAAGATAACGAACTAGATTCAGTGGAATTCCCGATTTAACGAAGTATTTCGAGAAACAAACATTTAAAACCGGACCTGCAGTTCGAATGTTTCGGCAGAACGCCACGAAGATCTAAGCTTCCACGACCCCCTCAACCCCGACACAGATGCCGACCGCACGGAAGTTTTGAAACATGAAAGAATTGTACAACTAGTTTCCGGTGCACAGTAGGTGTCAGAGGGATGGTGACGACACAGAATTAAACTGCTGAACTTCCTGTGCTCGCTGTAGGCAAGTGATGGGCGCTATTGACTTGCTCAGGTGCTTTGCTCGGACTAACGAAGGAACCCAGGACGCTTTAAACGAGCTTGCGTGCTGCGAAAAGTCTGTCTGCCCATTCTAACAAAGCGCACGTAGGCGAAAATCACAGGATTTTTGTCAGGAAATTAATTAGTTTCCCTCAGCACCCCTATCGTTTTCTTGTTATTATTTTCAACACGGACCCCTGAAGTTCCCATTGCTGAATTATCGGCAGGCGAGCACCGCGGCCGCTGCAATTCCGATGTCATGGTAGCTTCTTGGATGTGGTTCTCGTTAGTCATCGAATTTATGGAATCAACTTCTTGTGAAATGACAGTCCAGATTTTGCGAAGTTATCGATTTAACGAAACAATTCGTGGTTGCCGGTGGCTTCGTTAGATCTGATTTGCGATTCTACTGCTTTTATAATAAGTTCCGCAGCAAGGAAAAAATCGTATTTGCTGAATCTTGAGCATGATTTTTTTTTCTTTTTTGGTTACCGGTGTCCCTGCGTTTTAAGCAGTCCACTTTTTCTGGCTGAATGTAAAGCAAAATTTTGCAATAATAATGGTTACTACGGATAGTCATTGAACGGGCTAATGATAACTGCGACGTAATGAAAAATGACCAGGCAAGTAACAACTCGCTACATTGTCATATTTATGAATACAAGTGAAAAACCCTTGAGAAAGCTGAGATTCGCCGGATTTTTTCTCGGCGTATAATCAATCAATCCAAATTCAAGAGTTAGGAAGTGTTACCTTCAAAGACAAATTATCCTTCTTTACAGGTTCATTACAAAATAAAAGGATTGTTGAAGCTTTCTAACGCGATAGGTTTACAAAATAACAGGATCGAAGCTTTCTAACGCGATAGGGTTACTAGGCCGATTGAGCAACGTTGGCCATCCAATAGGTGTCCGCAGCTGCCAACGGTCATCCCCATGATCATCGGGCATGCTTATCATGAGTCCTCGGAAAAGAAGTCATCACAGACAACAGGAAGCGACGTTAGCGGCAGCAATAAGCGAGCGCCCATGTGCAGCTGGGATCGCGCGCAGCGATAGCTGGAGAGCCGAAAGGAGGAGCGGTACGAACGCCGTGCGCTCGCTCCCATGAGTAGTTTTCGCTTGCCGGGATGCATAAAACTATTGCTGCTACCCTGGCTCTCTCATCTGACCTTCGGTGCTATGTAAACATACATGGGAAATGCAGCAGCTGCTTTCCGAAACGCTCCCTCTCCTCCTTTCTTCTCTGGCACATCTTTTTTCATGGTGAAGTCGTTTTTGGTCGTGTTTTGATCAGTGAAGAGACCACAAGAAAAATAGTTTTAGGGGCGAAGCTCCTAAAGCCATCGGTCTGTCCATCCCTTGTGTCTCGTGGTACGTGACCGCCGCATGCTTTCGGAGATGTCGCAAAGTGGGCCGCGTTGCACGCGCCAGAACCGGCTGCAACCGGCAGCGCAAAACTCGGCACCGGGAGCGCGAGCTTGTCTGTGTTCGCCAACGGAGGCGCGAGCGCACGTGCACTGCGAGGGGGAGATGACGCAAGAGATCACGCCACGAACGCAGGCAGTCGTTCTCGGAGATCGAACGAGACGCAAGGACCTTTGCTCGTTTCCTCTCGTCTTGTTCAGGCACAAGTTCGCCCTAAATAAAAGTTCTTTCTTTGCCGTTGTGTCCCATCCTACGTGACAAATTGTGGTGTGGGTGCGGGGTAGTCCTCGATGGCACGGGGTCTTTCACCACTGGTCTGCGCCTGGGAGCATTGACTCCGAAAATAAAAGTTGATTTGTACAATGTACGCACACAGTCTTACGTCTTTCTTAATGATGTAATGGGCGAACTTTCACGGGAGAGTTACGGTTACCGATGATCTCCCCCTCTCGAGCTTCGCCCCACTTATCATCATTCATTCCGTGGATATGGCGTGATTTTTTTTTATGACAGCTAAATGCGCTTTACAGATAAAATAACACCAAAAAACTGCCGAAGTGGCAAATTGCTAGTAACGGAAGGTGGACGTTCGGGTCGAAGCAATCAACGGGTACTTCCTGTAGCAAGAAGAAATTGGCAGTCTTGCATGGAAGTAAGTCGAAGCTGATACTCCATTTCGCGGAGATGATGTAAGTAGTGTCTCACACGTCATTTCGTTCAAAATGAAGGCAAATAACGCTTTCCCAAATTTTGTTGAAAAATATCATTCGACAGTTTGGCTGTCCCACCAACGCAATATCGCGCGAAATCAGGACAGCTCATCAGGCGTTCTCCTATTCCTTAAAGCGCGCAAGTGCTCTTTTGGGGTTTAGTAACTTTGGTAGTCTGGAGATTACGAACATAGGGCTCAGGACACGCCACAGATTTTTTGTGGTTGTGCTTCGGGTTAAAGTTAATTTATTGATTGATTAGTTGGCTGAATAATTGATTGATTGATTCATTCATTCATTCATTGATCAACGATCGATTGATTCATCAATTGATTGGCAGATCTAATTAGTTAATTGTGAATTACTATTTATGGTATTTATTAACTAAATTATTAATTGGTTCACTAATTATGACTAATCGATCAATTGATTGGTTTACCCATTCATTGACTGATTGATTTATAGACTGATTTATAGAGTGATTGATTTAGTGATAGATCGATTAAGTGATCGATCGATTGAGTGATCAATCGATCGATTTATTTATTTATTTATTTATTTATTTATTTATTTATTTATTTATTTATTTATTTATTTATTGATTGATTGATTGATTTATTGATTGATTGATTGATTGATTGATTGATTGATTGATTGATTGATTGATTGATTGATTGATTGATTGATTGATTGATTGATGCATGTCTTAGAATGCACCAAGCGTTTAAAGAGCTGTGCAATACAGCTTTTCGGGTACGTGCTTTTTAGTGGCTATGCATGACTGATAGGCGAACAGCAATAACCGACAGATATGTGCGCGCGCACGGTCAGGTGTTTCACCTTGAGGCTTTACGGCGTAACCTGTACCGGTAGCTTGAAGTACAATGAGTACAATCAGTACTCTTTAGAAGTACGGGCTGAAGATGTTAGACCTCGAATCGTGAAGTTAGACCCAACAAACTAGCTTTCAGCTCAGCATTAAGGTAAGCTTCATCTGTAGCTTCATTAGGTGCAAAGCAACACCATATTCATTATACGTCAACCTCTCTGTGCCAGTTGACAACGCTCGGCGTCAGTGTGAAGCGAGGCCTTACGCCGGTTCTTCAAATGGCCGCATCGCCTCCTGTCTCGACTACGCATCAAGCTTTGCGCAATGGAATCGTAAAGTGGAAAACATGGAAGGCTTGACGAAGGAAGCATCCCTAAAAAGGGTTTCAAGCACCGGCTTCACGAAACGGGCTTCCCGAAGAGAGGTAGGTTAATTCTGCTTTTGAACAGAATATAATGTATTCTACCCGCCTTCCCTCATTTCAAATTTCACATACCCCGAATACTTCGGCATTTTTTTCCTAACCATGAATTCGAAAAGGGGGCATTCAATGTTAGTTTTTCCACATCACACGCGGAACTATGGGCACAGACGACAACGGTTACTATTCCCATAAATCTTTCTTTTGTGTGGTCTATTTATTGTTATATTGAATATAAAAATAGCAATAGCAATAATAGTTACATTGAAGGGGTGTATTACATTGCCTAATAAGAGTTCGGCCAACCCAAACTGGGAAGTGGTGCCGCGCGAACTAAGGAATTCTGCATACTGAAGTTGCTAGTGTCTTCCTTACTGATGGTGGGAACTCTGAATAAATGAAAACTTGTTAAGAAGATAGAAAACATGTCGGAAGGAATTCGATACAGCGTAAGGTAACTCCAAGAGCCATAAAGCACCTCAATAATAAATGCAACAACTGTAACACCTACAAGCGCGTACTCAGTACCGAGTTTTTCAAAGGCAGCCGAAAACCATTACGGCTATATACTAACGAACACATCAGATATATATGCCTTTTTTTCTAATCACTATGTATCCTTGCACTCTATGTTAGTTCTTTGGCAAGAGAGTTCTGCGGTACGCCAAAACATTTAAGATTTGAATTCTTACGTTGATGATGGCCATTCTTTGATGTTGGGGATTCTTTACCTGAAAAATGAGGTTTTCATTAAACCAAGATTTCTGTTTTGGGCAAGATAGTTTATCTACGCACAGCTTCTTTACATCTCGGCGTACTTCATTGCTATTAGGATGAAGTGCAAACCACAAAAATCACAGTTCTAGACCACCACACATCTGTTCAGCTTCAATCTCAGAACAAGATTTTATCCCAGCCCGAAGGTTGGCTTACGTTCCCTCTTGATCTGAAGCAAAACTGCGCAAAGGCAGAAAAATAAATGATTGTACGTCACTGAGAGCTACCATGCAAGGCTGACGCGTCACATCGTACACTCTAGGAAGTCCTTGTAGGTCGTCTTTACCACAGCGCTCCAAAAATGGGCAAATTCGGTGAATGACGAAGCCCAACATATGATTTGACTGTAAAAAGTACATGTGCGTAGGGACCCCACGCAAAGCGTGATTGGCGTTTTGCATTGCATTGCGCAATGTCCCTGCATAGATGCCTTGCCTTTTCTTCACCAAAATCGAATGCACGGCCACATAATTTGCCGAATTTCCAGGGAAGGCCACATACATTGGTCATTCTACCGTTGTGCTGAAGCCGCCCTACGTAGACTTAAAGCCCGTTCTACATGGTGCGAATTTCCCGGCGAATTCGCTGCTGCGGCCCCGCCGCGTAGCAGAAAGATGTATTTCCGTTGCTGCGGCAAATTGCTAAACTACAAGCGCCGTTAGCAGGGGAAGTTCGGCCGTTGGAAACGCTTTGCAATTTGCTCGAGCAACAAAAATATCTTTTTGTCACACGAGCGGCGCCGCGCAGCACTGAATTCGCTGGGAAATTCGCGCCGTGTAAAACGGGATTCAGGAATTAATGGCGCTAACAGGAAATCAAAGGGCGGCACCATAAACGCTGGCGACGAATCGCTAAGCCGCACTTCACAAACGGCAGCGCTTTGTCTCGCCGTCCGGCGCTTGCTACGACAAAAGGCGACGTTGTTTTCAGTGATGTTCATATTTTCCGGAGTTAAGAAGCCACGAAGGGCGATAGACTGAGGCCTACCTGTCTGGTTGGAAGTCATCTTGGTGCCTGGTCACTGGTCTTCGTGCCCGTTCGCCACGAGCGCCGCGCAATCTCTACTCCTTCTTCGCTTTCTTCTTCGCCCGTTTTGTTTCATTGCTGATTGCCCCCAAAGGTGTGCTCTGCTTGAAGACAACAGAAGAAAAATCAACATTATATGGTGATAATGAGGAATAAGTCTACCCGCTTACCTTACGTAGTAAGTTCGAATGTTTTCATACGTAGAATTTGCCCATATTTAGCAAAAACTTCGCACGGAGCCATTGTAATTGAATAACATTGAGCAAGTAAAATGATGAGCACCTGAATTTAAAACTATGAATTAAGGGTTTAACACGCCGAAAGCTATTCCTCGCCTGTGACGTATGCCGTAGTGCAGGGCTCTGGCCTAATTTCTACCATCTGGGAATATCTAACGTGCGCCGAAATTTTGACACACGGAGGTTTTCGCGTTTTGCCTTCATCTAAAAGCAGCCACCGCGTCCGGAAGCGAACCCGATACTTTATGCTCAGCATCACAGCGTCTTAGCCAGTGAGAAACCGCGGCGGATCATCTAAATATAAAGGGTACATATATTACTCACTAAAGCAGTATCACCAATTCGCCTATGAGTAAGGGGTCACACTATGATGCAGCCACAGAAGGAGCGAAAAAAACATGTTCTGCGTTGTTTCATGCGGAACCTCCGCTTAGGGGCATAAAGCTTGGCATTTGGACATATATTGCGAAATTTTCACCCTTTCTGGTGGTACTACGGGTTTTTTTCAGATGTCCAATATTTGTTTACACACAAACTGTTTATGTATCCCTTACAGGGGAGCTGTACATGACAAGCTCCCCGTGATTTTTTTTCTCTTTTTAAAAGAACTTCACAGCCATCTATATTGAGATAGGGCAAGTTAGTATGGTATGTGCTGTCACCTGGTGCAGCCAGAAAAAGACTAAATTAAAAAATGGATGCAGTTCCCCTCCACGCATGGAGGGAAAAAAATGCTTAGGAGAGGCCCTGACGTCACACCCAGCGCAGCCGGAAACGCCATTTTTGTAAGTCGAATGGCGGACTCTTTTTCCCTCTCTCTCGGTGCACCTTCTCCGCCTCCTCCGTCCTGTATCGCCTCTCTTGTCGTCTGCATCTGCCAGCGCCGAGCCGGCGGAAATCAGCTGATAGGCAGGTAGAAGGCCGTTTTGCAGCGCGTGACCGTGAACCTAAACGCGCGGTTACACGGCCTTCAGTGTGGCCACAGCAGTTTTGCGAAGCGGCTCGCTCTAACAATGTCACAATGCTCGGTGCCCGGCAGCAAGTCGGGATCGGTACCCAAGGAATTGGGCGTCACTTTCCACCGGTGAATGCATCATTCCGCTGACTAGTAATGCTGTACATTGGTGTGCATTCATCCTTTGTTTGCAATCGCCGCCGTTTATAGGTTCCCAAGCGATGGAGAACGCCGCAAACAGTGGGCGAACGCCGTGCGGCTACCGGACTGCAAAGTGCCCAAGTTTGCGTTGCAGTTTCACTGGCAATCCCAGAGATGACTACTCAATTAAAAGGGTCGTTCTATATATATAGGTAAGCAGCACTTCATGCAGATTTCAAGTTAAAAAATTGTGGAATGTTTTTACCGTTGTTCGCGTGCCTTCGATAGAATTTTTTGCGAAGGAGGAGGAGGAGGAGGAGGAGGAGGCAAAACGTTTTATAGAGCAAAAAAAAAAAAAAAAGAAGAGGGTGGGTGGCGTCTATAAACTTTTTTTCGCCAAGTTTCAACTCGTCTCAGTGTCACTAAATTCAAGGTGATATGAGCTGAAAACGTTCAATACACTAACCTCGCAGTCTGAAGCGTTGAAAAGCGAAATCCACAGCGAGACCACAAAAAAGATAGAGATTCCAGATCCAGCACTCTTGCAGTCAACAGACGGACACCTACCAAGGTAATAGGACGATGGAATTATATCAACCGGGAATCTACCTTGTAACAATTGCAAAGGCACTGCCGCGCATCGCCGGCCTAGCAAACTACATGCAGCGGCGATAACCAAAAAATTCAGTTGCGAATCCTTCGGTTGCAAGTCGCCTACGCACTGCACACCGTGTATCACTTCCAGAAAATCTACTTGACGGGTGTCCGCGCGTACGACAGGACGGCGCGTTCACGACATCTGCACTTCAATAGGCGCGCGTCGTGATCGCGACCGGAGCAATAGCTTGACGCGGTACAAGGTGCTCTTGCAAGTAGAAATTGAATGACATATTCACATCGGCGCAGCTGTAGCGACTCGCAGCACCCTTTTCGAATTCCGCAAGACCACAGCGCAGCAAAGCGAAGCAGCAATCTTCGCAATCGGACGACAAGGCAGGCGCTGCCTTTCCTCCATGACTGGCGGACGGCGGGCGGGCTGTTGCTAGGACGCCGTTGCTAACGCGACTTCCAATGGCCGCTGAAAACACGTGACTTCCTCCACACTTTTTCCAATGCGCGGGGATAGCTGGGGGCCTCTCCTAAGCTTTTTTTTTTCTCCATGCCTCAACGAGTAAGCTGTCGGAAGTGCGGAGCAGCGATTCGCCAGCTGTTCCCTTGTGGTATTGTTGTGAGTACTTGTGTTTGTATTCTGTTCTTTTGTGTTTTGCTTTTGTTTTTCAGTGATTTTCTTGTCTTTTTGTGCACTCTTCTTTTCTTTTTGTGTGTGTTGCTTTTCTTATTCTGGATTCACGTTTTTTTTAGGGTTTCTTCTCCGATTTACCCATTTCTGGCCACTCTCCCACATGGGTATGCGCCGCGCAGCTAGGAACAACAAACATCGTCGGAGAAGGCTGCTGGAGACTCGCCTGCGAGGCCTAGCACTGCCATTGCCTTTTCCAATGCTTTTGTTTTTTGTAGGAACAAAGAAGCTAAGTCATTGCCTAGGAATCTGTGTCACACCGACCGATAATTCGTTGCAGACACGAGCCGTCTCTGCAACGATTTAGTGGTCGGCGAGTTCTGCTTGGTTTTCACGATTAAAACAAATTCTTCTTGGCCAATCGCCCTAAAGTGGGTATGCGTCATTTGGCTTGCGTGACCCCCGAAGACATTGGACGGGCGACGAGCCCGGCACCTCAAACCACATGTGGAGTTCTCCGCTCGTTGCGATTGGCGAGTCAGCTTCCAGCACGCCTCTCACGAAGCCGAACGCCTCGAACGTAAAGTAGAGTGCGATCGGAAACGGTTGGCGGAGGGTAATACGAAGATCGGGCCCGAGAGGATGCCCGTAAGCGGCGGGCCCGACAGGAAGACGGGTGTCGCGCAGCTCGGAAGACGGCGACGCGACGCCGGTACCGCGCCAGTAAATTGGAGCGCACAATGGTGCGTGTGCTACATATCAGGGGGATTTTCTGGACCCAGACTTCGATTTAAATTGTGCGGTGTACGACGAAGTGGGTTTCCAGAACGATTTGATTGTGATTATCAACATCCGAGTTTTCGCGTAGCGTGAACGTGCAATGTACGTGGCTGCCTGTCGTTCCTAAAAAGGGAACGCGGCAGCGTTTAACGTGGGATAGTCTTTTTTTGCAGTTCCATCCGTCGCATCGGGCTGTTTTGAGTCTAATGAAATCTTAAAAAAAAATGTCTGATTAGTTTCGGTAGAATCCGGTTAAGTTAGGTTTAGATTCGATTTAGGTTCGTTGTAGGTAGGCAATGGTAGGTTTCTGTTAGGTTTGGTCATCTTACGTTGAAACAGCCTTTTTACTGCGAAGCAGTTAATGTCTAACCCACACCACCCCTTTAGAACAACTGTTTGCACTAGAGCAACTGGCACCATTGTATTGCACTAGGGCAACGAACATTGCAGCCCTGTACAATATCCTTACGTGGATATGGATAAGCACCGACCATTTAATGTTGTCGTCATATTCGATAAGGCGATGCCTATTCTGTGGACCATACCAGAGGATAATGTGCACCATTATTTTGTGAACCACACCAGAGAAAATGATCAGCCTTATTCTGTGAACAGTAGCATGGTATAGTTAAGCCTTATTTATATAAACCGAACTCATAGACCCCAAACCCCCCTTATTTGCAAAAAATAACGTATAGAATTGACTTACGAGATCATTTCAGAGTAAAAAATTACCACTGGCTTAGCTCGGCTATGCCAGGATATACGTAGCGTGAGCTAAGGTTCAGCTGGTTATCCTTGGGTTTCCTGGTTGTCCAGGATTAGCTGGTTATCATGCTTACTGCTGCTAAAACGATTTCCAATTCAGTCTAATCCACTCCAATCCAATCCAATTCAGTCCAGCCCAGTCCAGTAACAGCTCCTCGAGCATGCGCAGAACGGCTCTCTAGGAGCCACGCGAAACGGCTATCAAGCGGCTCCGGCGCAGCGTCAGACTTGGCTACTGCGCAACAGACTGCGCGCAGCTAGGCACGCGCCGGTGCCAGTGCGTTGCCGCGGCTATGACGTCACTCCTCTGGAATGCGCAGACCGGCGAATGTGCAGACCCAATTCTCTACACACCCGTTCTCCAGTTGGATTGGATTTCAATCCAACGCAATCCAAATTATTCCAATCCATTCCAAGCCAATCCAATCCAATCCAATACAGGCCAATCCAATCCAATCCGATCCGATCCAAACGAATCCAGTGCTCCTCGCGCATGCGCAGAAAGGCCCTTCACGGCACACGCGAAACTGGTCGACCTCGGCCAGTGTAGCTTAAGCTACAAAAATTCACGTCGAAAACAAATTCAGATCGGCTGGGGCTCGAATCCGAGTCGTTAGCATCGTAACGGGAGACTCTCTAGATGGGTGCCACAGAAGACAACGAGCGGCGCCGTTTAACTGCAGAGCATTTAAGGCGCTCGCCTTGTCGTCGCAGCTAGCTCGCTGGGCCCGCGTTCGACTGTCGTCGCGGCGTAACGCAGAGCCTTCGAAAGCGAAGCGGTTTATAGAGTGGTTTCTTGGGCGAGTTGGTCATTCATCGTGTAAGTAAGCGCGAAAGGAACAAGGACGAACGAAGCGCCGTCTCCGGTCCACTTCGTTCGTCCTTGTTCCTTTTGCACTTACACGGTTTATAGAGTCATACGCGCTCAAAACCCGTGAACCGCTGGCGCTGCCGTTGTTTAGCGCAAAGAAAAAACTGTTGGTACATTTGAAGCGAAATATACGTAATTAACCGGCAGCGCCCGTGTACATTTAGCTAGGAACGCTCGGGTTGTACCGCCGTTATCCACTTATTGCTACCACCCCATGCAATTCAAATTTCCTGTCTTCGCAATGCTCACGCCCCCTGCCTGAAACTGCGCCAGCGGTAGTTCTGTTCCTTTGTGTTTTTCTCCCGCACGGGCTGGCGTTGCTCTGCCACATTTTGCGCTTACTGTCGTAAAAACCAACCCAACGGGCGTCCTTAACTAAAGGAACGCGGGCGCTGCCGGTTAATTACGTATATATTTTTCTAAAATTCCCCTATAGTTTTCTTTAAGCTAAACAACGGGAAGATCTATGACAAGCGCCAGCGTTTCACGAGTTTCGAACGCTTATCACTATATAAACCGGTTGGTTTTCGAATCCTCTGGGGTACGCCACGAACAACAGTGTTACTTGGATTGGATTTGATTGCATTGGCTATACCGGCCGAGGTTGACCAGCTTCGCGTAGCTCCTGGAGAGCCATGCTGCGCAAGCGCGTGGATTGGATTGCATTGGATTGGATTGGCTTGGATTGGATTGGAGTTGGATTGGATAATAAGCAGCAGTAAGCATCAGAGTTACTGGATATAGAGAGTTGCGGAACTCCCCATAGGCCCCATGTATCGAAATCCGGTCTTCGGTTGCCCCCCTGCGCCGGGGCAAGCACGGGGCAAGTTGACTAGCCTGTCAGGACGTTGAAGCAGTACTCAAGTGCTCGCGGCTGCTGCCGTAAGTCATAAAAAGAAAAGCCGCAAAAACACAAGTAAATTTTACGTAATTATTGTGTTTTAATTTAAAAAGCAATCTTTATTTTACAGAAGAATTTTAAATAATAATAGTTTAGCGAAGTTACGTTTTTATCTCCTAGGTGCCGCGCGCGTCGACTTGCCCCTCAGCTTCCACGGAGTGGGGGGGCTAGCGCCACCCGGATTCTGAAGCGGAGTTTCGCAACTGTCTATATTGAGTAACTCTGGTAAGCATGATAATCATCTAATTGTAGACCGAGAAAGCTAAGAATAACCTGCTGAACATTAGCTCACGCTACGTATATCCAAACATAGCCGCTTGGCTTTCGAAGCCTCTGGGTTACGCCGCGGCGAAGGGACCGTGACAGGCTACACCGTAACGCCGTGGCGATATGCTTGCTTCCAGCGAGCGAGCTAGGACGACAAGGCGAGCGCCTCAAGTGCTCTGCACTTCAAGGAACAAAATTCCCGCTGGCGCAGTACCAGGCATGGGACGCGCGAGCACTGTGAAGGCGGGAAATTTGAATCGCATTCGCTGGTAGCAGAGAGCGGATAACGGCGCTACATCCCATTATGGGCAATCACTGCACTGCACTTCCGTCAGCTTTCACATTAAGTGTAACAGCATCCATTTTTTTTGGCAGTAGCTCGAAGTGGAATCCCCCTGTCGTCGGGTCTACAGGATAAAGCTGAGCGCTATTCTGATGTCTGGTCCGCAGAATAGGCAGTGCGATTTTATGAATTAATTACTCAATCAACAAATGAGTTACCGAGATTTTATAAGCGTGGCCGGCACAGCAGATTGCTCTTTGCATAGGCGCATGGACGGAAAAAAATAACGAGAGCTTCTTACGTGTTAAAAGTAAACGCTGCTTAAAGGAAACATCAGCCAGACTGTCATGACACAACTGGAAAAATATGTCTGCCTGTCTGTCTGTCTGTCTGTCTGTCTGTCTGTCTGTATGTATGTATGCTTGTATGTATGTATGTATGTGTATGTATGTATGTATGTATGTATGTATGTATGTATGTATGTATGTATGTATGTATGTATGCATGCATATATATGTATGTATGTATGTATGTATGTATGTATGTATGTATGTATGTATGTATGTATGTATGTATGTATATCTGGCTGGCTGGCTGGCTGCCAGTGGACGCAACTACTTGCCATTAAAAAAGTTTGTTCATTATCAGGTATGTTTTTCTTGCTGCAAATTAACTGCTACGGTCGCCACCACACGGGCACATTCTTCAACGAAAAGGAACCCTCAGGCATATTTGAGGCCAAACGTAAGTTCAAAACTAAAATTATGGGCGTCCATTGGTTTAGGAACGCAGGTTTGGTTTCTGTCCACGAAAGTCAATGAAAGCAAATAATTAAGAACGCTGTCGAAGAAGTGTGAGCACTTCGTTCGCGTCAAGATAGACGAGTTAAAAGCGCGACGTTTCACCAGATTGCGCGGGAGCAGCGCCAGTGCAGGAAAACTGAATTGAATTGAAGAAACCTTTGTTACATTCATCATTAGAGGAGGCAGACGTTAGGGGGAGAGTTGAAGCAGAAAGAAGGTAAGAAAGGAGATGGAGAGATCTGGCACGGGCGGCCAAGAGTAGCGCTTATCGGCAACAAGCAGTTACGCGGCGGAGTTTCTTCTATGAGAAGTCACCGCCCACACAAAGCAACAAGTCCGCAGGCAACGATAACACAATTGACCCGGGGCGTGCGCAGCATGTTCCTCCCGCCAAATGGCGCCACCCACTTGTTTGCTTCGATGCCCAGACGCTACGGATTCTTCTTCGTAGCGGTCGGTGCACATCTTTGTTTTAGTGGCTCCCTTCGTTCAGAAGTTGCTGACGTCGAACGAACGCGGCACAGGAGCGCGACCCGCCGCAATGGTTTCTTCATCCCATCTCCGCGAACTTATTTGTCGCTATAGTATGGGAGTCGAAATTGTGTGGTCCGTCCGCGCTCCAAGGACACCAACTGACCGCACAATCAGCGCGAGGAGCTCGTTAGTGACGTTCTACTGACAGCTGACTCTGCTGAAGGTCGGGACAGTGGCGGGTTCGTACAACACAGGATGGGCTGTATGTTTATGGGAGGGTACTTCGCGCACCGTATATCAACGGCCTCATGATGGCGTTGATGTGCATACACACGCATTATGTATGTGATCTATGTACGTACAGTAGAAACACACGTACGTGCATACGCAGCGCCGCCAGCGTTCATTAATGCAATGTCCACCTGAACGGGCAGAACTAAATATTATTACTAGAGGCCGGATTTTAAGGCATTTAAAAAGACAGTTTTAGGCGCCAAAAATAGGAAGGCGAAACAAATTTTTAGGCCTTCAACGTCGTAAATATAGGCAGTATAAATTTTGACACAAACGCAAATAATTTCAAACTAAGACGTGCGCGACTTGTATCTACGACAGGAAAACCAAAAATGTTATTCTTTTGAATGCGCAAAGGTGCCAACAGTTGAACATAGCCCTTCTATTGTCCCTTAAAACCAGTGAACTAGTGGCGATCCATTGGCTTAATTAAACAAGCGCACTGCGCACATACATGTTCAATAGCGACTGTCGCTTGCTCGAGCGTCGCATATAGGGAAAAAGAACTAAAAGAAGAATGCTGGAAATACTGACTAAAAAGTCGCTACTTTATGTCAGCCTGACGCAATGTAATTACGACACAATAAAAAAGAGACAGAAATAATAAACTCGAGAGACGTCGATTTATGAAGAAATTAACTTGCTCTCCCTTGAGGACTGTCAGGCACAACTCAATCAATTTTTTTCATGTGCATTGATATTATCTGAATTGTTCAGGCAAGATGTTCCAACCAGGCTAAATACACTTCTACATATTTGAAGGACATTTTCGAAAGGTATTTACCAGACGCGCAGTTTAGTTTAAAGCCTGTCGGCAGCGTGGATGCCGTTAGGCATCCACAAAAGAATGCAGTTGGGCAGTGATGTTTCGTCGTTGGCTTTCCATAATATGAATCATCTGCTGACAAAGGTGTGTTAAGCGCTGAACCGCTGCATTCAAAATAGAGTTTTGTATTTGTTTATCGTTCTAGAAACGAGGATGCGGCTGCGCATGTTTGAATAAATCTGTTTAGAGAGCAGGCGGAACGTAGTCTCACTGTGATTTTTTAGGGAACAATTGCAACTACCCCCATCTCCAGATTTTTTCATTCAAAGTTGGGCCTCCTGTCATTGCGTTCCATTGGTTGTTTTCCAGGAGCTGGTTGAACTAGAGGACAAGGTGGAACCCAATTAAGTTTCGAAGAGTCAATGCTAGCTGCCCGGTAACGATGAATAATGATTCCAAGCTGTACACGAAACGGGAAGTTGAGGCTGAATAGTGTTCATATAGGCTCTGATTAGTGTTCATTTAGGGTCTGTGGAACGTTTAGGGAATTAGGAGCAAACGCCCAATAAGAATTTAAGGCACTATAAAACACCATAAAAGCCATTCTGAACCTCTAATTCATGCCTTACCTACAAGGCTGAGTGCATGGGACGTTTCACCGACAACTCCTGGACTTTATACACGAAACTAACTTGTTCGTGTTTCTGTAGTGCATCTATTATGCCAAAATTTCGAATAAAAAAAAAGCTGGTGCTCGATTTGGAAACGCCGAATAACTGTTCATTTTTTCTACACGCCAGTATGGAATGTCTAAATTCCCTCTGCAATACTACCCAACCGAAAACAAAAGTGTAAGTAGCACATCTATCGCTTTAAAATCGCTTATAGCCCCGCGAGCTACGAACCCCGAACGATACACTGCCCGCCACTGCTTCAACCATGGGTACATCAGCTACATTTCTTCATCTTTTTCTTGGTTCTTGCCATCGGAAGTTCTACCAAAGCACTCATCATTCTTATTTAAACTAATGCGGAAGTACTTTTTTGTCTTTCACCCCCAAGTAAAAAGCAAAATGACTGTGCTGGCGGCCCACAGAAACCCTTGAGCCTTTCGGTAGGCGCAAGCCGACAACTTTAAACTTGAACCGGGTGATTCATTCGAACGAGAGATGATTACGACGGCTTTCCTGTGTGGAAATGCCCGGCATTATTCACGGGTTTCATTTGACCCCGATAATCCTCGTGCTGTACTGACCGAGAACCGACACACAGTGAAAGGAAATGGACGCGCCCAAAGCCAACATAAAAAATGCAGCCAGTTCTCAACTTCCTATCGTTTCGAAAGAGTAAAATATTACGTCGATTTATGCGCCATAAGAACCGCGGTCATCGGGGCGCTTCGGACTGAGAACGACTTGGGTGGACGGCGAAGAGACATTAATTTCCGGCTCCTCTGGGTTCGCGAATAGCGGGGATCAAACAACGGGGAAGGAGAGGGGAAGTGTGACAGAAAACAGATTAGAGAAGGGGAAATTTAATGAAAATCTGTGGTTGCGAAGAGGGAAAGACGCGGAAGGTACTTCGGAATGTTACGCCACATAAGTAATCCTATCCTTGGTTACGCTCCGCAAGAATCTGGGTATAACTTTCTTTTCTTCTGTCTCGGTTCGGGAGTGTTTTTCTTTAATTTAACTTGTGGGACCATAATCGTCGCTGAAGGCGAAAAAAAATGTTTCCAGTTGAGCTTGTGCGGCGCGTTCTCAATGAATGACGATGAAGGAAAATGTTCAGCTTGGAGAAATAGGATCAACCTAATTACAAGCTCGCGATTTTTTGCCTTTCGTTAGCGCGCGTATACTGATCCAGATGCTGGCGTTACCGACGAGCTGAACATTTATCATCAATGTTTTCACTCGACGACGATGATCGCGATTGTGATGCTTGATTAATAATCTTTCTCGGAAACAGCTTTAATGAAAAGCCGTGTATTCAAGATGAATGATGTAAACGATCCTCTCGTGTTTCCTCCTTCGCACTTAGCAAAGAAGGTTCAAAAAATTGCATGCGTGGCATTCATCCTCACTTTGTGTTGCCGGTCGTCCCCGGATTTTGCTAGATGGCTTTGCCCTACAGCCGTCAAGGACGAACTAAGGGCATGGGCGCTCAATTTGTTTCTTGGGCTCGTAGAGATGGATTATTTATTCCTGCGTCCTTTTTTAAAGAAGATAGACTTTCTTGGGCTACTTAAACCCATAAATTTGGTCTGTCTGTATGTCTGTCTCTATGTCTGTCTGTCTGTGACTTGATTCAGCCACCCGGCCAAATAAAACAATGACTGCGCAAGAGTCCTGTATAGTCGCAGCTAAATCTACCCGTCCAAGTCCGGTGTAATGTTCATACTTGTCAACTTTGTTGAAGATGAACAAGACATTGCGCAAATATACGAGATCAAATTAATACAGAAGTGATACTTGCAGTGTTCCTTTATAAAAAATCAAAGATGCTTCACTTTTGCGAAATTACATACTTAATTACCTAAAGAAAAAAAAAACTTCACTCCGCCGTCGCCTGCTGTCGACCGCGACACTATTGCTCCTGGCGCCATTTTAAGAAATCAACCGGCAACAATTACGAAAGGTTCCACTAGATAGGTTCCACGTTCTGCTTGCAACGCACGTGTAGTAAGGAAACTCGGTTCTATAAACGTTGAAGTAGGGCGCCTCGATTCACGCGCGTCTTCGCCGTACGGCAGTGTTGGCATCGAGACACCCGGTTTGGAGCAGTGGAACGCTGGAAGTTTAAAACGATTTAAGCAAACCTTTGGCATCTTTACCTTGGGAGGAGCGCGACGCAAAAGGAACAACATGAGAGGTGAGCGGGAAAGCTAAAGGAGGCGTTTACCTGGCAAAAGTCGATAAAGCCTATCGTCTTTTGACGACATTTGCAAAGAAAGGAGCAGATACGTGGCCAATTTTAAATGCAGAGCATTTCTTTAACTGACATGTAGCGTCCGCCGTCCATCCGCAACAGCTCAGCGCGCAGGTGCGCCCTCTTCCCCACTCCTCCTCTCCCGCATCACGCTACCCTCCTCGCTCTCAACAACAGGTCCGCACCCCTCCCCCTACATTATATAAAAAAATAATACTTATCGGCGCCTCGTTTCGATCCCACGACACTGCGGGCAGAACGCAAGGTACAGGGTGCTCTACCCACTGCGCCTCAAAGGCGACACAGATTCCAAGGCTACGAACGCGCCTTATATCCTTGACTCATTCAAACTACGTCAAGAAGCTGCTGATACAACGCATTCACTACCACCAACTCCCCAAACACTAAACGTTAACGCAATACACCTACCCCCTATGCGACGCATTTACTCGAGTCCCCCTCGCGGGGAGATGGGCCCAATGTTTTAAATGCAGATCATTTCAGTAACTCACGATGTCACCCGCGTTGACGTCCGCAGTCGTAGTCCACACGCTCACTGCGCATGCGCGTCGAGCCGAGGCGATAGCGAACACTCTCTCGCGAGGGGCATTGGATTGGATTCGATTGGATTGGCTTGGCTTGGCTTGGCTTGGCTTGGCCTTGGATTTGGATGGATTGGATTGGATTAAGTGGATTGTGTTGAATTGTGTTGCGTCATAGCCGCGGCAGGACGCGCTGGGGCTGGCGCATGTGCAGTACTCTCTCTTCCGCGGTTTCCTCTCCTTCGGGCGCGCTGCGCATATAACCGGTGTGCCGTTCTCCGGCGAAGCAACATCCGCGCTTGGCTCAAGCACCTAGAGTCCACGCCGCTTTACAAGTACGCCAACGTCGTCGACTGGGACCGGCTTCGCGGTCCCCTCAACGTATATAAGCGACGGAGCGCGCGTTCGGAATTCAGTCAAGGGCGTCTTTGCTTGGCTTTCGCTTGACGTGACGCTTTGCTAGACTCGAGTAGATGCGACGCATTTACTCTAGTTCCCCCCGTGGGAAGATGCGGGCGGCTTTTTTTTTTCTGT
This sequence comes from Haemaphysalis longicornis, assembly GCA_013339765.2. Lineage (NCBI taxonomy): Eukaryota > Metazoa > Arthropoda > Arachnida > Ixodida > Ixodidae > Haemaphysalis > Haemaphysalis longicornis. The sequence goes on along the minus strand of CM023449.1, from coordinate 183,682,863 downwards.
CGGAGATGGATAAATTTGCAATGTTTAGCAGCAGTGTATCTGCGGACATCTTGCTTGCGCTGCGTTCTTTTTATTTATTTTATTTTGCAACCCGATGTTTCAGATAGAGTAAAACAATTGAGACTAAACAAAACGACGTCCGGTATTGTCCAAAGGAGAAAAATGTACGGTTAAACATGCGCTCCAGCCGCACGACAGCCGATCGCCGCGAATTCCGGAAAGAGGCAGTTCCGAATCAATGTTGTTTTCTGTTTAAAAAAAATTGGGCCCTGTATCAGCTCACCTCACTACAAAAGTCCTCGAAAATGCCTGGCACTTGGCCCTCAGCTCTCGTGATTTCCCCTAACGCCTCGCTCATCCCCCGACAAACACACTGGCGGTTTGCTCAAGTTCTTTCAATTTTCGCCCGTTCCACTACTCTCGCGCCATCAATTGGAACTTTTTGTTATTATTGCATTTAGAATAGCGCCTCGTGGCCTAGACCCAGCCCCGAGCACTCATTGTATTTTGGTCTCAACATTATTTTCCACGTGTATGTTTTATTTCCTTTCGCAAATATCGGGTAGCAATCTATTTTCAAGCGAAGCTTCATACCTCTACCCCTCAAGGGTTCTGTCGCTACCGTTGGTGCCAACCAGGGTGTCGAACCAGAACCGGAACCAAACCGAAAACTGGAACCGAACCCGAATTTTGCCCGGAACCGGAACTGAACCGGAAGCGTATTTTTACGCTATTTTGGGACTGAACCCGAACCGCAACAAAACGAAGGAACCGTTCCGAACTGGTTCCGGGGCCTCAAAAATAGGATTTCTAGTTTTACATTTCGGTACCCTACCTTGCGTCTGAAGATATTTTGCCACTCGCCAGACAGCACCATGAAATATTTTGCATAGTATGCTGTTCCCAAGGCCCATCGTGTTCTCTTCTAACTATTGCCCTTAATTTAATGTAAAGTTGTCCGTATATACTATCAGTTCGCGTTAGGTACTGCCCAGTTTCTCCCTTATCTTTTACATTTAGCATAACTTAAGTTAGAACGCATATTTCGAGGCAACATATCATGGAATATTCTTGGTGGTTTCTAGCTGCATGGTGTTTAAAATCGTGTAAAGTTTTCAATGTGCGTTTAATTCTCATGCATCCCTGTCCGCGTGTAAAGGACTTCAGGGACACCATCAACAATTATTCCATATCTGCCACTTATTTTAGTTTCAATGGGCAGTTATATACAAACAGCACTGAGACACAAACAGTCGCAGTTCTCAAAATTAACGTCACTTTTTCTTGTATACCGTGCCGTTGTGTCCTTTGGTTACTGCTCTAAGAGAACATGAGATATACAAAAATGGGGGATCCTAATTTCCACTTTTAAAGTATATTTTATAGCAATTTCATGTTATCTTGAATCTCCTCAACCTTAAACTTAAGAGGCGGATGGATTAAAGTCGATTAATGCCGGTTAGCGGGTAGACTGGGGTGGATTAGTTAGGTGAGTGAATGAGCTAATGTGAATTAGTTGGACTGGTGTGTTGATTAATTTGGATTACAGGAATGCGCGGGTCAGTTAAGGCGGATTATCCGGTCGGACCACCCATGATATCTTTTGGGTCCTTGGCATTTAAAAATTTTGCAGCGCTCTCCTTCTGGACTAATCAGGAAATTTTGTCAAGCACAAAGTAGCCGCAAAGTTATGTGACGACCACCTGAATGCTATAAAAGGTCTTTCTTTATTCCCGTACTGCGCTGTTATGTTGTTGCTATATTAAAATTGACATTTCGACCTAAAGTTAACAACTAATTGCCTAATGCATATTTTAGATGCAGAGGATCTTTTGCTCGGGGCTATGTCTATTGTCCGTTGTCCGTTGGCGTCCGCACATCTCCGTCTCATCCCCCTCGCCACGCCAGCTGCGCGATAGCGCGCTGCTCCCTCCCTCCTCCTCTCCACGCCTGCTGCGCGATGGCGCGCGCATGCGCGCCTCTCCCTGCGTCCGCCTCTCCACGCCAGCGCTATATATAACCGCGTGCACGCCCCGCTGCCTCAGTTGCTTCGTCGGATGAGTCTCGCTCCGGCGTCTGATGAGTAGCGACAGTCCTGCCAGCGGACAGGCTGACACAAGTTCAGCCAGCATCAGCCAACCAGTTAACAAAGCCGTTTGTCAGAGGTGAACCCTGAGGGGATGCGAAGCATCACGGGAGTTTCCAACAACGTTCACGCGATGTGGGTAAGCAACGCAAGTGAACATAAAGGGAACTCCTCGATGCTTTGCATCACCTCATTGTTCCCCTCAGGAATATGGTGTAATTTTATATTCATCAAAGGGTTTTCAAAACGTATATATATATATATATATATATATATATATATATATATATATATATATGAGGAGAGACGGTTGGAAAGAAGCTAAACTGGAAGAAAAAAAGGGAGGAATGATCAACTGGTTTGATGGAAGAGATGCGCGACAGCATTCTTCAAGAACTTCTCTTTCTTTGTGCTACCGTTCTGCAGCCCTCCCACAGGTGTAGCATGTACAACACCGAACACAGCCCCCCTTCAAGCTGGGGAAGCGGCACCAAAAACTCTCATAACAGGACTCTTAGCAGGCGTGGCCCAACTTTGCCAACGATCGATTGCAACGTACAGCACTTCCCATGATCAATCGGAGACCACCAACGAGACAGCACGATTGTATGAGCACCAGCTCATACTGGCGTTTCCGGCAAACAAGATCACCAACCTCGTGGCTCGAGATTTGACCCGCTTAGCCAGCGCTGATGAAGCCGGGCCCGAGTGCATGCATGCTGCAGTCACAGACCAGGAAGTTACTCAGAACTATAGCCTCTTCCGTAGAACGTATTCCTCCCAGCACAAATCGCTACCGATTAACCAGGAAAGATTACTCCGCACCCTGCGGGCATACACCTTTCCACACACCACCACACTCCACCTCTTTGACGGGACACAGCTCTCTCCATTTCGTCGCTTCTGTGGAGAGCCTGGGAACCTCATACACATAGGCGGCGGCTGCGACAAGTGTACCGTAGATCCACTCAACCTCCACGTTTCCATAGAGATTTGGGAGACAGCCATGGCCAGCTCCGGCCTGGAAGATCAGTTTAATTAAGCTTCATTTTCTCTCTCTCTCTCTACAAGTGATCATTACTGCTGCTTGTGACTTCACTTGGCCATCATCTTCCCTAGAGCCCAATCGCTGTCACCGGTCGCTGAAGGGCCATTAGCAAGTTCCTATGTCCGGTGGTTCCCTATCCAATGCCGTCCTATAATACACGCCGTCCAATGAGCCTTTATAGCCGTTCTTTCTTTCTACTGCACTGTTAGCAGATAAAAGATGAACAGAAGGAAATTGCTCTAAATGCCCCCTGCCCCGCTTAGCAGTCGGAAATTAACGCCGACTCCGGATTGTTTTCTACTTCTAGCAGTGCTAATGCTTTCGTGTTAAAGCTAAAGCTCCGTTGAAACTTGGCGTAGCAGACCAACCGATTTATTTATAATGCAAAATATTTTGCCTCATTGTGCGAAAATAGGGGTGCGTGTGAGCGTGCGTACTTGCGTAACATTTGATGGATCCAAAAAAAGATGGCGGGCGCGTAGGCTCTCCTGCCCGCCAAAGAGACCGCCCTCGTGAAAGTAAACTACCTGCCCGCCTGCCTGCCTGCCTGCCTGCCAGGCAGAACATTCTGGTGAGAATGCATGATTTGGGGACGAGGGGCGGCCCGTCACGAGCCACCGGGGGGGGGGGGGGGGGGGAGGAGACGCAAAATGCCCCACCACAGCTACACTCAAAGCTACCAAAAAACGATTGCGGACGGACGGTTCGTCTGCTTAGTAGGTCGAGGCAAAAGGCAGCCTGCAGGGAGGCTGCCCATTGCCACAAGATTCTGGTTAGGATGCACCGATGGGGGAGGCGCTGGAGGCACCGGGACGCTGCCAGCTGACCAGGAAGGTACATGTTGGCCTTCGAGAAGACGGTGGCGAGGACGCATTATTTGGAGACGATGTGCGGCCCGTCACTGGTCGGCGAAGGGACTGGATCACAGGGCGGCACAGCGGTGGCTCTGAAGAGCCATGCGTTAGAGCGCAGCCCTTAAGCGCCCGCTCCTGTGGTTTCGCGTAGTTTCTCAGCGTCGGCCTCGTTGTAACCGAGAGAACGAAGACGCCACCGAAGATAGAGTGAGCAGGAAAGCGGAGGACGAAAGTATGGCGAAAGTGGGAGGGAGGGCGAAATTTCCAGACCACGCGAGACATGCTCCACGGCAGCAACGCCTTACGAGATAACGACAGAGTATACCAAATGCCGTCGTGCATTTGTTGAGGACACGATCACTTCCTAAGACACAGCAGCTATGCGACGTCGCCGACAAGACTAAAGTTCGCGCTGTGCTCAAATTTCGCATTAGCGACTACCGTAATCGCCTGCCATATTTTTTTGTTTCCTCAAGAAAACAACTGTTGTGTATAAAATTGCAGTTGTATGAGCCAAGAATGAAATAAAATTAAATCATGACAATTAACGAACTTGAATTAATAAAGATAATCTTGCGGCCATAAAGAGTAATGCTTTCACATTCATACAAATAGGCAGCCTTAAGTGTCCCAACGAACCTTTTGTTTCGCTTAAGTTATTGTTGTAATCATTGACCTACCTGTCACGATTTGTCCCGCATTCGTGAACATGGGAGGGTCGCAGTACCCTCCACCCGAGTGACGACCCGCAGCGAGCTGGTGGTGATGGTGACTGAACGCGAGCGGCTGTGCTCGTCGGTGTTTATTTGCCAGCCGTGCACAATGTTTCCCACCGAGCCTGGTAGGGCCACCGAACGTAGCGGCCAATGAAAATTGGGGACGGGGGGAGGGCGCCACATACTCCTCACACTACCATAGAAAACGTTTTGCAGTAGCTTGTACAGTTAAAGTGCATTGTACATTAAAGTTAAAGTGCATTGTACAGTAGCTAGTACAGTTGTACACCTACGGGGCAGAAACTTGGAGGCTCACTAAGAGGGTTCAACTTAAATTGAGAACGACTCAGCGGGCAATGGAGCGGAAAATGATAGGTGTAACATTAAGGGGACAAGAAGAGAGCGGAGTGGGTCAGGGAGCAAACAGGTGTTAAAGACATATTAGTAGAAATTAAGAAGAAGAAATGGAAGTGGGCAGGGCATGTAATGCGAAGGCAAGATAACCGCTGGTCATTAAGGGTAACAGAGTGGATCTCTAGAGAAGGCAAGCGTTGCAGGGGGCGGCAGAAAGTTAGATGGGCAGATGAGTCCAAGAAGTTTGCGGGGATAAATTGGTCACAGTTGGTCACAGTTGGCACAGTACCGAGGTAATTGGAGAACAATGGGAGAGCCCTTTGCCCTGCAGTGGGCGTAGATAGGTTGGTGATGATGATGATGATGATGATGATGATGTACAGTTAAAGGAGCTATTGAACACTTTAGATAAACTCGCCGGCCCGTGGCTGTGACTAACGCGTCGTGCTGCTGAGCCTAATGACGCATGTTCTATCCCCCGGCCGCGGCGGCCGCTTTCCTGATGGACGCGAAAAGCGAAAACGTCCGTGTGTAAGTGATTTCGGCGCACGTTAAAGATCCTCAGGTGGTCAAAGTTAATCGGAGCCCTCCACTATGGCGCGCCTCATTGCTTGCGTTGCGTCGGCGCGTTGAACCCTACAATCAATCAATCAATCAATCAATCAATCAATCAATCAATCAATCAATCAATCAATCAATCAATCAATCAATCAATCAATCAATCAATCAATCAATCAATCAATCAATCAAATAAAAAACAAAACATAAATCAACCACTTAACACTTTCCATAAACGCTTTAACTCTTCTGCGCATCTGGAAGCACTGCGAAAACTATAGCTATTTCCAGCACGGAGCAGCAGTGTGTGATTTGCTCGTCGCTGCGGATGCAGCTTCCGTTTTTGCTTCGCTTTTGTGGCTTTCTTTTAAAAGTGGCTATTAAATGCGTTCTATTCTGCAACTTAAGGAAAGCCGGCAAATAGCCACTACACCGCTGTAATGACGTCATTCAGCGGTCGAAGAACGCCAAGACCGGGAAGGAGAGAAAAATATTTAACGCAAATTTATAATTAAGTTATCTGATGAGGAGAGAGCAGTAATTTTTGGCTGAGCCACTTTGCGACCCCCTAATCTAAGTACAGGATGTGTTGGTTGACTACTTTCTGCCATCACTCAAGATTCAGAAAAAAGTTTAAAAAAGTGTTCCTGGGTCGGTTTAGTTTGGCCAAGACAAAATATTTGCACAAAAGAACATTCATTATGATTTTGTTTTTATACCGCCTTGATAGGGAAACAAAAACGAGCACAGAAAAATTGATAGAAAAAAACACGCCTGCTTTTTTTCTTCGAACCCGTTTGAACCCGTTTGAACCTGTTCGACCCGGTTCGAACCGGAACGGAATGGTGTTTTGGAACCAAACCCGAACCGAACCCGAAAAAAATTCCGGTTCGACACCCTGGTGCCAACACAAAACTCTCGCGAACAAACAAAAGAAGTTATTGGCGCCGCCAGTAATCGAACCATGAACGAATAGAGAAACAGAGCGAGAGCACGCTGTCGTATCGATTGAGCTACGAGCCCACGCGTAGACGGGGAGACAGACGGTGCACTCAGCGAGCACATCTACGGGTTTACCTCCTGCATGCTCGCTGAATGCCACGTGATGGCGTCACGAGACCTTTAGCGCCGCTGTGCCCTTCGCCCATGGCACGTGTAGCGGTCGTGTGCTCGCCTTGCGCATGCGCTAGGAGTTGTAACAATTGAAGTAAGTCACACCAGCGCATGGCATCGCACTTCTTAATGTCGGCCGCCGATCTCGTCGCCTCCGTCAGCGGGGGAGACACGGAGGAGAAGTGACATTGTCTGAGACCCGATTTGAGCTTCCTTTAGTTTTATAAAAAAAAAAAAAAAAAGAGTTTTCACTCATGCGCTTCACCAATACAACTCAACCAACCACTATTCATGGATCATGCATTGATTTAACCTCAGAAAAGAAAATCTCTTTGAAGTAATAAAGGCTGTTGGTAAGTGCATTTCACTTGTCTCTGGTATCACTCTTTGTAGAGCCCCGTGTGGGAATTCAAGTGACGTCGCATTAGTTATCGTTGTGGGTGTCGGTTACAGCTTCGCTATCCAGCCATAGGTACAGGGTAGATTGGCGCGCATTTTTTTAATACGACAACACTGGTAGTACCAGTTTTGTATTGATGTTATGACTCAAATATGCCTAGTAATATTCCTTTTTGCAACCATGATGACAAGCATAAAGTGTGTTTCCACATTCAGTTGCCTGGAAATGTTTTGCGTAAACGAACGTCTCGTTCAAGATTAATCGTAGATTTGGCCGGATGGCTGAACCGAGGGGCAGATAGACAGGCAAACAAATTTGCAGGGGTTAAGTAGCTCAAGAAACTATCGTCTTAAAGAGCAAGCGCTCGCTCTACACCAGTGAATAAACGCTATCTGTTGGCATTCTTCCGTGCTCAGCTACATATTACATGAAAATGAAAGTCATATTACGTGTCATAGTCATCTCGGACGGCATGTGTGTTCGTAATAGGATGAAAGAAAAACGAAAGAAAGCGCGACCATTCCCTTCAAATACCATCACCCTATCGTACCGCCATTGACCTGTAACGACCTGTGGTCTGCCCAGCCGACCCATAGGCTTGCATCAGACTGAGGAACGTCCGACGTGCGTCTGAAGGCTGAGCTTACGTGAATAAACAGCTGCGCCGATTCCCCCTCCCTTCGCATGCAGTCTGTTTGGATAGATGGCCATTCATAAAATAGCTGTCCGCATTACAACGAGCTCGAGTTTTGATTTCACAGTTTTCCTGATGATTTTGCGAGAAACGCCGCCCAGTGCTGCTCCTATATACGGCCCACTAGATTAAAGATGCCGTCCTACCCCGCCAAACCAAACGCGTCGCGCAAACAACAATGAGCTAAACATGGTCACACCAATCGAGAGAGAATAACCAAACGTCATCCCAGCCAGAAATATTGCACAAGAATGGCGACGCCGAATCACAAACGAACCACTGCCTAAAGCGTGCATTTCGACACTCACCAAAAAAAAGACACGAAGAAAATGTACAAGGCATGTATGTGTTTTTTCCACGGTCGCCTATAGGGACACAGCCCTACAACGCGGCAGATGAGCCAATGCTGCAAGGTAACGATGAAGACGGACCTTGTCATCGGCGCCAATTTTCCACAAGCTACAACACAAGCAGGAAAGCTAGCGTTAGCACAAGCCCTCACACGAAATAATGCAGCCATTATCGTATGGAATTCCTTGGTAACTTGCAGCAAATTCACGATGGGGTTATTGGTGACGCCAACTCGCCGCATATTTACTATCAAACGATCGGATATGGGCGTCAGAACTATGTTAGTCCCAGCCCGCTCCCATCGCGGGGGGGGGGGGGGGGGGCACCTCAAGTACAGCAGTAAAACGATTGCCTATAGCACAGCTTTTGTACTTTCAGCCTCATCTTGCCTCGGCCAAGCGGGATTTGAAGACAACTACTGCAGCGTTCTGAAGTCTTACCCACCCCTTTTGACTTTCAGGTGTCTGTAAATAAACAATTTTGATTCTAATGCATCACGGGGTGCTGTGTCCTTCAGGTCAGAAAAAGAAAGAAAACATCCCCCTCGCGAGGGGCACGATCAAATGCAAAGCATTTCCGCGGGGGGCGCGCCTGCAAGTCGTATGGATTACGTATTGGTTGTTGTTGTTGTAATTGTTGTCTTCCAGCGTAGACATTGTCGATGAAGGCGATGGTGAAACGTGCCGTGAACCCCGTGCCGCGGCTATGACGCAATACAATCCAACAAAATCCACTTTAATCCAATCCAATCCAAATCCAAACCAATAAAAGCCAAGCCAAGCCAAGCCAATCCAATCGAATCCAATCCAATGCTCGTCGCGAGAGAGTGTTATAGAGCCGAAATCGCGCCACCACACAAACGCGTGATGTTGACGTCGCGATCACGCCACAGATGTTAGCGACCGGAGCGCGCGCGAGCGACATATGTGGTTTAATCGCGAACCGACCGCGGCGAGAGAGCGCGATGCGAGCGCCCCCACCTGTTCTTGCGCGCGAACCGGCTGTTGCTCAGCGCGAACCCAACGCGGCGAGAGAGGGTGTTGCGCACGTCCCCACCTGTTGTGCGTCCGAACCGAACGCGGCGAGAAAGGGCCTTGTGAGCGGGGAGAAGGCGAGGAGGACGCGTGGGAGAGGGCGCACCTGTGGCCGACGGTTGAATGAGCCAAGGATATAAGGCGTGTTCGTAACCTCCCATTCTGTGTCGGCTTTGTGGCGCAGTGGGTAGAGCACCATGTACCTTGCGTTCCGCCCGCATATCGTGGGATCGAAACCTGGCGCCGGTAAGTGGTATTTTTTTATGTAGTGTAGGGGGAGCGATGCGGACTACGACTACGGACGTCAACGCGGGTGACATCGTGAGTTACTGAAATGCTCTGCATTTAAAAGTATGTTTTGGCAGTTTTCAGATACAACTAGTTGATATCACTGTTATAGACAGGCGTTTTACCGCCCAAGGCTCCGTAACATATGCCACGGTGGACACAACAGAGGTCGCAACCGTAAGGGCGCACCAAAACGACACCCAACGCCAACACAACCACTGAACACACCATCGAAGCTCACGAAGACGAACGATAGAACATATACGAGAGGTATGCACGAGCTCAGGACTGCCGTAAGGATCGGGCGCGGCCTTGCCCCGGCCGCGGACTTGGCTCAAGCTCTTCAGATAAGGTTTAGATGCAGAGCATCTGATCCACTCGCCTTGTCCCTCCGGCGTCGTCGTCGTAGGCATTGTCCACCCCTTCCCCATTCTCCTCGCCGCGCCAGCTGCGCTCTCCGCCGCTCACCCCCTCTTATCTCCGATAGCGAACACTCTGGGTGCGTTCCAATTTACCGTTTAGACAGCTTCGTTGCCGTCTTCGCGGACAGTACGCCATGTTAAGCCCCGTTCCAATTCGAACGAAGCAGTCAACGAAGACTGCTTCAAGGAGACAGCATCGAAGTCAGCAACGATGCAGGCTACCTTCCTGTCTAAACGAATAAGTGACGCCAGCGCCACCTTTTTGCGTATTAATGTTAAAACAAAAGCACTTGTTCCTTTATTCAAATATTTAGTTTAAGTTACTAGTGATGAAGATGACTTTGTTTAATTTTTTAATTACGTAACATTCGTAATAACAACGGCAATAATAGTTACGAAACTTGCGGCTTGCGCAACTCAACATGTCTGCTATGACACTGTCGTCTGCGCTGGTGTTGCGCTTGCGACCCCGGCGCCGTTCCAATTTTTATTCCTTTAGGCGTCTAGTTAGACTGCTTCGTAGGCTGTCTACGAAGCTGTCCGCGAATTGGAACGCAGCCTCTCTCGCGAGGGGTATGGTCCATACAAGGGGCATTGGATTGGATTCGATTGGATTGGCTTGGCTTGGCTTGGCTTGAATTGGACTTGGATTGGATTGGATTAAAGTGGATTGCGTTGGATTGTGTTGCGTTATAGCCGCGGCACGTTGCGTCATAGCCGCGGCAGAGGTGCTGGGACCGGCGCATGTGCAGTACTCTCTCTTCCGCGGTTTCCTCTCCTTCGGGCGCGCTGCTCATGTAACCGGTCTGCCGTTCTCCGGCGAAGCAACATCCACGCTTGGCTCAAACACCTAGAGTCCACGCCGCTTTACAAGTACGCCAACATCGTCATCGACTGGGACCGGCTTACGCAGTCCCCTCAACGTTATGCGCGCTATAAAACGCGGTCCCTTCGCCGCTCCGCCTATGCGTCGCATCTACCTTCGCCGCTCCGCCTATGCGTCGCATCTACACAGGGGTTCCCGCGAGGGGAGGTGGGAGTTTTTTTTTGCCCCTGCCCGGGGCTGCCCCGTGGTTTTTAGGTGTAGCAGACAGGATGAGAGCCCGGTGAAGTGCCACAACGATGCCAAAAAAAGGCTTATAATAAACGCTTTGCTAGCCCAGTCCAGTCCGGTTACACACAGATTTCGGTTGGAACAGAAATATCGCCCTCTTTCTGATATTTCGGACACGAACAACGTCGTTTGGGCAGCTCCCGCTTGGACCACAAGTATCTACGCTGTAGAGGGTCAATTCCTCCGGTTACAGCACAACAGACCGCAGAGAAAGCTGTGATGCACGAGTGTTTTGCCCGGTTCTTGCCGTTATCCTGTTTTTCGGGGACATTGTGGACGAAGGCGATCGCCTCTGTGCCCAGTTGAGGTGCAAAAGCCTCACGGATAATTTCTTTTTTTTTTTCGGTTCTCCGCGAGGATCTGCAGGACGATTTGCCCTTACAATCCAATGATGTTTCCATAAGAACAATTTTAATTATTATACTTTGATAGTCACTTCACACTTTCTCTAAAACATCGTGACCCACACTGAAATAAAAGTTTTCTTTCTTTGAAAACTGTCGTTCAGGTTGTGTTGTCAGTTTAGAGCACTTCAACCAGGACCTGCCTGTTCGACCCAGGCCGTAGACATTTGTTTGCTATTTCCTCGGGCAGGACTATGCGGGCGAAAACGTTGACAATTGCGCCCCGATCAGTCCCAGCGCTACAATGTAGGCACGCGTGCAGCGGTTCAACTCAGACCGCAATTTACGTGGTTGCACGCTTGATCCGGAGGAGTGTCCCTTATCAATGTGAAACTCAATGTAAATACTCGACGCAGCCAGGCACACACGGGCACATTGCCCTGGGTGCCACTCTGATTGTTGAGATGTGTGTTGTGTGTAAAACAACTCCCCCCCCCCCCTATAAAATGTTTCCAGGTCAAATAAATACACAAATGAAATGTTTATAAAACAGCTCAGTATGTCTCTCAAATATTCGACTCTTTTTCCTGTTTCGGTGAATATCAGAGTCACGGTAAAATACCTAAAGAGAAGAGGCAGCAGTCCGGGCGCAAATACACGCGCCTATAACGGGGATGTGCACGGACGTCTTCGTGCCCTGGGAAGGCTTAAGCCGTAAACAAGGATTACGCGTAAACGCGAGAACGAGCTTCGGTTAACGACCGGCCGCGGCGCGCGCATCCCCTTTTCTCTTGGCCCCTGGTGTCACTCGCAATTGCGCTGACAAGAATCACAGACGAGGCCGAGCATTTTCTCCTCTGCGCCCACTGGCTTCAGCTTTACTGTGTCTGTGATTCCCCAATTTGGCGGGCTTAGTCGCGCGAGGGATGCAAAAGAAGGTTAGGGGGGAGGAAAGACGCAAAAGTTTAGGAATTGCATACTCTCAGCGCATAGCGACAACGCTTAAAGGACAAGCCCTCTCAGGTCTTTTTCCACGACCGCTTTTACGCGGAAACATAGAAAATAAATAGCAAACGATTGGCGGACAACTAAGAGAAAGCTGTCCTAAGGGTGCCTACGAACTTTTTCTGGGCTTGATGTCTCGTCCAGAATAGAAGTGAATAAAAGGACCCCTAATACGGGCTAAGTAAAGGGACAAACACAGCAGGGGGAGAGGGGTTATGGGGCGCCGCCAACAACTTTCACCAGGTGCTGAGGCAATAAAGGGAGCAGCGTATACAGAGACGGCTGCTGGCGCTTCGAGGTGCCTACGCCGAGACAGACACGCTGTTATGGCGGGTCGAGGCTCGTTTAGGGAACGAGGCGACCGTGGAGTAAAGCCTCGCGATTGCATTGCCTCGCAGACTGGGCTTCACGCGGTTTACAACCCTGCGGCAGGCGCGAAGCTTTCAACGCTCACAGCTGGCTCCACCAGGCGGTGTCGGTCCCACAGCCGCCGAGTCTTTATTTGGACGCTGTCGTTTACAGGGGACAAAGCGGAAGGCGCTAGCCAAGGGGTCAGCGATTGAACTCCCCGCTTTGTTGAATCGCTCGTTTGGTCGTGGAGGTGCCGCTTTAGTCGCTCCATATACGGCCCATACGGCTCGAGCTTTCGCACTGCCTCGCAATGCATTAGTACAGACTGCCTCGCTGCCTGTACCCATGCATTCAATTTTTTTACAGTTTATTACCCGAACACATTCAAGAATTCAGGAAGAAACGAGGATTATTTTTGCTCTCGAGGTTCTCGTTGTTTCTTGCCTGAAATAATTAAAGATTAGATAAAACAGATGTGCTCGTTACTATTTCCCGTTTTATCTATCGAATATGGGAAGAAACATTACATCGGGAGTACGAAATCAGAGATCTGTGAGTTTCCTTCGACTTCAAGCTAACGTTTTCAGGCCATTATGACCAGATTACCCTTCGGGCTCTACGAACCGCTGATGCGCATGGTTCACCAATCCTGCCACATTCTTCCGGCTCTACGCCTCTCTTTGTCGTCCTGCATAGACGTAGGCAAAAGTGGAAGGAAACGGAGCGTGTCGATCTAATGCGGCGGCCATTGAGCTCGTGAAAACAAAATTTCTATCGATTGTTAAACAGCGGTGGGTTATTGCGAATATCGGAGATCCTTCTTAAATTGACTTCTACATTGAGCCGTTACACTGCTGGAGGGCAAAGGCTAACTAGATAAAGGAATACATAATCTTGTTGATTATACGGACCGCCTGGTTCCGTGCACTTGAAACCTTGGACAGGCAACATCAGGCTGTCCAGGCTGTTCCGCGTCCCCCCCAGAGGCGTAACAAAATCCCATATTACACACACAACACATTTACCATCTACACCTACAAAAAGTGTCCGTATTCGATCGGTCCCTTTCATAGTTTTGTAGCGAACAGCTCTGCTTGACATATTGACAGACGCTGTTGTAAAGAGGCTACTTTTCAGCATTTTTGCAAGCCTATTGTTTCTGTGTTTCTTATGTGTATATATGTCACCTACAGCCTCCATATGGAGGTGGTTGTTGGTCACTATTTTGTAGGTTGAGAGGCTAACCTCAGTGTATAACCTTGTCTTTGTTGCTGCAGTTGTGCACTCTCTCAGCCCATGCTTTTGTATAATTCTCCTGATACCATGAAACTTCAGCGTTGTTCTCAATTATGTTACGCATTTACATGTCATACCTACATTTCTGCGTTCTTGTTTTCCTCGCCTGTGACGTAGCACACTCTGTGTGCAAGTGACATTTTGTTGCCTGTAAAAGTCCGTCACCACAAAGATGGCTTGGTTGTTCCTAGGCGCTATAATAAAGTACTGATTGACGGATTGATAATTATTATTTGAGGCTGTCATCGATAGTACTTGCACTGCAGGCATTGTTGAAGCATCTTTGCCAACAATTGCGCCTGACACGTTCCCGCATCTCATGCCCGTAGCGCGAGTACCTAAAACGCTAGATTCTGCGTGTGACGGTAAAATGGCGGCCTTATAGGCTGTTATAGGAAACGTACATCACCCGTACAGCGTCCAGCTGCATGGTGCATGACGCAGTCTACAACAGGCCAGTCCAAAGACCACTGTATACCTTCGTGTGAGATGATGTAAGGAAACATAAATAGAGACATGGCCTAGGAACTACGTCGCCACTTGAATGCCTTGATTTCAACGACCGCGTGCAAATAATGGCGAAATCACGGCTAAAATTTGACCAACCTGCCGACCTACATTAAGCGAAAAATTATGCGCTATTCTACTTTCCCAAGTTAGATGACCAGCGAAGCGGAGGTGATACACAATGTAGAACAAAAGTGGGAACTTCAGACGACTGTGTATATTTTTCTGCTGTCGGAGTTTCAGACTTGGAAGCACCCCAGCCCTTATTGCAGCACTCAGGCCGTACGGCTGTGAAAATTAGCGACGACGACACCCCCAGCGGTGCGGCAGCGTGTTGTGAATTGTAGAAGATCAAGCTCCTGGCACATACCGTCACACTATCATCGTCATTGTACGTCAGTCATCGCCATTAAAGAGACGTTCTATCAGGGGGTCTGACGGCTTCGTTCAATGGCGGCTCAACCGCATCGAGGTGGGTGGTCGCTCCGCAACACGCTGTTTTTGCGTGGGCTACCGGCCAAGATAAATCTCATTCCCAGGTGGGCGCCGTTTCGCGCAGCGGCGGAAAATCCCTTCGGCAGGATCAGGCTATGAGCAAGCAAACACCGAAACAACAACAAAAAAACGCGCACATCCAGTATAGCGCTTTCCATTGGGCGAACAGGAGCACTTCTAACTGCACCCAAAGTGCTCCCGCGAGTTCTGGCGTCTTCCAGTGGTCGGGCAGGAGCAGGGGCGTTGTGTTTCATTGGTCGATGAGGAGCACTTTTTTTGGCGCCGAGAGCAGCCGAGAGCAGTTCTCGGTGCTCCGTCGCCAGCGGCGGAGTAACAGGGAACGCCGAGGAAGTCACATGACCTCTTTTGCGTCACTTCTGGTTTTTATCCCCGGGTGGCGGAAGAAAAATGGCGGAATCCAGCAGCCGCGGTTGTCGCTCAGTGCGTACGGCAGCAGCTAAGCCCGGCCGTCTGGACAAGGAATTGCTGCTACTTTTAGATGATGAAAACACCACATATTCAAGCGCAAGCTCATCATCGGACAGCAGCAGCAGCGACGACGACGACGATTTGACATTGCATGAGTTTATGTTCGAGCACCTGTTCACCCCGCCCAAGCAGCGACCGAAGGTAGAGTCGTATCTGGAAAAGACGGTGGACGCTGTTATCGTTCGCAGCTCATTTTTGGGAGGCACGATGGTGACCTCTTTATCATGAACATGAACATCCGCTCGGCTTCTTCATTCGTCGCCATGCGGAAGGCAGACACAAAACCACCGGCACGTATCTGGCAAAACTGGCGAGGAATAACTGCGTGCGGACATCACGAGCGCGCGAAATGCTCCGGGAAGCGAGCGCGGGCAACGGTTGGTCACATGACACTTGACATCTCGCCCTCCCCCTCTTTTCACTGCTCCCGGAGCAGCGCGAATGTTTCATTCGCGGAACGAAAGCAGACGTCCCCTTTACTCCCGTGTGCTGCTCTGGCTGCTCGCTCCACTTGCTCCTGTTCGCCCAATGGAATTCGCCAGTAGAGACACGGAATTATGCTCCAGCGTGGACGACTGCCGCCACCTTTGGGGTACCGATGAAACTGGCAACGCACGTGATTACAGAAAGGTCAAACAGAAGGCGCACTATGTTTTTTAAATGCAGAGCATTTTAGTAACTCACGATGTCACCCGCGTTGGCGTCCGTAGTCCGCATCACTACGTAGTCCGCACCCTACACTATATAAAGAAATAATACTTTCCGGCGCCAGGTTTCGATCCCACGACTCTGCGGGCGGAACGCAAGGTACGCGGCACTTTACCGACTGCTCCACGGAGCCGACACAGAATGGAAGGTTACGCACGCGCGTTATATCCTTGACTCATTCAACCGTCGGCCACAGGAGCGCCCTCTCCCCCGCGTCCTCCTCGCCTTCTCTCCGCTCGCAACACCCTCTCTCGCCGCGTTCGGTTCGCGTTCATGTGGTGGCGCGATTTCGGCGCTATAACACTCTCTCGCGAAGGGCATTGGATTGGATTCGATTGGATTGGATTGGATTGGATTGGCTTGGCTTGGCTTGGCTTGGATTTGGATTGGGTTGGATTAAAGTGGATTGTGTTGGATTGTGTTGCGTCATAGCCGCGCCACGTTGCGTCGTAGCCTCTCCACGTTGCGTAATAGCCGCGGCAGGGGGTTCACGGCACGTTTCACCATCGACTTCATCGACAATGTATACGCTGGAAGACAACAATTACAACAACAACAACCAATACGTAATTCATAAGACTTGCAGGCACGCCCCCAGCGGAAATGCTCTGCATTTGATCGTGCCCCTCGCGAGGGGAATGTTTTTTGTACTTCAAAGGCGGCTGCATGCATTGCCAGAAAGTTGGGGATTGACATTCGTTTCGTTCGATCGAATTATGAACTGTTACCGGAGTGCCTAGACGATGAAGACCTACTTGTTTGTTGAAGCAGGGCATTTTTGTCCCGCTTCGATCATTACGCCATGGCAACATTGCACAATGCGCAACCTTCAGCTGTATTGTGAAGATATTACACTTACATATGACCGTCTCGACAGAAAAAATGTATATACATAAATACAGAAACCTCCTCCCACTCTATCTTACGACCATTTAGCGGCACGTGTCAGCAGTTTTTTCATTAACGTTACGCAAAATCTGTTTGCCTCAGAAAATGCAATTATTATTCCGTGAGTGACGGAGAGCGCGGGCTAACACAAAGATCACCATTACGTGCGATCTCGTCTACTTCTATGATCTGTCGAGTTATCTTGTTCCTATTTTTGGCCGGTGCCACACTTTGCAAACAAGCGGGGCACCCGCAGTGTATAAAAAGGAGTCCAAGGATGCCCAATAAGTGTATTTTTCTGTCAATTCAGGGCATAGAGTCAGGAACGCCTGTGCCCTTCGTCCTAAAATGCGATTGGTGGAAGTGGGGAAAATGTCTTAGTTGAGCTTGATGGCGTGGAAGTGGTCCCTCATCACTGGAGACCGTCTGAAGACCGTGCTGTGTTAGCACTGGAGAACGAAGAATTGCTACGCGTCTGAGTCGCCACTGGTTGTCAGGTTTTCCCACATGTCGGTGAGGGTAAAGGGGTTGGTAAAAATGATAAAGCCACATTGAAGGCACTCCTGAAAGTTTATTGGATTAGGGTGCAGTGCGTGAGGGCAGCATTTACATGTCGCTGATGAAGTCTGAGGCTATTCAGTGGAGCACAGGCGATGCAGTCAAGTTGTGTGAGGAAACGCATTGGTTTGAAGGCTGCTCAATATCACTTATCTCGTGGTAGGAGGGGCCTAAGCAAGAGGAAGAAAATGTTGCCTTGAGTAGCAGTCATTGGGTCATACATTCAAAAGGGACCAGGGGAATAAATCTTTTTCTAGCAGTAAATGACAATGTACCAAGCGCTGTTGCAGGAATGTTTTGATGGTAAACCTTCGAAAATTTGCTTCAAGATGTGCACAGTCATAGAAAAAGAAAATGTGAACGGGAAAATATGAACGGCAACACGCAAATAGCGCCATTAATTTTAATGGAAGTGAAGTTTTCGCATCACTCTGTAACACCACAACAGTTTGCAAACGTGACTTTACAAATATGCCAAAACCACGTCATTATGTCTTCTTCACAAATCAAATTCTTCGATTTTGTGTGTTTTGGTTCCTATTTTCGTGCTAGCTTTTCAGTTGCCCATGACTGTTCATTCGACTGTGATTTACAGCGTTTTCCGACAGTGCGCTCCTCCCGTCAGCTCACCGATTTCAAAGTTTGCGCCTCGTGAGATTTTTGCGGCCTCGCCGGTGGCCTAGTCCGATGTCACATTCTCATTAATGGAACACCATTACACAGATTACGGGCTTTGCCGGAACAATGGGGATTCTCAGGAACGCATCTACATTCCTAGGTGGTAAAAATTAATCCGAAGTCATCCACTTCAGCACGCTTCATATACCGGTATAGCTTCAGCGCGTAAAGTCCACACCATCTGAATTTTTCATTTGAAACGTAAAGCATATTCAGACCTGTGAAACCTCTGTATCAATTTTACTAATTATTACAGAGCTGCAGAACCCGTCGCTGTTACAGGATTGCCCCATTGTCGAGCTACGAACAACTAGTCTTGAGCTAGCTCATCTATGGAACAGAAAATTCGTTAAGGGAAATCTGCCGCGCTGGGCATTACGGACCAATACTTTTTCCCTATTTTTGATTTCATTGAACTGCTAAGCTACATGATTAAAGCCAGGAAGGACGGTGCATCCCGCAATCATAAACGAGCGCCTACCGTCTACGGAAGGCATCATCCGTGTTTCGGGCCGCGTTCTGGCGTTTCAAATTGAATGGAGTCTTCGCAGCAAGGGCAATACCACAAGGTAGACTTTATCGAATGATAACGATTTTTCAGGGAAGGATGCTTTATCAGCACAATTTCAAGATTTGTTGAAGATATAAGATTATACAGACACCTCTTCACAAATTCCTCACCTAAAGCTGTACCCACAGTAGGCAAGCACATACGTCACGATTGAAAAAGCGCTACTTAAACACGAAAACGAATGAAGAGACACAGGACGAAGTGTCGTCCTGTGTACCTTCATTCGTCTTCGGGTTTAAGTAGCGCTTTTTCAATCATGAACGTATACCAACACGCCCAACTGGCAAGTCATCTAAACATATGTCACGCTGTAGCAGCTGATAGAGGTTGTGGAGGCGGCAGCACGCCTACACTCCATTCACTTCATGCTTTAAGCTCTCGGTGTGCAAGATACCTCGCATATCTCTCCATCTTCTCATGCGACACGAACAACGAGCAAGGCATGCAGCTGTCGACTGTGAAACCTCGCGGAGCGGCACACTTACTGTATGATGATTTGTAGCTTGCTGGTACCGTTGCGAAAGGCAACCTGGAGTCGGTGCCCGGCCCAACTTATGCATTGTCCGGGAAAAAAAAACTGCTTACATTATTTTATTACTTGACACCTGCCGTTTGTCATTGGCGTCTTGCTACAAGCAGAGTCCTATTAAGAGACTCTGCTAGAAGCAACGGCTTCTTGTGTCTGCAACAGCCCTGATCTGACCCACCACACCGCAAGGTGATAAATGATACGATAGTGGCTGCTACAATTAGTTTTGTAAAAGTAGGACACCACACCGAGATGAAGCCAGTTGAAGCCCAAAGTACTGAGAGATCAAGGACGTACTTGCTCACATTGATTGATTGATTGATTGATTGATTGATTGATTGATTGATTGATTGATTGATTGATTGATTGATTGATTGATTGATTGATTGATTGATTGTAGGGTTTAACGTGCCGATGCAACGCAGGCGATAAGGCGCGCCGTATAGTGGAGGGCTCCGGATTAATTTTGACCACCTGGGGATCTTTAGCGTGCGCCGAAATCAAGTACACACGGGCGGTTTTTCTTTTCGCCTCCATTAGAAAAGCGACCGCCGGGGTTGGGAATCAAATCCGCGTACTCGTGCTCAGCAGCACAATGCCTTAGCCACTGAGCCACTGAGCCACCGCGGCAGGTCTCCTGACATTACGATAGAGCAGTGAAGCTTTCGTGTAAACTACCATACAATCACCCGGTCAACGTAAATATCAACCATCTCATGTTTAAAGAAGCGTGTTTCATATTCTTTTAGCATGCTTGCGTAAAGAAAGGCCTGTTGAACCATTACCATGGTCAGACTTCTAGGATATGTGGTTTGCCTACTAAACTTTTCCTCTGTTTTTTTCTTGTCTTCGAATTCACCGCTAATGCTTTCATTGGTTGCTTGCAACGTGGCCCGTTACATAGCTCACCAAATAATTCAATTAAGCTGCTAGCGTTGCACACAAAATCAAACTTTTAAGATGTCGCGCCAAACTTACACCCCTCCCTCTCCTGATACGTTTTTGTTTATATTTCCTTTCCGTTTTTGTGGACCTTTTCGGTAGTCCAATCTTTGCCGGTCTTGTGGAACGGTGTAGATGGATGATGCATCAGAATACATTAGGTGTTGAAAGGTACGGTAGCCGTTTAGATTTCATGCCTCGTACGTGATATCGGATGCACGCGACAGCGCGGTATCTTGGTAAAACGCCTCCACTAGGAAGACTATAAACAAAGTTTTATTTCTGCTGGGAGCTTGCATCCGGAGAGGGTCCATGTCGAGAAAGCGATAAGGTGTGACGGAGCACCGGTTGCACTCATGCACACGCTTAAAATAGCGATGGTTGTTGTGCGCAGGCGGCATAGCGTAGATATACGAACGTTGTGGACGCAATACCCGCTTCTTCTCTTTTTGTTAAGTTGAGTCTTTTGCTCCTCCTTTTCTTGCTTCCGGAGGCGAGAGACCATATCCATCACAGACACCGAACCTTACAGCCATGAGTTTCGAAACGGAACACCACGATGTCTGCGGGGAGCATACATAAGCGAAAGGTAAACATTGATGGCTGATGGTGCGTGCTTGAATATTATGTGTGCTTTTTACGTGCACTCCCGCGTGCACTTGCTATGTTTCAGCGATTTTTGTTCTCTTAAACGGAAGTACTTTTCGGCAGTAATTGCCCACGGACAGTGAGTCCAGCTAACTTGGATTCGACAAAACAATGAATGAGGACAAAATTTAGCTATGCATGCATAACTTATAAGAATGGGATGTCATTGTGGAAGAAACGTGATTGCCGCCGTAAGACCAAAGTGACACCCTTTTGAGTGTCACGTTCACAGAATATTCGCCGTTTCACAATCTATGACATAGCGTTAAACGCGTTTTTTGCTAAAATGTGCAGGTCTTCAACAACCAGCGTCCCTCCACACAGACCGTCAAGAGGCAATTGCACCAGTACTTGCATGTGCCTGCTCAAACTAAAACAGCACCAGTAACTGCATCGATTTCCTCAGCTAGGACGAAGGCACTTTTTTTAATGAAGTAGAGCTGTCTCTGGTCTCTTCCAGAGCACCATTATCCGTTCTTGAACCACACAGACCCCTAGCTCAGGATTAAGCTGCCAGAGCGAGTTCCGCCCCGACTAGATACGATATACCGCCGTTTACGCCACAATGCAGCGCCTACGAATTCATACCCGTTTCGACTCGGTGCAAACTCGAATCCTTACTGCGACAACTGCGGCTCGCCGGAAACCGTGGAACACTTTCTGTTTGAGTGCCCCGCTTATATGCTCGCAAGGTGCCGCTTGGCTCAGGAAATCCAGCACCTACGCCCAGGACCTATCACCTTAAAAGTCCTCCATGATCCATGGCCCTCCCCTTACTTCTTTTCTCCTCTTTGTTCTGACCTGTTATCTATACGGCCTTTTCTGTCCTCTCCTACCCTTTCCCCGGCCGAGTAGCATGTCGGTGTAGAGATCCTGGCAAACCTTCTGGCTTTTTTCAATTATAAAAAGCTCTCTCTCTCTCTCTCTCTCTCTCTCTCTCTCTCTCTCTCTCTCTCTCTCTCTCTCTCTGCATCGATTCGCGAGCCCTTTGTTCCGGCAGGCTATCCAGGCCTAAATTCGCAAAGGTGGTTAGGGTTCTGGACAAACATACTGCAGTCTTCTAGCTCTTAGCAACACTGGAATGCTGAGCCTAGTCATGAGCACACTGTTGATGATTAATGAAGAGGGCGTTAAAGGTTTAATGCACTCAGAACGGGGATGCCTAACTTCTCCGCACTGCTCCAGTTCGTCCCCCATCCCAAAGACTGGCGCAACACTTTGTGTCTTCTAAAGTAGGATGTTTTCGTAAGATTGGCGACGCTGTTCTTACAAGGCGCACGCTGAACTCACCCCAACCAAGCTCTCCAAGAAACAACAAGGCGTCCGCGAACTAAAAGGAAATCCAAAGCAAATGCAATGTGTCGATGTTTTCGATTGTCAACACTAGAGTCCTCGATGAAGTTGCGCAGGGAAGCCACTGTCAGAAAAACGAGCAGATATTCTACAAAGTTTGCTTACAGAAGTTGTTCCCAGACCCTCTGAAAAATTTTGGATCTCCTGTACTTATAAATGTAAAAAAAAAAATGAAAGCCGTTCAACTCAATGGAAAAGCTGTCGGAAGTGCAGAGCAGTGATTCGGCATAATGAGCTGCAGCGCCGTTATCCGCTCACGACTGCATTTCAAATTTCCCGCCTTCGCAGTGCTCGCGCGCCCCCTGCCTGACACTGCGCCAGCGGGAGTTATGTTCTTTTTGGGCTTGCATTAATTTCGTATGCTGGAGCGATTTTGCATCATTTCGATCGCGTAATTTTTTTCTTCCGCGGCTGGAGCCTTTCCGCGTTATTTCGATCGCGCCATTTGTCTCGTGCGCGGCTGGAGCCTTTCTGCGTCATTTCGAACGCGCCATTTTGTACTTTCGCGGCCGCTTTTTTCGCTGCCGATCCTGAAAACCAACCCAACGAGCGTTCCTAACCAAAGAAACGGGAGGGCTGCCGGTTATATACACAGATTTTGCTTGAAATGTACCTGCAGTTTTCTTTGCGCTAAATAACGGGGGAATGTATGACAAGGTCCAGCGGTTCACGAGGTTCGAACGGTTATGACTGTTTAAACCGCGTGGCTTTCGAAGCCTCAGCGTGACTACCTGACCCCGGTACAGAAGGCTCTACTTGAGCCCGCTATTTCGCTGCGCCGCCTGATTCCGACAGCCGCATCGACCGTTAGCGAGCTAAGACGTCAAGGTGACCCATAAAGTGCTCTGCACTTCAAACTATAAGAAAGAAGACATGGATAATAAGCACTGAGTAGAAGATATCAGCCATAATAAAGCTTACAGAGTCCGATGCATCATTGCCTTTTTAACTGAATAATCAAAACTATCAGGAAAGTACATCAAAGAGTGCTTGAGCAGCAAATTAAAAATAACAAGGAAATAGGGTATTTAAATGACAAATATAGACTTGGAACAAAAAATATTCATCGGGACGAGAACCTTTATATCTGCAATGAATCCGTGCTTATCTTTACCGGTTTTTGATGTTGTCGTAGGAAGTTTCCAAAATTGGAGAAATATTCGCCGTATGTTCACCGCTATTCCTGCGCACTTAAAGGGATACCGAAGTGAATTGTCAAATTTCTGATTTTGCTTGCATTCTGCAGACTGGCTAAAATAAACACACTTTTATTGTAGTTTATACGGTCGATAAGTTGATATATATTTCATAAAGCCTGAAAGAAGAAAAGCTACCACGCGCGGTCTGCAGAGGCCGCACCATCTACAGCAGTGACGTCCATACGAATTGACACTGTGATGGAATGATTTCCAAGATAAGAATTCAAAGTAGTTTCGGTTTTGTTTCTGTCAAACAACGTGCTCGGAATCCGACGTTATCGTTGCCTGCGCATTCGCGATATCTCAGTAATCGGCACACCACGCTTCCGCCAGATGAGCCTGCCAGCACGGCTTGGAATCGTAACAATCACTAGCCAAGGCGTGCGCAGTGGATGAACGCCCTCCGCATCACCGCAGACGCTCAAATGCGGTGCGCTTTTCCCCCACCTTTGGAGCTTTCCTGGCTCGTGCCTGTATCGTAGGAGTCGTGTTCGCAACAGGCCAAGAGTGAGCTGCTTCGGGATTGTGCCCGCAAGCAGTCCGTGCTTCTCGGAAAACCTCGCCAACGAGAACTCGCCAGTGCGTCAGTGTCAGTTTGCACGCGTTCTGCGAAGTCACTCGTGGAGCAATGAACGTTACAGCGCAAAAATGGTGAATTGAGGGTAGAAAACATCGAGTCAAAAACAAATCAATTCACTTCGGAAAAAAAATCAACTTCGGATAGTGCATGTTGCACTATCGGAGATTAAAAATAGCGACGTGCAAAACAACGGACCTAATGCTCCAGACCACCCAGCCATAAGCCACCGCTATCAGGAATGGAAATATAAGGTATATACAGTACAGCCTGTTTACATTCTTATTTACTGTTAACATTCCAAGCAACTAGAGTAACCATTTTTTATAACGTTCGTGCCGTAAGCGTCCCCCAAATTCGTACAAATATCTCATCTCTATGGCAATCCTTAAGCCGGTTCTAGATGGCGCGATTTTCCCTGCGAATTCGCAGATGCGGCGCTGCTCGCGCGGCCAAACGACCTGTTTTTCTATGCTGCGGCAAAGTTCCAAATTTTTGGGACGGTCGAGAATCCCCCGCGAACGCCGCTCGTGCGGCGTAGAGGGGCCGGACCTGCGGCCAATAGGTGAAGGTCACGGCATTACCATCTGCACGCTTACCAACCAGATGGCGTTGCTTTTATACGCGTGGCGTAAGCGCGGGTGCACCGAAACAAACGCGCGCGTGTTCACAAAACGATGTCGCGCGCCGTTTTCATCGAATGCTTAATCGGTATCTGCGCAGGTGGCGGACATCACAGCAGCACACAAGTACAGATGAACCGGCCGAGGTAAACCGAGAACCAAGGTGTGCTAGGCGCGCACAACAAGCGAACCCAGGGTTGGTTGCTGTGTTTGTCTTCTTTGCTATGTGTGCGTATATTGATAAATAATTGGCGATTGCTGTATGAAACCGCAGATTAACTCATGTTTATTGCAAAACAGTCTGAAACAACTTGCGCAGAAAGTAAAATAAAACCTTTTTTTTTTTTAAATCACAACAAGCTTTGCTCGCGGCAGGCTTAATTCGCTCTGCAATTGCCAGTGCGCCTCTTAAATGCGAAGATCGTGACGTTCGCAGGCCATGTAGACGACATTTGCAGGCATTGCGAACTTCGCAAGTGCGAATGTTCGTTCTACCGAATTCGCAGACGAAAAACGCGCAATGTAGAACGGGATTTAGGTCGAAAGCGATAACAAATGTGTGGTCGGGCTGCTGGCCGCTGTGCTAGTTCACCCAGCGCAAAACGTGCTTCACGCACCTTGGTTTTGCGCTGTAAACAGAAGTTTGGGTTGATTCTAATTCCTTAGTACCTATATTAACTTCGATAACTCTTCTCTCGCCTTTAATTGGCCTGAGGTTTTTCTACTAAAGTACCAGTCAGCGAAGCGTCGCATGTGGGCTTTGTAGAGCGACTTGGACTTCGAGCTTGATACAGCCTACAAACTAACAAACTAAAGGCAGATTCTTCCATTCAAAGATGTGCCGTGGCTTAGTTTCAACTGAGCGGACGAATTGCGATGACCCACCGGCGGCCGGCGTACAAAACGCTGGGCCGACTGACTCTGACGGAGGGTCGGCGAACCGTGCATTAGCGCATTCAGACCAAGCCACCTTTTTCTGACGTTATTCGAAACGCTATAGAAAGAAAGTGGGTGAGGGTGCAGAGAGGAGGACAGTATTTTCGAATTGATTTTTCTAGTGAAAAAAGTCGCGTAAACGGAGCGAGAGTGGTCGAAACATACCCAGAGACTCCAGACTACAATTTGCGCTAGTAATGCCGCAATGTGTACAGATTACTTCAGTGCCCTTTAAAGGGACCCTGAATAACTTAGCACGGACTATTGGTAGCGCATTTTGGGGTCGCGCCCATTTTCCTACCAATCTCGTCCCCCAAGAATTATTAAAAAATCCGTCCACTATCACTGAAGCTACGCGAGATGAAAAATCGCGCATAATCATTCCCTCTGAACTCGACCGCGGACTTCGCGACGAAAGCGGGCCAAGATCACTACAAAACCCCTCCCCCGTAACATGGCGCCTGGAGAAGACAACGCCAGAGGAGAGGCGCAGCCCTGGAAACACAGCCCTGGCAGCAACCCTAACGTCATATATGCTGACGCGGCTCTGACCAAACGCTCCAACAGGGCCGCCATAGCCGTAACGACCAGGGACAGACTCATCGCCACGGCATCTGTGAAAACCGCGAACACCACCACTGCCGAGGAAGTGGCAATCGCTTTGGCACTATCCCAACCCGGAGTCTCGCACGTAGTCACGGACAGCAAAAAGGCCTGCGTAGGCTACCGCAGGGGGGTGATTTCCTCCGAGGCCGCAAGAAGTCAAGTTGGTCGTGGTCTGGACCCCCGCACATTCCACGCTTGTCGGCAACAGCATCGCTGACTATTACGCCTGAGAAATGTCCCGCCGGGTACAAGAAAAAGCAGGGGAAGACTTACCAACACCCGTCA
Source organism: Haemaphysalis longicornis (assembly GCA_013339765.2). NCBI lineage: Eukaryota > Metazoa > Arthropoda > Arachnida > Ixodida > Ixodidae > Haemaphysalis > Haemaphysalis longicornis. Next base: position 183,656,243 of record CM023449.1, on the reverse strand, counting down.
CCACTTACAAAGACATCATCACGATGTATACACCATTTTCCTTGCTAGAGATGGGCGCCGCCATTTGCTTTTTCTGACCGGACGCCAGCGCCGTCTATGAAGCGCCCGCCGAAACTTCCGCGCTGGGCTGTTAAGTGCTCCGTTCTTTCCGTGCGTCTGCTCGGTACCCGTGCATTACCAAGTGAACCGTAGTGGTTTGGCTTTAAGTTAGCGGTTGCAGTGCTTGTGTGTGTGTGTTCTGTTTTGTTTTCATCATATGCGGGCGGATTTTAGGTCCTAATTTGCTGCCAGAGCGGGAATTCCGACCCCGGCGTTGAGAGCAGCAGTAGCAGTGGTGGTGGTGCCGGTGGTGCTCCGCAGTTCCGCGATGCAAACGTACCGGTATGGCACCGACTGACATAGAAATCGATATCGGGGAGTAAATACGTGTTTTCAATGCCACCGTGCTTGTTATGTTCACCGATTAGTCATGTTTACGGAAGCGCGGACGTCGAATTCGGAGCGCGCACAGCATATGTGGGTCACGGTGATCCGTGCTCGCGATGGACTTTCGACGAGGCAATTGTTACCGCTGTTCTGACATTGCAATGCAATATAATCTTTCTTAACTAGACTTATGACAGTTACTGACGAAACGAAATTATACCTGGGCGGAAAAATAACACGACCCGCACAACCAGTCAAATTAGTATTCGAGGTTGAGCAAAAGGGTTGACGTTTCGGGCGAGTTATATTGGTTGATCATGATCGTGATCATGATTGACCTAACTCTGCGCAGCGCATGTGGCCTGTCGCTCGGAGCCCACCTTTGTGAAACCGCTGCTGCACCGCGAATGCTTTACGCGACCAGCATAACTGTTTTGTAATTGTAATACTTTAGATTCCTGGGCAACGCAAAGGATTAGAAGCTTTTCCTTTGACCGCGTTGTGAAGGTTGAGCTACTTTTCCAAATGCAGCGTTCAAGCGTATCTCGAGCTGCGTTTCCACATTTGGCTGCCTGCTTATCCGCTATCGACCAGCAAGTGTGCGATGGAAGAAAGTTATCCTTTCATATCGTTGGCAGTGTAATGCGTTGGCCTCAAAAAAAAAAAAAAGTAAACAAAAACGCCGTGATTTTAAAGGTTAGATTAGATGAATCTGATGAAAAGGGGTATTGTTTAATGCCAATCGGCTGTAAGACCAAACATAATATGGTATTTTAAATTGACTACAAGGACCAGAAGTTATTGTAATGTTGTATTGTATCCGGCGCTCGTGAAAGATCCCCAGTTGGTCAAATTAACCCGGAGCCCTCCCTACGGCGCGCCTCATCACCCAGAAGCGTCGGGGCGTTTAAACACCATAATGAATCAATTAATCAATCATCAATCAGTCAATCAATGCTGTATGGTAAACGATAAAGTTGCTTCTAACATTTCAGGGGGGTTCCCGTTCCCTGTCGCAGCTTTGCGTGTGATAACTGGATTTTGCTCCGTCTGCTTGCCGTCCAGTGCCACCCAACACACCCTGGAGTTGGTCGTTGGTACAAGTCGTTGCGATTTATCAGCGGCATCCACCAATATCTCAACTCGGTGTGTGTTGGGAAGCGAGTGCAGCAAAAACACGCCGCAACCGCACTGCATTTCTCCAAGGCAGTGTCGTGCCACATGCGTGCTGTCAGCGACTGTTTCTCCGCTTTCTCTGGTTGTTTCAATAACCCACCACCGCGCAGTGCTGACCAAGTGCCGTTTGCGCCTTGAACGGCATCGCCAGCATTGGCTAAAACAGTTGAAAGTTCCGCAAAAACTAAGCACGCGGTGCGAAATACCCCCTGTATACGCAGCGGAGCATACCGCGCCGAGCGATGTTAACAGCCCAGCGCGCACAGGCAACACTGGTCGGCCGCCGAGAGAACTGGTTTGAGAGTATTTTCCTCCTTTCCCGGCTGCTTATGGAAAATGGTGTATAGAGAATAGACCTTATGCAAAAGTGCCGCCATCTACCGGAAGAAAAACGAAACGAGCACGCGACGCCATGTTGGGGGCTGGCGGTCGCGGGATTGCTTGGTACAGAGCGTGTGAGGGGCTTTCTCGGCTTGGCGATCCTTTTATATTCAGATTTAAGCGCAGCAAAATGAGTGACGAGTGATCTGTGGACCTTTCTCTGTTGCCCACATTTGCGGGCGACTTCGTAAATACGCATTATGCATCGGAAAAAGTCAGGGAGGCACCGGCAGGGAAGCTGTTGGAGGCTGTCGCATTTCTTCTTTTTTTTTTTGGCTTTGAGAACGCAAACATTAGAAAGTGCATCCGTGTTGGTTCGCATCCTGCGGGATTCGCAGGAGGTCATTCCTGAAACGCTTCGAAACTTGCGGGTTGTCATGAGGTTACGCTAAGGTACGCTACTCGCGATACCCTAAGGATCCTCTGGGATGCAGAGAAAACCTGCACAAGAAAAAAAAACTTTACAAAATAAATTGCATACCTAGAATTTTTTACAGTGGAGCTGTTGTAGCTAGCCGTGATGTGCAGCGCGTAATGTGTGTGGTGTGTAACGCGTTAAACATTGCCAATAAATTACCAAAAAATTGCCGAGCGCTGGTCAGCGCGTGCCTCGCGGTGACCGCCGAGCGCCCCTAGCACAGGCAAAGGATTTAGACAAAAAACTGCGAGAACCTTCAAGAGTGAGAAAATGCCGAGCGCTCGTGAGCGCGTGCCTCGCGGCGACCGCTGAGCGTCCTTTGCTCGCGCCGTGGACAACAAAACTGGGTGCACACTACCGCTTAGAAAATTCCGCTCGAAAAATTTGATCTTGCGAAAATAGGCTACTGTAGATCAGCAGGCGACGAGCGGTAAATGACCGATACAGGGAATTACTACGTACGTTACTTGCGCTACTCATTGCGCTACGTGAAAGTTGCAACTCTCGTGGATCCCTTATTTCCTGTAACGTTTGGCAAACGAAACAATGCGTAGTACTTCCATAAAAGCCTACCGAACGTCCAGAATAAAAATAAAACGCGGGCGCGCAAAGCACGTACGGCGGACTCAAAACTCTACCCGCACGATAAGGTACGAGCTGACCGATGCAGTGCGCCTTAACTACCAGCAGGCAGGAGTGCTCCGCGGCAAATACAGGGCTAGAAAATAGCTCATTTTGGGATCTTCTTAGTCCTGCACATATTCGTTTCGTGACTATGCATGCGATCTAGCTATATTACTGCGCGAAGGGAAGTCGACACCCGCAAGCGACTTCACGCAGGGCTCGAGTCATGCTTTCATCAAGAAAAAAAAAAAAAGATGTGTACGCTATTTCCATGGTCGTCCTCGTATCATCTTTGTGCACAGCAAGTTACACGGCAGTATTTGGGCATCTTGGACAACGATAAATGCCGACGTGCGCGTCGCTAACCCCGGGCTATCATGTACACAGCGGTATCCGGAGATCCGGGAATACCCCAACATGGCGGAAGCGCACGCGGTTCCCGCAAGAGGGCGCCAGTTTTTGCATAAGGTCTATAAAGACAGAAACTGCCAGAGCCACATCACACCCTTAACCGCAGGGATCAGTCTATATTACGAAGAATACAAGCGGGATCCTCAGCACACCCGACGCTACTGCACAGAATGCATCCCCAACAATACTCGGACATATGCCATTTTTATACTACAACCCCAGGAACCTTAAGACATATAATATCGGAATGCACAGCACTAAAGACACCAACACCACAACTACCCATACCCCCCACCCCCAACCCCTAAGAGCGATGGGAGATCCTTCGGTCCAGCCCCTAACGTCCACGCGAGCGGCCTGTAGGAGGTGCTGGCCAAGATTGGGGGCTGCGAATAAGGCCCACTCCACCGATGGCCCCACAAGGCCACAATACTGCCCGCTCTCTCCCGGAGAGGAGGGTGGCTCGTGGCGTTCTCTTCAGCGGCCTTCGAAAACAGGACGGGGAGTTTTCTTTCGTTGTCCGCAACTTCGAGGGGCCTTATTCCGGTATGGTGGAACAAACAACATCCATTGATGCCTGCTCGCAAGCGCGCGTTCAGGCTGGTAGGACTTCTTTGAAGCAATAAACGTTTGTTGTCGAGTGGTCTGGTTTAAAGGGAAGTATTGAGTTCGTCACCCAAACTTCGCGCACACTCAAAACACAAAAGAAAAGCCAAAACTGTTCCCATAGCTTCATTCATAGAAGATGTTGGTGCAGAGCACTGACGACGGCAGATCGTCACAGAAAATGCGACAAATAAACCGTGAAGTTGACCAGAAACAGCCGATATGACCGACAGCACTGTAATGACGCAATTGCATCGGTGCATAATGAGAGAAATTGAAGAGAGCGGGGTTGGTTTTTCAGCATCTTTCACGGCGATTTTCGATCTTACCGCTTCATGGGCACGTGTAATACTTGGCTCAGGTATTCATGACAATACAATCTAAACGTCGCGCAGGGTCATTTACGCTGCTCAAAGAGTGTTGCAGGGTCTATTAAAGGTAAGTAAACCCCTTGTGTGCAGCAAACCTGGTAAAGTTGTTCTTGAAAAATATAGACACAGGGAAGAAAGCGAAGTAAAAACGGCTTGTTAGTGATATTGTGTGGGCATAGTAGGGTTAGGGCTCAAGTTCAAGTAAAGAGGTTTTGGAACTAGTAGAAAAATCGCCCCGGAGCCAACACACATTAAAGGAGCACTGACACGAAAATTTTATATTACACTTTTATTGCTTTTATCGATGCTTAATGGCCTGGCGAACCTGAAACAGCACTTTAAATACTTCAGCGCGCGATAGTTAATTACATTGAACGGCCTGAAAATCGTTTGTTTCAAATTCCCATGATTTCATCCCCGACGGGGCATGACAGAATCCCGGCCTGACCTCACCGCTTTGTGCGGACGTCACCGGCGCCCACTTGAGAGGGTGCTGCGCCCGCTCGCCGCTCGTGGGGCCGCGTGCGTGAAGTGACGTCACGAGTTTTTGAGGTGTGCTGTCGCGTCACTTCTTTTGGCTTCACGGGGTGATGTCACGCTGATTTCCATTTGCTGAGTGCCGCTCCGCGCGCTGCTCCGTCGGCGCGATAAATGAGATGCAATTGAACAATCTTTTCCGCGCCGCAGGCCGCTCATATTTCAGCCAGGGTATTCTGTTGAGCGAAGGAAGCAAACTGTGCAATAATATTAACGCCGCAAATTGGTGTCAGTGTTCCTTTAAGGTTTTCCATGAAGGAAATGTTATCGCAGTACCTGCACTAGAAGCAGCGCAGTATGCAACCAAAAGTGGCCTTATTCCAAGTGCCCACATTGGCCCAGGATGAAGAGGGAACGAAGAGCGGAGACCGAAGTCGGCCGGAAATACGTCATAGGAGGACATACGTCATGAGCGCACCTGGGCTCGGCCTTTCTTGCCGTGTTTTCTTCTTAGGCCGGGCACTGACAAAGTACTTTTTTGGTTTCGTTGCTGTGAATGCTTGGAAGAACGTTCTAGTAATCAGTCTACGTAGCACTGTTTGTTGCTGTCATCACGCGCATCCGCGTCGACTAGTACCGTCGTACGCTCGAAAACATCCATGCACGGTAAGATTTCAATATGAACTTTGGTGCGTTAACAGCAATCTTTTGGGATATTCGTGCATAATACCGGAGAATGAAAACAAATGGAGGCGCTTTTTTTACAGCCGCGGTCATCCATGTTTATCTGACGCCAGAGATAAAAAATTTGGCTATTTGGGCGCAGCGGTTTAGCTGTTTTGACTGTGCAAAATATGTTGACGCAAATAATTTCACACGGAAATATTTGTATGGTTGGAGGAAACTTGTATTTGCAGGGGCTGACGAAGCACATGCACGGGTTGCCTCGCTTATTGTTCAGCACTCACTCGGGGTTCTGGCGTCGGCGGTGCTCACCTTCCACTCGGGCAGCTCGTTTAGCTGCAGCGGCTGACGAAACGCATGACCGTTTGCCTCACTCGCAGTTCAACACTCAATCCTGATGGCTGCAGTGCGCTGAGGCAGTACTCACTCGTGGGTTCTCTCGACGGCAGCTGTGGTGAGCATCTGCATCGGCCTCTTAAGCCAACGCACATCGTAGTGACGCGCACGCCCCCTCAGGTTTTCGCCAAGTGTCGCGCAGTCGAGTGTCTAGTGCCGGAACAGCATACTGCCCCCCCCCCCCCCCTTTTCTCCTGCACACTTTCGGAGAAGCGTCCCTCGCCGGCACGGCGAACATCTCTCCCCTCCCAATTTCGCGACAGCCTCCCCCTTTGCTTTCTTTCACTCTTCAGGATTGGAATCGTTCTCGCGGCAAGACGACGGCGGCGGTGCTCAGCCCAGGGACGGACGCCAAAGGGCCCTAAAAATTTTGGTAACTGCTGCTATCAGTCCAGTCACACCCGAATATAACTAACTCGGTTATAGCGAATTATGCTTTATATAGCAAACACTCAAAGTTCTTTAGCCGTTACGCATGTAAAATGTATTTTTTATAATGAGCCTACCATTGGATATATCGAACTCTGAGCGCGCACTTGGTCACGAAGCGCCCGCCAACGCGCTTCTGCGCCTCCTAGCCACCGGGCAGCCGAGTTAACCGCCCACGTTTCCGTGAAACACCGCAGCGGGAGCAATCCGTGCCATTTGCCAGCCTCGCTATGCAGCCCTCCTATTCGGAAGCTGTCTGCCACGTCATCAAGTACGTGGGAGCAGCTACAGACCTATCGCACTTTAGCAAAGAGGGTGAAAAAAGGTCAGAAATGCTGTGCTGCTCTCACGACTCTGGCACTCCGGCCGTACCTACGTTGCCCACGTTTCTGTGCACTTGCACTGCAGCGCTTCATAGCAACATGACGACGAAGCAGCGGCAAGCCCTGCCGAAATAGTGGGAAGGGGACTGGAGTTCGTCGATATGATGTCGCGTGTCGAGAATTTGATCCTTACTGATAGTGCCAAACGCAGTGTTCAGGTGAAAATCACTGCCTACCGCAAATAGGTAGACATTCCTCAGCGAAAAAATTTCTTTTGGAGTTGATTGCTATTCATTGTGAGTGGCGTGGTCTTTCTTTCCTTATCACGTTTTTTAATCAACTCTTCCCATTTTTTAGAACGAATTTTATACTGAAGTTTGTTATAACTGGGCTCGGATATATCGAAGTACTTGTACAGCGAACAAATCGCGTTAAATTATGCTGTCCGTTATAACCGGCTTTATCGGTAAGTGGAACCCCGTTAAATACGTTTTTCACCGGACCGGGAAAAACATAACAGCCGGGAAAACGTCAGAGTGAGGAAAGCCACGCAAATTGGCTGCCAACTAAGTGGCGTCGCTAAATCACCCCCTATCTAGAGCTTCATTGTTGCCATCACGTCTTTATTAACGTATTAACTCTCTGCTGTCATCCTACATACATATTTTAGTGGATCTCCGAAGTGCCGGCGCGGTTTGTGGACGTGCTGCCCGCCGGGCTGCCGTTCGGGATTGCTTCGGCAGCGTAAATGTCCGTGCCGCAGCATTTCTTCAAGGCGCCGTGGGATACTGGCGGATTGAAGTCGTGGGAAAGCGCGATTCCTCGGAAAATCTTCAAGGTTACGTCACAAACATACGGCCGTGACATTCATTGTGAGCCTTCAGACATCGTCAACTGTTAGGAACACATCGCGAGGATACCGCGAGGCACGTGGACCCTGAGGGAGAGCGTGGTGCTCCGTATTTCCCCTAACATACCTGAGCACCTGTCGAAACAAAGACGCCAAAGTCATGCAGAAAACCACCCAAGGGTAGTGTTGCGTCCTGCCAAAAGGATGGGCCTTTGTGTGACAAAACTGGCGCAAGTGACGGCATGGCTGGTGTAGAAAGCGCCGAGAGTAGTAAGGAAAGAGCACCAGACGGCGCGCCGAGACCGATCTCAACGCTACCGCAGCGCCACTGCCTGGTCGGCGGCTGCACCGACCCGCGCCGCGGTACTGGAAGGCCGCGCTCTTCGCCAATAGACCTAATCTAAAAAAATTCCCTCGCACTTCCCCGAGGGGGAGAGTGTGTAAGTGCGAATGCACGGTTGTTGATTGCGCGATTACGGTGGATATCGTGATCTTAATGAGTAGTCGAGAGATTACACACACGCACACAACCACAAAGAAAGATATTTCACTCGTTATTGCTGGTACCGTTGCCCGGTCCGCCATCATCGTTATCGAGATGCAGGACCAGCGACCGCTCTCGACGACGGCGCGCGCTCGACTAATACCCTCCCGCGCCACGCGGCCGCTACACGAGCGCCCTCACGCGTCGGAATGCGGAGCGCCCGCTACGCGAGCGAGAGCTCTCCCGCCCGAAGTGGAGAGGAGGCGCATAACACCCGCAGTCACTGAGCGGAGAGAGGAGGAGGAGAGTAGCGCCCGCCGTTACGGCGAGGGCTACACGAGCGCCCTCACGCGTCGGAATGCGGAGCGCCCGCTACGCGAGCGAGAGCTCTCCCGCCCGAAGTGGAGAGGAGGCGCCCAACACCCGCAGTCACTAAGCGGAGAGAGGAGGAGGAGAGTAGCGCGCGCCCATCTCCCCCCGTTGCTAGGGAAGACGAGGAGCGCGCGCACCCGCAGCTGTTGCTATGCGGACGACGGCGGCGGACGATTCAGGCTCGCTTAAGTGCATTCGCACTTAAAAATTAGTAGTAGCTTGGCTCTGCTATGCCAGGATATACGTAGCGTGAGCTAAGGTTCAGCGATCCAGTCCAGTCCAGTTTAATTCAGTCTAATCCAGTCCAGTCCAGTCCTGTACAGTCACTGCTCCTCGCGCATGCTCAGCACGGCTCTTCACGAGCCACGCGAAACGGCTATCAAGCGGCTCCGGTGCAGCGTCAGACTTGGCTACTGCGCAATTGAGGCGCACACCTGGGCACGCGCCGGCGCCAGTGCATCTGCCGCGGCTATGACGCAACACATTACAACACAATCCACTTAAATCCAATCCAATCCAAATTCAAGCTAAGCGAAGCCAAGCTAAACCAATCCAATCCAATCCAATGTCCCTCGCGCTTGCGCAGAACGGCCCTTCACGGCACACACGAGACTGCTTAACCTCGGCCAGTGTACCTTACGCTACAAAACACTGCACAGCACCATTACAACAGTGCGGCGGCGCTAACATCACGCACTTGCGGCGTTCCGAAGTGAAACTTCTACTGTAAGCACAGTGATGATGGTGATAGCACTTTCTAGGGATGGCCATCTAATGACGGCCTCTCCAACTCGCTTGCGACTTCTTGTAGCCAGTTCAGTAACAAAACTGGCCAAGACTCATCAAAAGACAAAATTGCGGTGCCCAAGCGGCTTTGAAGTGTCAGGTTGCGACGCATCATACGGGAACGGGCCCGCAGTTGCGACATTACAGCGGGGTTCGCAATACATTAATCCTATGGGAGCTATGCCGGGACCGATGACAAACATCGTAACAGCCAGGGAAACGCTACAGTGAGAAACGTAATAGCGGGGTTCTACTGTACTTGTGGCCGGGACGTTTCTTACAAGTGGACGAAACGTAAATGTAAACCGTTGCAGTAAATGTTCACCTTTGCAGAAAAATACGCGGCGCATTTTTTTGCTTCGCTGCAAATGTTATCAACACACGATAGTCTTCGGCAGCCCCTGCCGAGTAATGCTCTTTCAATTCTCCTCCGTTCCCCCTTTAACACTAATCCTCGATTTTTCGAGGAAAGAGATACCTGCAAAGCGAAGATCGTGACTGACGTCTCTAATCTGCGTTTTGTTATAGGGGCCCTAAACAGTTTTCCAAAGATTGCGACTTACGTGCGCAATCGCTGGAGTACTACCCGAGGAACGTATTGCGCAAAAATGGCTTGAAAGCGTTGAGTATTAGCCGAGTTATCGTTCATTGAAAAGGGGCCAGCAATAAGGCCCACCAATAGCAGCGCCGTACTGTTCAGTGCTTAATGCGTCATAAAGGCTGCGTCAGAGTATTCTGCCGCACGTCAGAGCGCGGCAGTATGGCGACGAGGAAAAAAAGAAAGGATCTTTTTTGCGTGTTTGTGCGGCCCCTGCTTTACGCAGAGGTGTAATATTTGGTCTACATTGTCGGGACGGGGTACTCTAGCGATTGCGCGATTGAAATTGCGACTTTCGGGAGCCTATTTAGGGCTCCTTTAAACTCGCGTTTTCAAATAGCCATGCCCCAAACCCAACCGAGGTTAGCTGTCTGAAAATCCATCCATAAATGAACAGCACGCGAAAGTGGGAATGTCTGAATATTCGTACGTGTGTTCTGTCACAAGAGCACTGCAGATAAATGGGTTCACAGGAAGTTGTCGAAGAAGTTGAAGTTTATTTCCCATGTTTTAAAAGTGCGTACAAATAATAATACAGAAGGAGGTCGCGTAGTTAAAAAACTGTCGCGGAGACCTCCTGTGAGAAGGTGCGTAAAAGAACAGTGTTAGAAGAGGCAGCAACTAAACTATACATCAAAAGAAAATGAGCAGGAACAGGCAGAAAGCAATACATATATGCATATATATACATACATACGCACACATATATACACCCATTTGTAGCAATACAAACAAATGCACATAAAACACTACAGTAAAAAAAGATTAGACACAACAGCAGAAACACTGACAAAGATAGACCTGCAGGGGAAACGCGTTTATACATTATGCCAAGGTAGATAGTAGAAAACATTTCAATTGGTTTAGGAATAAATGGGCAGAGTGAATCGATTTAAGTGGGTGGGCATTTCATTCCATATTGAAATGGCTGCAAATACGGCAGTTTGTTTGCCGTAGTTAGAGCGAATTTTCGGTAAAATTAGGCTATTGTGTTCTGACAAGCGAGTGCTGTTGGGGTTAAAAAGTAACGACTGGTCGATCCAGTTGTAGATAAATTCATTATTTCTTGCGTGAAAGAGCAAACTGCACATTTTTATTTTATATTCAAAAAGACGGGGTACAATTCAAAAGTCACAATATAAAAGCTGGGCACTCTCTCTCGGATGACTGAAATTAATGATACGGATGGCTCGATTTTTTCAAAGAAACAAGCGGTGATAGATGAACAGTATAGGTGCTTCCCACGAACCTAAACATTATGTCTGACTGTGTACAAAACAGTTGTAAAGAGAACGGAGAACGGAGAACGGGCAGAGGAAAATATTCGCGAGTTCTAATTAGTACATGAATACCAAACGCAATTTTATCAACAAGAGACATGATGTGCATTTGAAATTTTAAATGATTATCGAGCGCCACTCCTGGGAATGTGGTGTAATCAGAAGGGTAGATAAAATGTGTGCCAAGGTGTACATGGGGGATTGAGGTAATTTGCTTATGATGGTAGTGAAAAATTATAAAACTGGTTTTACTATGATTTATATTTGACCTTTTGTTTCGGCACCAATCGGATGACCTTATTAAATCGTCGTTTAATTTTTTAGTTAGGTTCGTTAGGTGAGAATCAGCCAGAAGCGCCGTGGAAGTTGATTCACCGAGAATCGTTTGTGGACGTCACTTTTTTGACTCCTACGATGCTTCCGCATTTTTTGAGGTTTCTCCGAGCACAATTCGCTCCATTAAGCTTTGTTGCTTGAATACCCCTGTTTAGTCCTCACCTACGAGCCAAGCTCTTCCAGGGTCTTTCCTGTACCAGTCAACTGAAATATTAAATACACTGGGAGAAAAATGAACCTTCGACGCCAGTGAACTTACGTTTAACAAACAGGTCAAAGAAGTGTTACTTAAGCAAAACGCTCGCAATACTGATATATAATTAAGGGTTCGAAGTATATGTCATGTCTATATGTTCCCCTAAAGGTAGAAATCAAAAACAATTACAAACTAAAATACATTATTACGTAATTGTGACATAGTAGGGTAATTCATGAAAGTTAATGCGCACGAATTACTGTGTTTGTGTGTACACTGTGATCCTTCTGTGAATATTAGACCTATGTTTTGTATAATACATAAGAAATGTAGTAATGCCTTTGCTTTGTGCTATTTTTCTATTAGTTTTGTGCTATTGTGCTGAAATTTGTGGACAGCCCTGTTATTACGTACACTGCAAATCGGGTGGCTGAGGCCTCAGTCAGGCCAAGTCCGCCTTTAGTCTCATCCTCCCCTTGGTTTTGCCACGAAATAAAAATCATAACCAAAATTTTAAAAAAATCACGCCATATCCACGGAATGAATGATGATAAGTGGGGCGAAGCTCGAGAGGGGGAGATGATCGGTAACCGTAACTCTCCCGTGAAAGTTCGCCCATTACATCATTAAGAAAGACGTAATACTGTGTGCGTACATTGTACAAATCAACTTTTATTTTCGGAGTCAATGCTCCCAGGCCCAGACCTGGTGAAAGACCCCGCGCCATCGAGGACTACCCCGCACCTCCACCACAATTTGTCACGTAGGTCCGAGAACGACTGCCTGCGTTCGTGGCGTGATCTCTTGCGTGATCTCCACAACGCAGTGCACGTGCGCTCGTGCCTCCGTTGGCGAACACAGACAAGCTCGCGCTCCCGGTGCCGAGTTTGCGCTGCCGGTTGCACCGGTTCTTGCGCGTGCAACGCGGCCCACTTTGCGACATCTCCGAAAGCATGCGGCGGTCACGTACCATGAGACACAAGGGATGGACAGACCCATAACTTAAGGAGCTTCGCCCCTAAAAATCAAGGATAGCTTTCCGCGTAGCCAAAATCAAGATAGCTCTTCTTGATTTTGCATAAAATCCCGGCCGCGGCGGCCGCTTTTCTGATGGAGGCGAAAAGCAAAAACGCCCGTGTGTACGAGATTTCGGCGCACGATAAAGATCCCCAGGTGGTCAAAATTAATCCGGAGCCCTCCACTACGGCGCGCCTCATCGCCTGCGTTGCGTCGGCGCGTACAAACCCTCAATCAATCAATTTTGCATAAAACAAATACAGGGCCTCGTGCGGTACTTGCGTCGAAGCATGATAAATGTCGTTTATGTCACTTTTCACGTTTATTAAGACGCAGGGCGCGTTCATTCTGGAATGGCGCGCATGGTATTTGATTTTTATTATAAATTCCTTGCTTCCCAAATAATTATCTTAGTCTGCCTACGCCCGCATTGCATCTTTACCTCAGTCTGTTTAGCTCAGTAGTAGAATGAACCAGTACAAACTAGCCCAGTTCAGTTTTTGACCCATTCGTTGAAGCGACGATCCGTCATATCGACGAACTGCCCTATTACGAATTTTCCTGTGCGACTAGTTGCCCTAATACGAATTGCCTTCCGAAGAGTTGCGCTACAATCATGGGCATGCGGTGGAGTAGCCTATTTCAGAAGTAAGGCCTCTTGGCGCCGCTTATCAACCGCCTAAGACGTGCCGGTGGCTACTGTACACTGCCGCATTGGGCATAGACCAGCCCCCGCTTCTTTGTTGTAGTTAACAATTTTGGTGACTGTGCTAATGTTTTTTCTCAAATATGTCCAGTTTTGTTTTTACTGAACAATGTTGCCATGCAGGCAGTTTAAAACCAATTTGAAGTTAAGTGTAGTGAAGTTTATTTCTTTTCATAGAAAATATGGGACCGAGTCAAAAGGCTGTGAAGCCTGACGAGGCCTCGATACCCTAAGAACGTAGGCAGTACAGATTAGGGCTGGGCGTCGATCAAAAATTTTAATCCAATTAATCGGCTGCCTTTAATCGGTTAATTAATCGATTAATCGGATGTGTTCATTTAGATAAATAAGGGTTAAAAGACAAAGAATGTTTAGTTTTTCTTGATGGTTGTTTTCATTTTAACATTGTCGATGCTAGTTTGTACAAATCATTTTAGACAATCAATGATAATTCATCCAGTTGCGGAGGCAAAGAAGCTTGTAAACATTTTCAGGTGGCAGAGAGTTCCTTTGCTTGTTGACAGTCATCCCGGCTGTGCTGAACACACGCTCGCATGGCGCGTTCAGGTTACTGAAAACACAGCAGCATTTTCATAACGGGCGCTATAGTCCCGGAAGGAGAAAGCTCTGTACCTCCCACCACTCCAAAGGATCCAGATCGTTCTCGGCTACTTCTGCCATAGAGCGGTATAACGACACCTGGCAAGGTATGTTTTGCTCTTCACTTTCGGCCACAAAATGGTACTTTCGCTTTTTGCTGGGGTTATTTTCAGTGGGCGTGGCGGATGGCTTAGTGGCTAACTGAGGAAGCCTTTCCCACACATGTTCGCGGCGATCTCTGTCGATGCAAGAGAGGCTCGCGGATAAAGAGATGTGGCCACCTCGTAACCACTGTGACGCGGCCACGCAAAGAGCCTTTCTTCGACTGAATCGACCAGCATGGCCTTGAAGCGGCAGAAAAAGCGGGGTCACAGTCGTTCGTAGTCATGGTGTTCTTGAGTAGTTTCAAGGGAGGGATGAGCACGGACCGCGTTACGTACTTGTCTCCTCCTAGGAGTAATCCCTAAGATGCTCCAAAATGTCCCATTCGGCATCTGTGATGTGCGGAGTGAGTGTCTTCCTGCCAGTCGCGTGCTCCATGGCGCGGTGTAAGGGTTCCTTGAGCTCAATCAGACTGTTTATCATCACTTTTCTGCTGTTCCAGCGTGTAGCCATGCCTTGCTGAAGCTTCTTTCTGGGCATACCAAGGTCACTCACTTGCATGCTTTGAAAGAACCGCCTGGTGACTTGAGCTGTGCTTAAAATGACACACAACGCGTCGACAAACTTCAAGAAGTCGTTCCACGCCAGTTACGCCGTGCACCTTCTGTACACAGAGCTGCAAAGTAGGAGCTGCGCACTTCAAATTCTTAAAGTTCGCTTTCTCCACCCCAAGACAGATGTTTCTGGAATTATTCGTGTGCACAGCTACCACTTTAACATCTATGCCACACTCTATGGCAGCCTCCAATATTTCAGTGGCACATTGATCCTCCGTGTGCCGCTCCGGAGCGTGTCTCACCTGGAGTGTTGCCGATCGGAGCACCCAGTCGTCGTCTATCCAATGAGCCGTCACACCGAGGTAGGCATCGTTGGCCACAGAAGTCCAGAAGTCAGCCGTTAAAGGGGCCCTGAAAGGCATTTTGAGCACACTAAATGAAGTAGCGCAATCGTTAGATTGGGTCGTCAAGGTCATCTGGGCCAAGTATTACTCTTTTACGCGCAGCGGAAAGCTCACACTTTCGTTGCAAAGTTTGTCGCTTTTTTCTCACCCTTTCCTTCGTGTTTTTGGACGCCGCCATCTTCACGTCTACGTCATCGATTCCCAGATGTTCGTCATGAGCTAGACATCCTGCTATTGGGCGGCTTTTTCACGCACTTCCGGCAAAGAGATGAGTCGTCTGCTCAGCGTCGGCTCGCCGGCTGATCTGCCAGCGGAGTGTCGGAGTGCTTAGGCATTTTACGACAAACGAAACAAGTGTAAACAAACGCTTAACCGTTTGTATTGAATGCAACACGGTCATAACATGACATGGATATTTTCTTACCTGAGTACGTTCCGTAAAGAAAGCGTTGAAGCCCCGTGGCACTTCTTTCGTGCAATCGCAGAGAACGCCCTGAGCCGAATGCCCGGGTTTGACGGATACATTTTATTCCACTTCAAAACAATCCAGAGACAACAACAACAACGAACATTTATTAAAAGGGATGGCTCAAGGCCACATGGGGGAGAGAAGGGAGGGGAGATGAAGACCTCAATAGTGTCCCAACATTGAGGAGTCCAGAATGTTGGACTCCAATGTTGGAATGTTGGAATGTCCAATCCAGAGAGAGAGAGAGAGAGAAACAACCTTTATTAGAGCCTGCTGTGAAGACGCGGCTAGTACGTCGCAATAGCTGAGCCCCTGCCAGGCTTGCTCACACAACCTCCGTGGAGGCGGCGCTTGCAGGCCGTTGGCGTTCGAGGCCAGCCATTGCCAGCTGGACAGCCTGGAGTTGGTCTTCGTAGTTTCCATTCTTCATGGCGTCCATGAATCTTGGCGGAATTGTAGTGTTTCTGGCTTCTTGCGGGTGATTTTCACAATCCCATAGGATATGGGCCATGGTGGCTCTCTCTCTGTTGCATAGTGTACACATATCACTAACATACACCTCTGGGCAGATGTGTTTGGCTACCACTGGAGTCATTAATGAACAAGTCTGTAATTGTCTATAAATCACTGCTTCTTGTCTAGTTAGGTTAGGGTGTGGTGGTGGGAAAGTTCGGCGATTGATGCGGTACCACTCGAGAATGTCTCTATATGCAGTGAGTGGCTCCGTTTCTTCTCCAGAGATGTGTTTCGAACGAACACAACGTCACAACATGCGTTGCAAGTCTGAACCGCGATTGACAGACGATAGGTTGCCTCCTCCTGCCCGTCGTAAATTCGGCACTCACCTCGCGCGCGGTTTGCGGGGACGAACAGCAAGTCACTTAACTCTGGCGCGCAAGCCGAGATGGCTTTTAGCCACGCACACTGCACATACCCCATGCGAGGTTGAGTCGTACGCCGCTCGAGAAAAATAATCCAAACCATGGGAAGCACTATCCACCCGCAGAAGCACAACGTCGCATTTCATCGAGAAACAAAGGCGTCCACAACACACACACCATCGCCTCCTGTAATGCCAAACGCATCTCGCACTTCCAAATGAGAGTGAGTAGTATGCCTGCAGTGCCCATATGCCGCGAGGTGGTGCCCCAAGCTGAACCGGGATCACGCAACCGTAACTGACTTCTAGAGCGGTTTGTGCCTTGTTGCCAGGGCAACCGATGTTTGATATTGTCAAAGAAATGGCGCTCGTTCCAGCGCTAAAAAGCTCAGAGCCGCGGCAGAGCATGTTTTGCCAACGTGCCGCTCTCCACCACGCGTCGCCCCAAGCTGAACTGGCGTTTTGTGCACGGGTTCTGTATCGGTTTAAAATGTCTTTTTCACATGCCGCCGTCAGGAATTACCGCCGCCACAAAATAAGCCCCGGCACCAGCGGGGCCACATCTGATACGGCGCTTTTTGGATAAACAGTGCGCTGTGCATCCAAGGGAGCGAGCGCACGATCCCCCCGTGCGGCTGCGAGTTCGCCGCCGATAAAAAAGTCACGTGCCGCCGATAGCAAAGTTCTGCAGCAACGTGCACCGCGAAAGGGCAAGGCCAGGCCGCCGCACACATGCGGCCAGATTTTTCGTTCGCTTTTCCAGCCTTTAGCGTCGTGCGGGATTCATGGTGTCAACAAAGCTTGCCCGTAGCAGACGGCATGCAGTGTGAGCAGCGCAATAGCGGAAGTACGTCACCGCCGAGGAGCGCAGCATCATGGGAGGGAAGCCTCGCTCGCCGTCAACAGCGGTGAGTACGTTGAAACGAGGAGGAAACGCGGCTCGGCGATAATGCGCAGTTTTTGATTTACGATTTCTCAGCTAATACTCATAGCTTTAACAAAATTCTTGCGGGAGGAGATTGCTAATACATTGCTTTATTTGGTTACATGTACATCCACGCATCGGCGGAAGGTATTTCAGGACCCCTTTAAGCTGAAGAAACAGGTAGTAGAAAGTTCCGCTTGAATGTCGGATTTCTTCCTGTTGTATAAGGCGTCCACCCTAGCACCCACTGCACGACGGGATGGAGTCTGGTAGCATGGTGAACCTGAAGTGATGGTTAGAACGTTCGCTAACCCGTCATCTTCAACAACGCTTGACACAATCCAGATAGTAAGGACTTGTGCGATGCTTTCTTCCTTCGTCATTGAAAGGGGCCTTGCGGTGTAGGCGTCGATTGTGATCTGTGTTTTCAGCGGCGATTCCTGCTGCAGTGGCTGCCCTGGGTGCTTCGTCGCAAGTGGTATTGAAGCGAGCAGACTATTCCACAGTAGGTAAAAGCCTTTTAGCATTGTAGGCAATGAACTTGCTTCGGGTTGCAAACTTCGCCCCTAAAATTTACTTTAAATCCAAATTCCCCAGTAAGTTCGCCTTTGATGCAGGTATAGCTGTCCATGTCGGCACCGGCCGACAACTGAAAGGAGAATGCCACCAGCAGCTGAGCGCAACCAGGATAGCGCATGCGCGGAAGACATAAAAGCCAGCTCTGTTCCCTGGCGGTCTATGGATAATTGACGAGGCGCAAAAACGCGTGACACAAAAAAGTCCAAGGCGCCAACCTACAGCGTATAGCGACGTCTCGACACATGTGAGTCCGCACTATAGCGAGTGCTGTTGTCGGAAAGCGCATCTCACAGCTTTCTCGCTGGGAGACGGAGATCGTCGCGGGTGGTGTTTTTTGGAAAACATCTTGGGACGTAGGGTTCGTTGGCCAGCGTACAATATTGCTGAACGATCTACTCTTTTAGAGTGTAAATTCTTCAAACAGCCGCCGACGATCCTTCCGCTGGGAGGGTTCCCCGATGTGGAAGCACGTTGTTTCGGTTAAACGAGCCCCTAAAGAGCATTTTCTGCTCAGAGCTGCGTGGCGCGAATAGCACTGCGTTCCCCCTTCGTCTGCGGAACTGACAGCGACTATCTGGACAAAAGCAACGCGGTAGTTGAGGGTGGCGGCCGCTAATGGAAAGGAGAAGGCTGGTACGTGGAACGTAAGAAACGCAAAAAAAAACGCCGAGTCGCATGCAGGGTTGAAGACAGCAGGCCTTTGCTCCCTTTGCCCACTACACTTCAGCCAATTAACCGATTAAAAAATTAATCGTGACTATAGCATTAATTGATTAATAGGAAGGTTAATAGACCAATCGCCCACCCCTAGTACAGATGTAAACGCAAAAACCACTGAGTACGTAGAAGGTACAGCAATCATTATTGCAACACAACACAAACACAAATTGATACATGTTCAAGGACAATTTCGTACATACAGGTGAAATAAAGTACATACAAGTAATTCTGTGAGACATGTAGGAATATTTATACATATACATTTACATCCATATATACCCATACATATACACATGCGCATATATCTAAAAGACTAAGTTACACTTTTACATTAGAAATGATTGTAAGATTTTGCCGACATTGTCACGAAGCCAAAGACGACGCAGTTGTCTTCAAAGAAAACAAGTTTATTGGAGCGAATTTGTGCTCCCCTAACAACTCAAAGAATACGCATGCGACGACACAGCAGTATAGTCAAATGCCGCGGCGTCTGCTCTGCAGGCTTTTATCTTTCGGCGCGAGTGTTTCTGGAACCGTCGATTTACATCCAGAACATTGTAGATCAAAGAAGATTAGTCTGGGCTAGTGACGTTAGGGTCATCTTAGGGCGAAACAGTCTGCTTATCTGAATGAGATAGCCCGTGCGGCATGAAAATAAAGAATGGAAGACGGGCTTCGCTTGGGACCCAGACAACAGAGCCGAGCGTGGCCAGGCATTAAACAAACAAACCCATAACCCATACATGGTTCGCGGCAATATATCCTTCTTTATCATGCATGCGTTCAACTTTTGGCCGCGCGGTTGAATCAAATCAGACAGACCGACAGACAGACAGACAGACAGACAGACAGACAGACAGACAGACAGACAGGCAGGCAGGCAGGCGGGCGGGCGGGCAGGCAGGCAGGCAGGCAGGCAGGCAGGCGGCAAGCAGGCAGGCGGGCAGACAAACAGACGGGCGGGCGGGCGGGCGGGCAAGCAAACAGGCGGGCAGGCGGGCAGGCAGGCGGGCAGGGCAGGCAGGCAGCAGGCAGGCAGGCAGGCAGGCAGGCAGCAGGCAGGCGAGCGGGCGGGCGGGCGGGCGGCGGGGCGGGAGGCGGGCGAGCAGGCGAGCAGGCGGGCAGGTAGGCAGGCAGGCAGGGCAGGGCAGGCAGGGCAGGCAGGCAGGCAGGCAGACGAGTGCGGTTTCACGTAATTATATTGCAGCGATAGCGAAAACAGTGGTAGGGCATGCCATGTTCTTTTCTAGTTGTCATTTAAATAGTGTGGAGGGAAAACCATACTTCTTCGTACTTACGTGAAGACACACGGTGGATTATGTGGAAAATCGCAGTACGCAATGCGTGCAGCACATTTTGACGCATGTTTTAAGGATTCAGTACAGGTACATACACAATTTTCGTTTCATCGCTAGGAAATCGGAGAGTGGACAAGCGAGTGCCGAGATATAGGAAAAATGAAGATTCAGCCGACTATTTTGGATGCGCACACGCTCTACAGGGTCGTTCTTTCTTTCGACTTCGAGAATTCTCATTACTTAATGGTTTACTGATGGACTAGTTGGTGCATTGCACTTGAAGGACACGAGCGCTAAATACAGGACAAAGGAATCACGGGCGAAAAATTTTGCACCCTTGTTGAAAAGAGCCACAATTATAGACATGCGCATTTCAATTAATACAAAGAAATAGACGATACGAATGAAATGCATAGCCGTAGGCTAATACAAATAATAAAATTACATATGACACTTTAATCACTGTTTTACGCGGATTCCATGTACACGTAACCTGTTTTTACCCTTTACATTGAAGAAAATATCTTGTCAACTCCACAAAAATTCGGGTTTTACCTTAGTTCCCGCCCAAATTTGCTTTTACCTTCCCCCGCACAGGGCATCGCCTGCATACAATCTTGAGGAACAGACATATAAACGTGCAGCAAGTATTTGAACTGCAAAGGTTTGTGTTTGTCAGCTGAGAAATCCGGAATTACAAGGTTGCATTAACATCTTCACTAGGCTGTTTTTTTTCAGTAATACCCTTTCCGTCAAGAAAGAAAAAATTGCTACTTATCTCCTGTCTTCGCTGCAATTGTCGCAAAAAAACTATAGTTTTGTGCCAACCGTGCCTCGTAACTCCCCCGTCTTCCTCAACATCCATTTCCTTTGTATCGCTTCGTGAAAAATTCGATGTGGGTTTGTTGAATGCAGCTGAATTTTCCCGCCTTCGCTTAGCCTTCTCTTAGCCTTCGCTTGGCTGGCGCGCCATCTGTTGGAACAGCACGCATCTTTCCTTCATCTTTTATTTCCTGTTCTACCTGCAACATCAAAAGCTTGAAATGTCTATTTTTGTGTCGACCTTTATCAGACATTTATGCGCCATTATTAAGGCGTAGTATTTTTTTGTTTGCGTGAAATTCTACCAAACGCGTATTCTTAAGAAAAAGCAGGCGGGTACTCCCGTTTGTGCACTTGCCTTCGGCCTCAAATGTGGGCAAGGTTCCCTTTGCGCTAAAAAATGCGATCATATATGACCAATGCCAGCTATCTCAGTAATTTGGAAGTGTCCTGGCTATATATATTTTGCAGGCAAGTATCTTTCGCTTTGGCACGGCTTGTAAATGAAAGAGACAGTCTGACATACCAAACTTTTCGCGTTTACGTAGTCTAAGGAAGAACCAATGTATTCTCCTTTTACGCCCTGAAAAGCGCCACATTATCAATCTGCAGTTGAGATTGACCTCCAAACAGGAGGGCTTCTACAGAATATCCGGGCGGTCAACACCACAGTGAACACGACCCATTAACCAGGATGTCGTACATTAGCCTATACGGCTCGCCAGATGCCCAAATCATTAACCCAACAGCATTCAGCCTTGGAAGCGCTGCACATAACAGCGAGAGGGCATCTGCGAATTCACGCTGTCGGGCATCTCTTTTGAAGCTGCCTCCGCACACTCCCAGAGGACGTCCTGTCGAGGCGGGGCGCACGCTGTCCCTATGCATGCCGGGCAGCGGAGGCAGGGCGGCCAGTTGGCGAGAAGAGGGAACGCCGCGAATGGACGTTGGCGCAAGCGTCGGCGTCACGCCTCGACAGCTGCTTGACAGCCGTCTCATGAAAGTTGCAGCAAGACGGCCAGAGTGCAGTTTCCCTCTCGGAACAAGTCGATGCGTTTGTCTTGGCGAACAGTTCGCGAGAGGGGCCAGGCCCCTGGTTTGGTATTTTCAAGAGCCAACACTGTCAGGTCTCTCTGCATCTCTCCTTCTGTCTCCGTGGGTTTAAAGAACGACGCCTTCACTCGCAGCAGGCGCAGAAGATGCCAGTGATTTTGCAATGCCCGACAGTTCGGGCCACTTCCTCCAACCTGGAAAATAAAAAAATGGGGCCAGGGTGGATTCCTTAAAAGGCATTCTTCTCTGGTATTCTGTCTTGCTGGTATTCAGTCTGGAAATTCTTGATATGTGGGGGCCACTTCTTCGAACATGTGAAATAAAGAACGAGGTAAGACGACTCAGGCGTTTTTAGTGCTAAACAAATGCCTGGGAGTTACTCTGCTTCTTTAAATCCTACAAACTATTTCGTTCAGACTGGGTTGTTTCAGCCAGCCCAAAAAGAAAATGGCGATAACCCCTGAAAGCTGTCGTCACATCGCTAAGTACACATTTTTCGTTCGTACAGTCTTCTCCAGAACACAGAGAGCAAGGTTACGCCTGATTTTTATTTCATAAATGATTCCCATAAACTCCTTGAAAATAGGGAAATTCCATATTTTTCCTATTTTGCAGTCCCTATAATTCCCTACTTTGCAATAGGTAACCTCCCTGATTTTGCAGTCATCAAATAGGGTCAGTATTCTAACCATAGTGACTTTGATGTATGTGAATTGAAACGTCCCTGTCTAGTTCGGGACATCACTGATGACGCTGGGCAGAGGTCGAGGATTACGATCCTGATGCACATTTATTCCCGCCTGTCGCGTGCGGTGTGGCTGTTCATTTCTGATTCAGTTTTCAATCACATCATAGGCTCTGTTTGCACATGAATAACTTTGTGTCAAGCGTTATACCCTTTCTAACGCCCACGAAGTGTGGCTTAGAGATGTGAGCGGTTGAAAAAAAACGAAGAAGCATTAGAAAAAAGACAGAGATTTTTGTTTTCTTTTTTCAAACAGGATGACGTTGAAAGAAACAGAGAGAGCTTCTCCGGGGACATTCGCTGGGATGCGACCAATCTTCAGTGAAGGAATCGCTTTCTGAAATCAATGATTTGACGGGAAAACAGTGCGCAGATTTGGAGAGTGGAAGCTCTGCTGGGTCGTGTGTGAGCATCATGAAACAAACTATATTGTTTTGAGTGTAAACGCAAAAAATTCATCGGGCTCTTAAGTCTTTTAGGTGATTTTAAAACGAAAGCCAGCGATTAGCCAAGACTTCACTGCTGCATCGTGTCTACGGTGCCTGCACGTCCACCTGCCGTGCAGCATGCATCCGGATAATTCTTTTTCCTTCCCGGTATGGTGCAGGGTTAGTGCTGTAGTTACCACACTTAGCTGCGACTCATTCCATTAGAACTCAGATGAGTATCTCTGTATATTTTCCTTACTTTTTTTTTTTACAGTGGCCATAATTGGTTTCGTTCGTGTGGTCTCCAGCAACTTATGGTCACTTTTGGCGTTTCATGAGACATCTAAGACTTTTTGTAGATCCGTGCGGAATTGCTTTTTTCAAAATTTCATATTTTTTTGAAACAAACATGAAAAAACCTGTTTTTCTCACTCCCATGAAATTTCATGAAAACTTGCATCTCTAGTGTAGCTACAGCCCTTCAGATCGGGGTAGCCGCCAAAGCGGTGTTGTCGCCGGTAAGCGCATGACCACTCGTGCCTGCTATACAAGCAGCACGTAAGGGCTAGCGTTGGGCAAATACGTTCTGCCATGGCGAAAAAGTGTATCTTAGCACATTGATTGTTGCCCGTTTAAGAGTGTCATCGCGGCCAACCAGTACCTGTGTTTGGCTTTGAATTTGAATGAGCCGATGCCTCAGAAGATCTATTGCTGTTAGCTACTCTGAAAGCCCTGCTGGGTGGTTCGCTGCCCAAGGCCGCCATATCAATGCTCTCGCGTCCTGGTATATTGTGCAATGTGTCTTTTTGTGCATTTATAGTCAAAGGCAGACATTGAGACGTGCTCAAACCTTGCTCTATTGCTAGCAGGTTGGCGAGGCGTTGCATAGGTGCTTCGTCAAAACTGCCTGCTGCTGCTCGCACGCTGTCACTTGCTGGTAGCCGGACACATGGCCTGAGTGCGTACGCGTGGATTGCACACCACGTGTGCAGTTTTTAGTGTCTTCTCCGGCGTGTTCAAGGAACACGCGATTTCCTCTGTCACCTCACGACAATCTGGAGCTCATCACTTGCTATATGCTGCAGCCCCACAAAATTGAAAGTCTGCAGATATCGAGATACCCTAATTCCCACTGGGCAGCTGATCGTTTGCTTTTAAGCAAGCTGAAGTCTTCAGGCTTTGCCTTTTTTTATATACCGCTGATTGCCCCACCATTACCGTAAGCGAAGGTACAATATTGTTGCTTACGAATCCTCTTGACATGACCGGCACTTGAAATGCGCGAAGTGGTGTAACCGCAGTAAGTGTTTTGAAAACATTTGTCTGTTACGTAAGCTTTCTTCAAGATGCTCATGGTGAAGTGAGAGGCCTTGTTGATCGCTATGTCTCTCACGCCATTCCGCTCCTTCTTGCGCTCTCTCTGCTCTTTTTTTCCCGCCCTTTAAAGGTTCTTCCCCTTCCGGTGAGCCATGTGATGCACCCGTGGTTCATGTGACCCGTCGATAGCCCCCTAGTGACCCATGGGAGCGTCAGTATTACGCTAGCGGTTTGCCACTCGTCATTTCTGAGTAGCGGATTACGGTCAGCGACTCACCCCTGCTTCAAAGCGAACCACAGGGACCCATAAGTAGATCACTGCTTCTAACCACTGGTGGATATCCAGCGACCTTTAAAGCGCGAGTGAATCGGTGCAGCACACAACCACAAGGCCGCCAGTAACGCTTTTCCACGAATCCGGTTCCAGAAAGACCGACCAGGTTGTAGAGTTTATCTTGCCCAAGCAAGGCTAGAATCTTTAAAGGGAAATACTGATGCAGGGAGAAGAAAATGTATGTAGAAGAAAGTGTATGACAGGTGCATCATACCGGTACTCACCTACGGGGCAGAAACCGGGAGACTCACTAAATGGGGTTGAACTTAAATCAGGGACGACTCAGCGAGCAACGGAACTAAATATCATAGGTGTAACACTAAGGAACACGAAGTGAGCGGAGTGGGTCAGAGAACAAACACGTGTTAAGGGCATATTAGTAGAAACTAAGAAGAAGAAATGGGTGTGATCAGGGCATATAAAGTGAAGGCAAAATAACCGTTGGTCATTAAGGGTAAAAGGGTGGATCCCTAGAGAAGCCAAGCGTGACAGGGGGCGGCAGACAGTTAGATGGGCAGATGAGATCAAGAAGTTTGCGGTGATAAATTGGTCGCAGTTGCACATGACCGAGATATTTGGAGATCTATGGGAAAGGCCTTTGCCCTGCAGTGGGCGTAGAGAGGCTGATGTTGATGACTGATGCATGTGGCACGTGAATCGTGAAGAGGGCAACACTAACCACGTCAGGATCTGACCTGCTTGTGTCATTTGTGTATCACAGGGACCACAGAGGTGGGAGCAGCAATGCAAGCTGCGCGTTGATTAGGGAAGGAAAGTAGGCTCACTGGCGAGCTGGGTATGCGCCATGACTCTGTACAAAGAGGCCAACCCACTAGCCAAGCAAACCTGCAGTGCATGAGGCTATTAGTATGCCTATTCAAGAAAGCCGATTACTGCAAGCACCCCGCCAAAATCAGTGAGCCTCAGGAGCGAATTAAACACGTGGTCGAGCTTATAAGCAAGCCATAAAGGTCTGCACGACCAATCAAGATGATACACGTTAGGACTTGGGTTTTGCGACCGACAGGCTGCTTTTATTTGTTTTCCAGTTCTTTTTTCCTGCGGCGAAATGTGATTAAGGGTGCAGCCCTCTGAATTTGTGTTGATTATCTCGCAAATATCAGTCACAGTCCCCTCGGCAAAGATATTATCCCTTTCTCGACCCCGACTGTATCCGTCAGCGCCGTGCGAGTACCTCTCAAGCACAGTCAAGCACCGATTCGCCTGCCACCAGCTGCGCGTTGCTCCCTGTGGTGCAAAAACATGCAATGCGTGATCCTCGCGAAAAGCTGGTGCAATCTTGTGCGCGGTAACATAATGTCTGTGGTAGGCGTCTATCGGAAACGAACCTGAACCATGATAATCATGAAATGGTGCAAGAGCTAACTCCTTTGTTTCTTTTTCTTTTACTGTCTTCGCCGATATATAAGTTGTCTTCGGCGAGCGAGATGTTCTCTACTCTTTTCCTTTGGCAGTGGGCACAGTGCCCGTTTGGGGCCGCCTGGAGACCTGAAAATAATGCAAGCACAGTCTGGGTAGCTTTTATTGCCCGTTTCTTTGCTCGTATATACTCTGTGCGCGTAAAATGTGAATACATAGATTCAAAATCGATTTATGCGTTATTACTTCCTGCAACTCTAGAAAGAAGGGGCTCGCTAGACACCCGAATAACTCATTGTATTTACATATGCAATATTGACACACGCTTACATGAATTTTAACATGGCCACATCCTCAACCAAATGATTTATTGTGCATTTAGCCTGCCAGATAAAATATAAAAGGCTCTAGTTATCACAGAACAGGAGGTACGCCTGTTATCGGAAACGTGCCTGTGCAGGCGTACTGACTGTAATCACGTGTATCAAATCTATCTTTGTCGAAACACCCTCCTGGTAACGCAGGTAACTAGAGGCCAAAACTCAACAAGAGCCTTTGCAATATCCTGGCGCTGCACTGGTCCTTATCCATATATGTTACAGCAGTTTCATACTCCTGCCTGAGGAAGCGTTTTTTATTTCGGAATACGATGCACACCTGGCTCCGAGAACATATTTCTTGAAAACCATCTTCACAGCGCATCTTCCTAATAGTTATTTGGACGAGCTCCTCTTTAACGGGCACATGCCTGCTTTTCACTTATATTACAATGAAAAACAAAGAAGAATTGAATTCACGCTTTTAGAACTCATTCGCGGGGGTTCCGATACCTGTTAACGCAGGCGAAAAACTATTTAGTGTCACTAAATCCCAGAGGCTAATAGTTGTGCTAATTGGTTGGGATATGAACACGTTCTGCCAGCGAAAAAAAGTGGAAAAATATTATTATACCCGATGTCGCAAAACAATTCAGTACACTTTTTGTATGCCCGGTGAAAGTGTTGCTGAATGCTAAATCAAAAGCTAAATATCAACCCCTCAATACCAATTTTCTCTACCTTATTACTAGTCCTCCTCCCTTCCCCCTCCAATAGCTGAACAAAGCGTCAGTTTTGTCAAGAGCGATAAAAGCATTCTGCCTAAACGTAACGTATTGTTATCGTAGATTGCATAGCTCCGCATAGGGAAGAAGCAAGAGCTCCGCGCACTCAGTTTTTCCCTACACCGGCAAGCGCCACGATTATTCGCTGCTACTTTTTCGACATGCGGCGTTGTCTTTTTTATCAACGGGCCCATTAAGGTAGTAGACGATTAGGACCGAAGAACCCGATTGAATGGCCCGTGCCTATTGGGGATGGTGTCCGTGTCCAGCTTGTTCACTTCGATAACATCGCAAATGGCTGCTATGGTTGTGGTAGTCAATTCTAACGTTTGATAACACATCTCTTTATGCTAGTTTTAAATGCAGAGCATTTCAGTAACTCAAGATGTCACCCGCGTTGACGTCCGTAGTCCGCACCCCTCCCTACTATATAAAAAAAATACTATCCGGCGCCCGTTTTCGATTCCTCGACCCTGCGGGCGGAACGCAATGTACGTGGTGCTCTACCCACTGCGCCACAAAGCCGACACAGAATGGGACGCTACGAACGCGGCTTATATCGTTGACTCATTCAAATTACTACTGACGAGCGCTCTCTCGTCAGCAGTTGCCACAAGTGCAACAACATTAACGTGACGCAAACTACTTAACGTCGTGCGCCCCCGGAAATGCTCTGCATTTGATCGTGCCCCTCGCGAGGGGGGTGTTTCACTGCTTCTTCTCTCGGTCGCGAGACCCGTGGCGCCATCTGGCGGAGGCACGGCACAACTCGTAGCACTTTGAAAAGATGCGGCGCCAGCCAGCTGTGTGTGTGCGAGCCGCACTTGTACAAATGGCGAGTGCATTGGCTGTCCACAGAGCAAAGCATTCGTGCAAGTAAGCCGTTGCAGTTAGTCAGTCTTCTTTCTCATATGCGCCTTCCCGCGAAGACCACTTTCACACACGGCTGATCGCCAGAATTAAAGTTGGGCTCACAATAACGCGATGCACAGCAGAAACACGAACTTTCACCCAACTAGCGCCGTTCCTTGCGCTGCAGTGTTGTCATAATGTAGTGAACCCTCTAGTTATCAATTTTTTTAAGAAGAATGCGCTAGATCTCCATGCTTCATCGCTTTGAGATGCACGGAATGGCGTAGTAGCGCGCGCTGCATGAGGAAAACAGCTGCGCCAGATGAGGGCAGGCCGCCGCCGCACCCTTCTTGCGGGCTGATGGTGTCGACGGAGGCGAACAGTACGCCCGTGGTGATGGCTCACAAGGGGAACGACCTTTGGAGGGTCGTGTCCAGGCGGCTGCAAACTTCAACGGAAAGCTCAGCAGCAAATCAACAGCAGGTCTAACAGAGCTTTCGCCTTCGCATTCAAAGAATGTTCTAAGCAACGCCCGTAATTTTAGATGCGACGGCATCTCATTCACTCGCCTTGTCCCTCCATACGGCGTTGTCGTTGTCCGTCCACACCCCTCACCCATTCTCCTCGCCGCGCGAGCTGCGCTCTACGCCGCTCACCCCTCTCCTCTCCGATAGCGAACACTCTCTAACGAGGGGCATTAGATTGGATTCGATTGGCTTGGCTTGGTTTAGCGCTTAGCCGCGGCTTGGATTGGATTGGATTTTGGATTAAAGTGGATTGTGTTGGCTTGTGAATCAACCTGCGTCATAGCCGCGCCACGCTTGCGTCATAGCCGCGGCAGGGGGTTCACGGCACGTTGCGTTTCACGCAGGGGGTTGGGAGAACGTTTCAACCTAACGGAAACAACAACGGAACCCCCTATGCGTCGCATCTACACAGGGGTTCCGCGAGGGGAGGTGGGAGTAATTTTTTGCTGTTAATCTCTCACCTTGCAGGTGTACCGATATAATATTGTAACGGTGAAACCACACGTTGAGGGTTGTAACAGGAGAAAAGAGTACGTTTATTCTTAAAGGCGAACTTCTCCCCGACAGCAAGCCAGTCAAAGTCAGCTTCCACTTCTTCCTCGTCTTTTTCCTCCGCCGCCGGGCGGCCCGGCACCTTCTTCTTAAGTACCTTATCAAAATCTCCGCTAATATGACTACGCTGAGAGCGTAATCAACCTTACAGCCGTGGTAATAGTATAAACATTTCCGGCCAATGCTTACAAAATATCGAGAATAATTGAATACACAAACATTTCCCTCTTGCTTCTCTGGGGGCTTTCTTACCCTTCAAGGGTGAGTAGAGATTTAAGGAGGCGATACAGTCATCGAAGCATTTTATAATTAAATTTTTCATAGACCAACTGGAGAAGCACACAGGTACAGTTCATCATTCTTTCATTAAACTGTTACCGTACTAGCATTTGTTTTCGCGCATCATTCGGGTGTATCTGGGCTGTGCCCAGCGTTTTTGTCGTGTTCTCGCCTCTTCCGAGGATTTCAAAAGCTTCTTGGTCAGAAAAGTTTGCTTCTCACTCTACGAACTGATGAAATTATAATTATTCGTCAATGTACCGTTTCACATTTTTTTTCTTCCGAACGAACACTTTTATCGATCTCCTTGCGTCAACACCGTTCTGTGCAGTATATACGATTACTTAATACCCTACGTTAACCCCAATTGAATTACCAGCGCAATGCAGTCCAGATTACATTTTGAGTATGCACATTTTCTTTCTTAAAGACACATTAGGTTAGGGTTCGCCTTCAGACTCTTGTCGTGTTTTTTGGGGGGGGGAGGGGGGGGTCGCTATTCGTTTCTCCTATTCTCAAAGCCATCGTTTCGAAGCAGCTAACGTATTCTGAATCGCATACAAACTGAGCTTCCGCAACCGGAGCTCCCCTTTTCATTTAATAAGCCCCGCGGAAGCCGACACTTCCGTCCGGACCAGCGGGAGCCCTCTTTTTAAGCGCGGAGGCCGAAGAACAATAAACACCGCGAAAAGACCGCGTGAGTGGATCGTCCGCCCGCTCTCCGTGATCGCAAAGTGGCCATCTGGAGTCGACTAATGCGTCGATGAATCCTGTTCGCTTGAAGAGCTCCTTCCCCGCCCAGCAGAGCCCGTCTGGAAGCCCTCCTCCCCTCGTCTCACGGCTGCCACTACCGGAGACGGAAACCGACACTCTAATGCAAGCCGTGCCGTAGCGGGGATCGATATCGAGTGTCTCGGTCGTTCTTCCTCGCATCCCATAAAGTTCCCGAGATTTTCAAAGCCTAGTAATTTTTCCTTCTCCCCTCTGCTGCATGCGGAAAGAAATAAAACGAGCGGGTGGGTGCAAGAGCGACTTGTGGGCCGTCCTGCTCATTCTCACCCAAATGTAGGCTCTCAGCGACGAAAGACGACGAGAACCTTTCAGCGAAGTGGACAGACGTTGAAAAGAGTTGGGTTCGGCGAGTGCACTGAGCCCGTACCTATAGTGAATTCGGTCATGTGTGTGTGTGTGTGTGTGTGTGCGTGTGCGTGCGTGAGGTGGGGCGTACGGACCGTATACGGTTTACGGCGAAGGCGCCTACACAGCTCCGGAATCTCGTTATGTTCTCCCTAAACCCAATCCCGCGCGCGTTCCCCTTGCGGTCTCTTTTGTCGAGGGGAAACTTCTAAGTGGTTTTTGTCGGTCGCGTGTTAAGACCTTTCTTTTTCAATTTGTTGCTTAACAATTTTTGTCGCCTTTCTTCGCGGGGAAACGGGAGGGCGGGAAAATTGGACATCTGCGGATGAGCAATAGAAATGAAGCCTAATCTTTTTCACGTTGCGATACGTGCGTTCTCGCCCAGTTGGAAACAAAATAAGCGGGCGGGGTCTGCCCTTACAACGGCTCCTGAGACGGGGATGAAGAGAATCACAAAGACGCCAGAACGGAGCGTCGTATGTGTCAGAGAAAGCCGACGAAATCGAAGACGGTGACGAAAACAGTTGTGTTCTCTGGTCGTCTGAATTTCTTCCTTATGGCCAGCTTTATTAGGTTTAAAAAAACAGGGCCCAAAATTTCACATTTTTGGCGGTTTCTCCACCTCAGCGTTACATGGACGCGCAGAAGCGGAGATCAGACTTTTTTTATCGAATGCAGCCTAAATATGGTATTCGTCATGGCGGAAATCACGCTAAAGTCGCCAGAAGGTAGAGAGCTCACTTTAGAACCACAACGCCAACCTTCTCACTGGGACCACCTGCAAAAAACAATTTGAACGCTCGCAACAGTTCCCTGTTTCATTTACACCCCTGTAACATGAAATAACCAGGGTACATCCAATGTGCCACGGAAACCGCAGGTCAATACTGAACGCAGCATTGCGTGATTTCCCCCACGGGTATTGCACAAAAACAAAGTACTCAACAGACAGCGGGCTCGGGGTCTCCTGGACTGAGAAGCATGTACTCGCACCCTTACCCTCGAACAAACGTCACTAAAGGTTTATCATTTCACTCAACAGACAGCTAACAAATCAACGGAGCGGAAGATAAATAGCGGCCGTGATGAATTCAAGTGGAAATTCGAGCGCGAAAATTCGACAAAGACACATAAAGACCAGACGGGACTGAGCGCTAGTCCCGTCTGGTCTTTCTGTGTCTTTGTCGAATTTATGCGCTCGAACTTCCACTTGAAAACATGAACCAACTAGCGCAACAACAAGTTCTATTAAGCAGTGATGAATGTTTCCAGGATGGGAGACAGCAACCAGAAACGTTGTGTCCATCGACCGTTGAAATGTCGTTTACCCGGCCGTGAAGTGCCCAGACTGCGTTGCATTACCTTCCTGAGATTTTCCAACACCGCCAAAGCTCAAACATGTTCTGTCGCGTAACCTGCCAGTTTCTTTGTTCCTTTGCTGTTGTTCTGAGTTTGGCGGCGGGAAAACCGCACCTAATATGTGCCTCCAGATAGACTTCGTTTTTCGCTGACTGGCAAATGAAGAGAGGAGTGGACGCTACAGGGACGGCAATTCACGACGGCGTCGCCTTGTGTCGTTGCAGCGGGAGCTGCGCTTCAGGGCAGTGCTGGTATAGTTATTAAAGCACCGTGATTAAAAGCTCGAGCTGAAGTTGTGCGTTACGACGCCATATACTGGGGGAAATTTAATACGCATGGGGCACCGTTAACATATGTGAAA
Source organism: Haemaphysalis longicornis (assembly GCA_013339765.2). NCBI lineage: Eukaryota > Metazoa > Arthropoda > Arachnida > Ixodida > Ixodidae > Haemaphysalis > Haemaphysalis longicornis. The sequence goes on along the minus strand of CM023449.1, from coordinate 183,624,114 downwards.
ATCACGTGCTACCGGACGCCATCTTTGCGCCTCCGCCATAAAAACAGCAACCCTGGATGTCAATCAGAACAAAGACCCCGGGCTCAGTAGCACGATAGCGTAGACAGTGCGTGGCCTGAAATATTAGTACCGCGTAAAAATTGAGAAGATCGTTCACCAAGAGGGCAGAAGGTGACTCATGGCCAATTGTCCGTCAGAAGGGGTGAACGTTTGAAACCGCAGCTTTATTGTCCTCACTGATGGCGCTGAACGCCAATACGCCCTGCAGAAAAGCCAACTTTCGCTGACGATGATGATGAATGATCGTGGAGAGAAGTGAAAGAAAAAAGTGCTTCCGGTGGCCGGAATCGAACGTGGGTTCCTCACGTTATGAAGCCGACGTCTACTCGATTGCTTTCAATTCGACATGATCGACGCGATTTGGAAAACGCACTGCCTAGTCTGAGGACCAGACGACGGAATAATGCTCAGCATTATTTAGTGGTCCAGACCGCGGTGTTATGTTCTGTTCTATGCTCCTGTTAAAGGGACCCACACGTCCGCTCCCGTATTGCAGAGATACAGTATCGGGCGTGGGCGCTAACGAGTCCCTGCAGTCGTGTAGTTTCTTCCATTTTGCTGGAACCTGTTGTCTTTAGTCAATTCTACGCATTATTTATGTAAAGAAGTTTGCATTGGTATTTTTTAGGTTGCTTTAGCCGAATAAGGGTGAACTATGCACGGGTACGGTACACGGAATAAGCCTGAACATTACCCCGGGCTTCGGTCCACAAAATAATGCTGCACATTATCCTGTGTTCATGATCATCATCATCCACTGGTCCACAGAATAGGCACTGCTTCAGGAAAACTCAGGTGATCTCCCTACCGAGCTCAAAAATATCCCCAGTGTACTTCCCTTCCTTCTCTTTTCCCACAAGCCACAACCACCACCAAAACTGAGAAGACAACCAAAGAATTCGTCATGAGAAGAATGGCGTTGCTCTGCGTGCCGTGAGGCTGTTAGCCATAACACGTTAGGCCTAACTTCCCATTTTGAGGTTTAGGATGTTAGGCCTAACGTTCCACCTTACGGTTAAACAACTCTAACCGGCATCCACTAAAAAATTGGTCACTGAACGCCAAGCAGAAGGTACCAAATCGCGCCGTACACCCCACACCCAAACGTTAGGCCTACGGAGTGCACATCGGAGAGTTGCTGTGGGTGTTCTAGAAAAGTGGCACGTTCCACCGGACCAAAAAATTCTTCACAAGAAAGCTACGCCTTCAACCATCTTCGTCGTTAGACGGAGGGGGGGTGCATGATTTTTACGTTTTGTATTGTATTCTTACGAGAGAAAGGACATGAATCCTGGTTACAAATCATGAACGATGTATTTGCAAAATTTACAAGCGGCTATCACAGAGCCCCGTGCAGGTTGCACCCCAGCCCCATTCTCGTCGTCGTCAACAGTGGCCATGGCGCCTTGGGGCATTGTCCACCTCACAGAGTTTCATAGTAATTAATACATACTAGAAGAAAATTTGGCGCTGCAGTCGCGGGCCGTCTTTGGGCGCCGCCATTGCAGCTAGCGACGTTCCTCGCCTAGTTGGCTTGGTTGGCCAGATGGCTTCTTTTTTGTCTCGAAGCTAATATAATAAAAAATGGCAACATTTTTTTTTTCGTTTTAAGATTCTAAAAAATTCCATGCAAATAAATCTTTCCGGAGCTTCAACTTTATAATAACCTTCTACCTCAACATTGTTGCTTTTTTGAACCCAGCGACAACTTCTAAGCCCGTCTTTGGACATGCTAAGCACAATTGGAACGTGCCTGCCCGGTGCATGACGGAGCACTCGCTGAAGCGCGGCTCCCCTAGACGGTGGCGCCAAAGTACATATCCTTAAGTATGTATACATATCCTTAAGGATATGTACTTTAGTGCGCAGCACTTAAGCGTACGGTACTGTGGTTTGGCATTTTTGACCTGGTCACCAAGCGAGCGAAGGAAACACCGAACGCAGAAGGAAAACGGATGAGGAAAGTGTGAGGGGAAGGGCGCTTTGCCGAGGCGGCGCCACAGAACATCAGCACGAGCTACGTGATGCGCGTACGTATGGTCTTCGGCGTCCTCATCATTGCTACTTTCTCTTTCAATAAAGCAGCTCTTTCTCTCCTCCTCCTTCTCATCCGAACCATGCGACAGTTGCGCGGGAGGTTCAAACACGATTTACAACATGTTCGGCGGCGGCGATGCGCTGCGAGATAACGGCAGAGCAGCGTGCACCCCCGTGCGTTTCCTGATCACGTGATCACCTCCTGAGACGCAGCAGCTATTCGCCGTGACCGAGAAGACCGCAGTTCGCGCTGCGCACAAATTTAGCATTAGGAAGTATGGTGATCATCAGTCATCTTTTCTTTATTTTACAGCGCAGCTTTACTAGTCTAGATTTCCATACATGTTTTGATGTCCTCGTACCATAGCTCCCGACGCTGACCGTATTTTTTAATCGCGAAGCGTTGAATCGCAACAGTTCGCAAAACAGATTTTAATCACGAAAGAGATCGAAGCCATTGCAGAGTGAAACGCGGAAGAAGACCGCGAAGCAAATCGCATCAAGCGACCAGAGAACGAATCGCATAGAGAACGCGGGGCCGAAGCAAAGCGTCTCAATAGTTTTATTTCAGTTTATTTCTTCGCATTCGGAACCCTTCAAAAGTGTTTACTGTCCTCCAACCGTGGGTTAGGTTCAATGACACTATTCCGGTGGTCGTAATCGGTTGCATCAATTCGAATGGGTCGGATTGAAAAAGGTAGTACTTTGCGTGTTTTGCGTACGAGACCTTTTTGCTTGCGATTCAACACCCAGCCGGCCCAGCCTAAACTCAGTGGCGTATGTGCATCGATTTCACGTTACCCCAGAACGTGCCTGCTGTTGCGAGTGTGCCGATCAGTCGCACGTACTAGCGACAACAAAGCCATTGTGACCACCGTTACTACGTGACAAGGACTTCGCAGACATCGATTGGACTTTTTTGAATGGCAGTGAAAAACGCAGTGCGCAAACCTTAAACAGTATGAATCCTGAATCTATCACCAGCTCGTTGTCAGCTTTCGATTATAAGGTCCGACAGAACGGCAAAGCGGTTGCTGTATTCAACCAGTGAAAAGCGCACGCGCAAAATTGATCTCTCGTAGTGGCTAACTTTAAGAAAGAAGAAAACGTGGCGCAAACTAGGCGTGGATGAAGAAAACAAGGTAAGACATATACAGGCGCTAACACACACACACACACAAAAACTACTGAGCGGCCAGGCGTAAAAACTCCGTTTAATTACGCAAGAGTGACGCATAAGTAGTTCGACTTAATTCGTCTAACCTTCCCTGACCGCCAACAAAACATTTATTGATGTTCAAGTCACGCCATGTATCTTTTCGAGGCACATTTCTCGTCACGCGAAGCCTGTGAATTTTTTAGCATGAGTCGAAAGTAGCAATGCGTTATTGTCTTGCGCACGTTAGGGTCTGTCGGAAAGCCAGCTGTTGTACCGCGCTTCAGCCACGACTTACGACCATTAGGAATGAATGCACTATAACTCGTCATTATTTCACGAATTAATTATGCGAATGACATGAACGATTAAGTTCCTGCGTACAATTTAACTCCCACGTCTACTGCTTTAAGCAGCAACTCTGCCGGTAACTGGATTGCCGTTCTCTCAAAAGGATCGCTGACTGTAGCTTTTGCAGTTCCAAAATAACTTTTCCAAAGTCTCGGTTCAATCGAGCTTCGATAAAAAACGCATATATGACTTCTGCAAACATGCCTCATTCACATGGAGGACCGAAGGTTACCTCGAAACGAAAATCAGCTCAATATTAGACGTTCTTACAGCTTATAAAAGTTAGCGTGTTCACGGGCCATTAAAGGACACTGACCTAAGTTTAAATGTTTAATTGAAACACCGGATTACAGTCTGGAATGCGTGCGCCATGTTCTGTTTTCCCTGGTCATTTTGTAACAAGAAAAGCTTGTTCCAAAACTTTGTTTGCCTCGCACTCCCGACAACGCCAATTCGATCACGTCGAACATCGCGACAAATTCGCACTGCTGATGAGCGCACTCCTGATGAGCGCCGATGAGCGGTAATATTTATGTTTGAATAATAGTGATTTCCAGAAATAGGCGCAACTGAGGCAAGTTCAATACCTGGCGAATTATTTAAGTTCTTATTAGAGTTCCTGGCATTACCAATAAGTTTACGCACTCTTCGTTTGAACGCAGAGTTAAAGGAACCCTGCAACACTTCCGATAAGCTCTTTCACTCTCTTTTTTTTCGCGTCTGCATGCACTACGAAAGCTATAGATCTCGCCAGAACGGAGCAGCACCACCTGAATTTGCTCGTCGCAGCAGATACGCCTTTCTTTTATGCTTTGCTTTTGTAGCTTTCTTTTTGAAGCGGCTATCGAATGTATTCATTGCTGCAAGCGAAGAAAAACCGGCATATAGGAGCTACACCGCCGTAATGACGTAATTTAAGCGGTCGAAAAACGCCAAGACCGGGAAAAAGAGAACAGCCTTTTGAGGAAGTTTCGAAGTGTATCTGATGGGCAAAGAGCAGTAATTTTTGCCCTAGGTACTTAGCGACCCCCTAATCTAAGTACTGGATGTGTTGGTTGACTACGTTCTACAAGCATTTAAGATTTCCAAAATAACGTTGAGAAAAGGGTTACAGGGACCCTTTCAATGCGAAACGCGTTCTGTGGTGTAATGTTGATATCTGCGCCTTACTATATTTTGGTTACGTTTTACACTTAAAGCTCTGCTGTAAGTCGTTTGTTATAGACGGTACTTTACTGGGTATCATGTAGGGAGTGTGCGTTCTTCGCCGTGTGTCCATCTCTCTGGCTGGGCGCGTGTTCTTTGACGCAGGCACGGATCAGACAACTGGAAAATTAAATGCTTTTCCCAATTCCGAAGTCTTGAAGATCTGAGTGACGTGCGTGGGCTATCAAAGGGGATGATAACCTATTTTCCGGAGGTATTAAAATGCATAGAAACACAGACACAACTGGATAGTCGGCAAAAGTCACTAGGCGATATCTTTAACGTAGGATTGGCTCCATAGAACGTTGCTTGCTAACGGTATGACAAACAGCAACCGTCAAAGCACAAAACTGGAACAAGCGGCTATTAAGTTATATTTCCAGTGTTTTTTTTTTCCAATGTTCCCACCCTTCTTTAGGGCCAAGGGCAAGGAGGCAATAAAACAAATCCGCAGAAATTTGGAGAATTGTCTACTAATGCGCAGACTTCATACGCCGCTTGTTGAGAGTGTGAGTTTTCTACAGCCAAATATAGCTTTGCATAGCGAAAGACGTTGCATTAATTTATTCATTTTAAGATTTCTTTTGTTCCTTTTCACCGGTTAGCTAAAGTTATACCATTACAGCGATGAAGGACCTTTACTTCGTTAGTTATTGATTTTTCCTGAAGAAGCAAACGGTACTGCAGAGTTGACCCATTTATGATAATTTTATACGTATTTCCAACCTTCTTTTGTGGACTTTTTTTGTTTATTCTTGGGTTTGGGGTCAGATTTATAAGACGCATATTTCTGATTTTGTCAGGTCATTTTTGTGAACCTGTATTTTTTGTTTTGTGTTCATATTTCCTGGTCTTTCAAAATTCTGTTTGGCAAATGATCTGCATTTACGTTCTGATAACCATTACAGGTGTTTGTTTTTCAGCTCTGGGATACTGGTCAAAATGCAAGGCGTTGGATAGTTTTGTGTACTTTTCTCCAGTTTTCATACTCATTTTCAACTTTCTTGTCGGACTTATTTTGCTTATTCTTGGAATTCGGGAGGAGATGTAACAAGTGAATATTTTTTTTTATTTTGTCAGTCATTTTGTGAAAACTTTATTTTTCTTATTTTTCGTATTTTTCTGGTTTTGCAAAATTTTGTTCGACCAATTATCTCCACTTACAGCTATTATAACCGTTACTGGTGTTTTTTTCCAAATCTCCCTTTTCCTGATAATGCAGGACGTTACACGGTTTTTCGACATTTTGGCCATTTTTGTATTCGTATTTTGAACGGCTTTTTGCTGACCTTTTTCGTTAATTGTGGATTTTGAGGGGAGATGTATAACATGCATATTTTTTATATTGGCAGATCATTTTTAGTGAAAATCTTATTGTTCCGATTTCATTTCATGCTTTTTTATTTTTAAAGTATTTTGTGCAAATTATCTCCGTTTAAGCTATTATAACAATTACCGCTGTTACTTCCACCAAGTCTGCATTTTTGTGGAAATGCTGGGCGTTGCTCGGTCCTGGCTGTGGGGGTACTCCACAAAGAATGCTACGCACTAGCATTCTTCATGGCTCATACGCTTCACGGCTCATGGAAAGGCATCGCCAGAATGCATGCGGTTGCTGCCCCACACCTATACACCCGCGCACACACGTGCGACACATCCATAAGGGGCATTGAGCAAAGACGGCAAGGGCGATACCCCGCTACGCATGTTATGAATGTTACCTAGCTCGTTCTAACCCGCATATGCCACGTTGGACATTCCCACGGTCAGAATTATCAGAGCGAAAGCACTACTGCGACATGTCATGCACGGTCATTACGCGAAGGTCACGAGAATTTGTGAAGGTTCCACGGTTGCTTCGCTTGCGCTTGGTCGCTTACTTCTGCCAAGGATGCCATGCTGGCTGGGCCGTCGCCAGCCACAGGCTGAATCCTATCATGAATGCAAGATGCTTTCATGAAACAATTTGCGGAGAATCTTTGGTAAGACAAATAGTTCATTTTAGATAACTAGGTTTACAAGCGTTAAACCTGGCCTATTTTTCGTTATAAACCCGTAATCATGGCATTATACGCCATGGTTATTACAGATTCACGGTTTTCCGCCGTACAATGTGCTCCTGAATTCCGATTGGTGCTTTCACATGGCAAGGTGCTATATTGTGCCGTAAAGGAACATTGCCTAATACTTAGGCAATAATATTATCAGTGTACCTTTACATGACACTTTTCGTATCTGTCAGCATGAACCACAACTCGTTTGATACAGTACAGAGTTTTGTATTGCTGTTACAATGCCCGCTCATTCAGTTGCCGTAAACGGGACGAGGTTATTAACACGTGAATGCTTAGAAACATTCTCAAAACTCAGAAACGTGAACCTATCCTGTGCTGGGTTCCAGGCCACGCTGGGATAGCTGGCAACGGGGTGGTGGATGAACAGGCCACTGCTGCTTGCACTTAAGGACACAGTGGACAAAACAGCATTACCACACACTTACCTCAAGCCGCGCATCAGACATATTTGTAACAAAATGGCAAGCACAGTTGAGGGAACAGGCAGACCACAAACTACAGGTACCTTATTTATTAGAATATAAGGCGATTTTTTTTCCCAAAATCCGTAGTCTTCGAAAGGTCATAACCCCAGGCCTTAATAGTTGCGAAGCTTAGTGTATACAACATGGGCGATTGGTTTTTAATCTCCAAACTGCCTGCCACCCCCTCGCCTTATAATCGTGACCGCCTTATAATCGAACAAATACGGCAATAAAAGCACACTTCTGACGATGCACAACTGACTCAAACAATAGATTAACTGAAGTTGTCTGATGCAGGTTGCGGATGGGTCACGCACATGCAACGCACTCACACCTGCTCACAGGATCACCAACACCCCTGTGAAGCAGGTGCGGAGAATAACTATCCGTAATTCACATTCTAATAACATGTAAGGCACTCAACCCAACACGGCATAAACACTTTCCAGAACTCTACAGACAACCTATCCCGCTTAACCCATTGCACTTTGCGCTGACGATTCCATGTTTATCATTAACTGTGTATTTGAGTATTTAGGCTACATTTTTACAACCTATATCATATCATACATAATCACAGCCCGGCCCTTCACACTGACAATCTCGTCCGTCTTTTAATTCTCTTATCATTACCCTAACGAATGTTAGGGTTTGCACCATTTGTATTTATTTTGAATCCTTTTTGGAGCTCTTTGCCAGCCGTTGTCCTTGCATCATAATACAAACATCCTTATCATGCTTGCAAAACAACCATAAAAATTAGAGGTCGTGACTTTGATGAAGGCATCAGCCACGAAACTGCATAAATGAGACCGCAAAAGCGTAAATTTCTAACTTTTCAGCTGAACCTTCTCAGAGTGTTTTTATCGCCTCTTTAAGTAAGTGAAACATAAATCGTGGCTGATGACGTGTGTGAACCGTAGCGCGGCGCTCCGTCAGCCAACCGAGAGAACTATTTGGAGGAAGCAAGCGCTCCTACAAGGCGAAACGCTGAAAGAATGTTGCATATAAAATTAGTTACCTAAAAACCTTCATTAATTTACGACTTACAGCACAAAGCATGCGGAATAATTTACTTAGCATCTTCATTTATTGCCACAATCAGCCGCCTTTTCTAACTCTTTGATCACAGATGCGCATGCTATAGCGTTTTTTTTTTTGCTTTAAATGCATATCCTCCCTGCTCTGAAACAAAATCGACCTAATTAAGTCTGCTTACGTATTTTGAAGGCAAAAGCCTTATGGCTATCCTCGCGATGTTTTTGTGAAGTATTTGTTTGCTGCCCCATCGTCTTTACGCAGCTCTTCCTTTGGTATCGTTTCTGCGTCTTTTGGCGGGAGTTACACGGCACGCAGACTAGCAAATCAGAGTTCTCAGTGGCTGGGTTGCACATGTCCTACTTTTCTGCCGTCACGTTCACCTATCACGCGATGTGACGTCGCGTCTGACACACTACGTTATCGATTGTTTCGCTGCTGGCAATGTTCTGAGGTAGCACAGTGTTAACGCCCTCGGCTCCTACTCTGGAGTCCCGGGTTCCTTTTCCAAATGAACTCAACTGTGTTTCTTATTTACTCTTTGTATCAGTGGCCACTTTCTGTACCGGCCAACGACAACGACGATTCCGCTTTTTCCCACAACGGGGCACCTTAGCTGCCACGTTAAAACGCGAGCGTATCTCAAGAATGGTCGAGCAACTTCCGAAAGGGTGGCGGAAGCCGTCAATGCGTTCGGTATGAGCACGCACACGCACAGGAAACGTGCGGCCACTGTGAGATTGCTTCCCCATGTTGTCTTCCGCGTCCCAGGTGCGATGGCTGTTTTTCTTGGTGACCTTCCTCCGAGCCCTCCCAGTATGTGTGGGTTCGTGTTAGCGGCCGTTCAATGCTGCCACAAAAATGAATTGAACGTTCGAAAAATGTCCCAGTCATATCCCCGTAAGTGTCAGGCAATCATGCACTGTAAAAAGAATCGAGAAAAAATGTTCACTCCATAAGCATTGATAGCCGAAATTCCTAGAAGCACGTCAGTCAGCTTGAAACCACGTCGGCCAGCTTGAATCCCGCTGAGGGCATAACGCCATCGTCACCGGGGTACGCAAACGCACCAATGCACTAACATGTACAAAACCGTGAGTTCATTAATCAGCACCAGCTAGCGGCGCGTAAAAAGCAATGGTATTATCGATAGGAGGCTACCGACTGGACTCGGTACTCGATAGCGATATTATGCATACTATACTGAAATGAATGTCTCGGTATCATGCTCTTGATAGACGACTGTGGCCGAACTCCAAGTTGGACGTTAAAAGGAACTGACAGTATACGGTGGCTTACTCATAATCATTGTAATTATAGCCCGACTGCAGTACGATGGTCTCTGTCATAAGCTTCGAAATTCTCCTACACCTAGCTTTTCCGTGTTTATCCCTTATCCCCCTTTCTCGCCCCCTTTTTAATTTTCTTGTCTCCCATATTTATCTTTCATATCTCCCATACAAAAGCTTCCATGCCCAGTTTTTTCTTCAAGTCCTATCTTTGTCCTCGCCCCCCTAATTAAATTTTCATATCATCGCACCATCGACCTTTTTGTCAACTTGTATTCCTATCCGTGTAGTTTCCTTAGTAGCCGTTCCGCTTAGCGCATTTTCCACCTGTTCGTCATCCGGAATGTATTACTTGACCAACCTCGCTTTCTCTCTTAATTTCGTCTGGGATGTCTTCTATTCGGACTTGCTCTCTTACAGCAAGGATTGTTTCTTATTCCTAAGCGTTACCTTTACGATTCTTTGCAGTGCTAATTGACCTGACAATTTTTCTTCCTAAGGACCCCGAGTTTCTGCCTCAAGTCATCACCGACCGCACACATTATACAACCCATTTAATGACGGAGGCAGCTCACTGCTCAGTATTTCAGAATACTCACCAATTACTGCCCAGTTCATACCAATTCTTTGTTTAATTCGTTTATCGTGATTTTTGGCCGAAATGGGTAAAGGGGGGTGCTGCCAGCCTACCAAAACATGTAAGAACAAATCTCCAGAAGACAGAAAAACACGTCCAAGCCGTCGATTATTGTGCACATCTCAGCCCGAATTTAGGTTGCTTCACAGAGATAAGTACTCAATAAATCCTTTCGCAATTGAGGCTGCATATTTCTTGTGCGCAAAAAAACCAAAAGTGGCCCCGCACACTATGCTTCGCCGCGCCTCAAACATGCTCAGGCGTTTGATTATTACTGTGAATCTTCCCAGGCATAGCAGGGTAAATTGCTATCCTCGGTTTGTAAAATCAATTTTAAACTCCGCTCCGAAAAAAGCACACTCGATGCACGATCAAATCTTGAGCGAACATCGAATACTCGTAAGTTACGCCCTTATAAAGACTATCGGCCAATCAGGCAGGCCACAGGAGCATTCACTGGAGTGCTGACCAAAATTGCAGTTGCCCAACCCTCGTCTCAGCCTCCGAGCTTTGCACAGAGGAAACACAACATCTCCACCTCGAAATATGGCTGCACAATCTATATAGCGTGATAGAGAGATATGGGAGGGGTGGAAGATTAAGAAGGGATGAACCATTTTTCTTTTCGCTCCGAGTCAAAACTTTATGAACTGCGCCAAATGTTGAGCGTATATTGCGTTTGCCCTTCGATGAGTAGTCGCTGCGAGTGCATGGTAATGCGGGCGGTTGGGAAACAAAGCCTACATCGGCCAACAAAACAAAAGGGGAAAAGTTTGACTAAGTTATTAAGGAAATCGAGGCTGGAGAGAGCAGCTGGTGAAATATGTGGCCCCTCCAAAGCTGGTTCATGCGGCAACGAATTGCAGCCTTCTGTTCCGGAATGGAGGCCGAAAGGTCTTGGAGGAGAAGCAGGAGCGGAAGATTTGCGTCCGGGCGCAGAAAAATGCGAGCGCCTCCGGCGCAAAAAGGGTGCTCGCGAGGAACAGGAACAAACGCAATTCTGCGCTCAAAGCGCTCAAGCCGGGGGGCTGATAAACGAATTCCGAAAGTCGTTCCTCCCACGCCACGCCGCTCTGGTTCGGCCAGCCGAAGTCGAGCGCACGCTTAAGAGGAAGATATAGAAGATAATGCTTGCAGTCGATGCCAACGAAAGAGAAAAATTCCGAACAGAAACTTGGTGGAAGAAGGGAAAAAAACGGTTAAACAAGAAATAGATGCCGTATTTGACTAGCAGTGGGCGCCGCGTCAGATGCTGGAAAGCTTAGTACAAACCACGAAAAACGCAATGTGGAAAACAGAACCGAGCGACGTTGACGCGAGTTGGAAAAAAAAAAATCTTGAGGAATGCTGCGGCGCCGAATGCAACTTGTGCGAGACGCATGTTGGGAAATTTCGCTAAATCAATGCTTCGCAGATATGTGGTTGGAAATAACCAAGACGTGGCGCCGCCACTTTGCCGCAGCTTGCCACGCACGATGGTGATGGTTTACTTTACACGTCAGAGATAACGATAAAATGCGAACCTGAACTTACCCTAGGATCTATTTTTGCACATAACCTCGCAATCGTTCTAGTGAAAGAACCGTGACCACATAGCAACTTGAAAACGATCTTCAAGATTTCTAGTGGATCCGAGTTTGACCATAGCCTCAAATAGGGCATTAAAAATGTATTTATTACTGATGCTTATTTTCTTACTGCCTTGTCAGCTGAGCGTCATTCATTAAATTAGTTCTGCCAGCTCTTAATCTGCCGAGTTTGTGCGAAGTACCGCCTCCTGCTTTAACACTGATTTACAGTGTTTGCAAAAAATATTTATTGATTTATGCATCCTTACATGGTACCAGGAGGAGTATTCCAAGATACAGGCGGATTTGAACAGCGCCTGAGGGTCCCTCAGATTGCGTAATACTGTAATTAAAAATACGGTGAGGATGGTAAGAGGAAATGCACTGCGCACATAAAATAGGCTTTGCGAAATGGTTAGCTAAAATCAAAGATCTATTTCTTATTATCTGCGCGGCAATAGTTCCCGGCGAGCTATTATCACGATGTGATAACGAAGATCACAGACAACAGTGCCGCGTCTTACTTCTTAAGACTCAGACTTACTTCAACCAGGCTGAGGTTGCTTTCTGAACCTATTATTCGGACATTCTGCTGGGGGTATTGTGAATGGAGATGACCGTAATATGTGCTATGTAACAGGCGGAGACACACAACCGTTTTGCGTCCTTGGCACACAAAAAACAAAACACTAAAGTTAATTCTGTTTACGCTCGGAGGTTGGCCAGATCTGTTGATAGGTGCTACCATTCCCGATTGCCACGAAGAATGAAGGCTACTTTTACTTTGCACACTTGATAAAACGACTCAGACTCATCAGTGGCTTTTTTTTCTCAAACATGAAAAATCGGCACACATTTACACGACCATAATGCGATATTCCCTCTTAGCTTGCTCGAAGCTTCCGCCTTCGGCAGCCTAAATTAGGATTAATAATTATTGTTACTGTCACAAATTGCCATTTTAATTATTACCAAATGCTGCAGAAGGACTCTCACTGGTAACTCTGTCACTCTCTCTGTGTTCTTGCCATCTCCCCAGTCTAACTACACTCCTTCTTGAGCGCCCTTTAGAGCGAGCCCAAAAAGGGCAAATGATGCTGCTGCTGATGATGATGACGACGACGACTACGACGATGATTATGATGATGGGGATGATGATGACCCCTGGTAAGCATCTGGAAACCACGAGCAGAGGTCCTTTCAAAGGTATCATCACCACGTCCTGGCAAGTGATGACGATATGCGCGAGGACATGATGAAAAACTGCCGTGTTCGCTGTAACATAAAAAGCTGTCAGATACGTAGAAACTCCATACGACCCAACTAATGCCCCCGCTTTCGTAGGTCAGGTACTAGGAGAGCCGTAACACTTGTCCTTGCCTTGGACAACGGCATATTGAGGGTTACTGAAGATCGTTCTACACAAATGACGCCACAGACAGGGTGTATCTTTTCGTGGCGATGTGATACTGCAATTGACAGCGTGAAGTTTTTACAACTGATGTTGTTGTGTGGGCAGTAGCGACGGTTTCGTTACCGAGTTTCTGTGGCGACTCCACAAAGCTCAGCCACCTCCTAGTGAAGGTCAGTGATGTGACGCTAAAAGCAAAATAGTTGATTGCATTTACGGTCGCACCTACAGCGTTAAGGTGTCCCACCAGAAGCTAGATTTTGGGGGGAATGTTGAGTAACACACCCTAACTGTGCATCTGGATAACTTGTAAATAATGCATTGAGTGATTGTAGGGTTTAAGGCACCGATGCTTCACAGGCTGTGAGGCGCGCCGTAGTGGAGGGCTCCGCGGATTAATTTTGACCACCTGGGGATCTTTAACGTGCGCCGAAATCTTGAACACACGGGCGTTTTTGCTTTTCTCCTCCATCATAAAAGCGGCCCCTGTGGCCGACAATCGAACCCGCGTCCTTGTGCTCAGCAGCACAACGCCATAGCCACTGAGCCACCGCGGCGGGTCAAGGTACCAGTCGCCCGAAAATGGGCGCAGCTTGCATAACCAGTTGGAAAATTTTCCGACAAGCTACATCCATCGATCGCATCAAAACCCTTGATTTTCCGAATTAGACTACCTTGAAAAGGCCTTGAAGAGGCTCGGAAAATCCCCCCTCTCCCCTTCCCTTGGTCTCGCGCCCAATCATCAGCATCTGCAGCCCGATACAATAAAAGTTTATTAAAGGCGATAACCTTTGTTGGGTTCCTTAAAAGAAAAATTTTGGTCTCTCGCTCGGTCTGTCTTTTCCTCGATTTCGCCGCGAGGCCAAAAGTTAAAGGAATTCTGGAACGCCAAGTTTATTCAGCGAGAACCTTTCTGAGCCACTAAATGTGGTACCAGGATTCATACTTGTCCTCATTGTCGAGCAAAAAAAAAAAAAACGCGGGCCGCGCATCGGCTCCTTTGGTTGCAAATGTCGACGAAAGACGATAGTTGACAGCGCCTCTTGCCCAGTAAATGCATCCCTTCTCTTTCCCGCTCACCTCTCATGCTGTTCCTCTCCCGTCTCGTTTCCCTCAAGATGACGCGCTAGAAATTTCCATTCAAGTCAATTCAAATTTACCGCATTTCACTGCTCCAAGTCGGGCGTCGTTGCCAGCGCTGCCGTACGGTGGAGACGCGCGTGAATTAAGGACCCTACTGCAACGTTTATAGAACCACGTTGCCCTACTTCATGAGCGTTCCAAGCGGAACGAGGAGCCTATCTAGTAGGATATTTGCAAACTCTTGCCGTTTGATTTCTTAAATGCCGGGCAACGCCAGCGACGGTTGTCTTACCGTTGATGTATATAGTATTTCATTTGCTATCGCAAAAACCCAAGCAATCCATGATTTTTTATTAATAAAGGAACACTGCTAATATCACTTATGTGTTGATTTGCTGCCTTATATTTGCGTAATGTCTTGTTGTTGTTCAACAAAGTTGACAAGTATGAACATTGACGCCGCACTTAGACGTTTAGATTTGGCTGTGGGTATATAAGACGATTGAGCAGCTTCTGTTTCACTTTTGCCGGGTGGCTGAATCGAGTGACAGACAGACAGACAGACAAACAGGCAGACAGATAGACAGACAGACAGATGGACGGACGGACGGACGGACGGACAGACAGACAGACAGACAGACAGACAGACAGAACAGACAGACAGACGGACAGACGGACGGACGAACGGACGGACGGAACGGACGGACGGACGGACAGAACAGACAGACAGACAGACAGACAGACAGACAGACAGACAGACAGACAGACAGACAGACAGACAGACAGACCAAAATTTCTACGTTTACGAAGCCCAAGAAAGACTATCGTTTTTTAAAAAAACCATTAGACATGCTTAGGGCCGAACATCAATATATAACTGGTACTAGGCAGTGTTCCTTTAATTGAAAATAGATGTGCGCTTGGCATTTGCGGCTGCAACTGAAAAATTCGCGTTGAGAACAATATTTTGACCAAAAATTACAACAGGAGTTCGCCCCTGAGACAACACCTAATGCCGGCACTTCTAGCTTTAAGTAAAGGTTGTAATAGATGGCGCGCGAACGAATGAGCGATGGAAGGGAGAATTCACTTGAGCAAACCTACCCCGTGTCTATCGTTGAAGAGTGAAATGGGAGGGAAACAGCGTGACAGGTGGGCGGGGGAGATACGAGATGCATTTTCCTAGCAGTGGCTCCAAAAGGCTACCGTCTTTCGACTACATTGGGAGCAAAGTGACCAGATAGGCGGTCAATATTTACTTCTTCGCACTATTTTCCGTTCTTGGCGCCTGATTTCTGTTAGCATTGCTACCTTATTCATATTTGTCCGCAGGGCCATGTTATGAACCATGGTATTCTCCGAGAGCATGTTAACAAGTTTTAGCCTGAGGAGTTGACCTAAGCAACATTCGTCATTGCTCTTGGCACCTATTTGACAAATTTGCCCATTCTGTTGAAACCATTCGTCTCATCTATTTGAAACATTTGTCTTGCCTTTGCGACGCGGGGAAACTTCGAAGTTTCCGTGGGTTCTCGTGACCCGACAGCTGTGGGGATCGGCGTTTGCCATATCACTCGCGGGTTTATACCGAACTTCGCTTGCTTTTCTTGTCGGAGCATTCGTTGGCAGCCATTCGTCTAGGTCTTCATCTTACGTTTACGTAATGGGTTTGCGTGCTGTACTTCCGTTGTCTTTGGTTCCGCTTTTCTGACCGAGAATTTAATATATTCTTGTAGCAGTTCTATGAGCTCTTTTCCAAGGCAGCTCCATGTTTTAGCAGCGGAGCAGCTTGCCGTAATGTGTGCGGCGTCATCAGAAAACCCAAGGTCCTAGTTACTCCCGCAATTTACCGCGGGCGTGAGCACAAGCCTCACGTGGAGCGCCCAGCGTCGTCCAGGCTTGCACGTGGTGCTAGCAAAAAATACCAAGAAAACAGTTCATGTGCTCCCGCGTTTCAATGGGGAGTACAAGGCAGCTTGCGCTACCGACGCCTAGTTCGCGAACCCGGTTGCCGCCGGTTCTATAGCGGGCTGACGCGTTACACTTTGGGAGAAATGTGAAAGCCTGAGGACAAAACGATTCGAGCCCGCCAGTCATGCATGAAGGAAACGACGGAATAGATGAATATGACGATGACTACTGCTAACACAGTTAAAAGCGACGACGTAACATGTAAACGAACAATTTCAAATCTAATGCAATGCGTGGTGGTGTGTCCCTCATAAAAAGAAATACTCCTCCGCTATTGTTCAAACGTTGCGGTACTTCGTGCAAGCTTCGCCATTTTTGTGTGTCTGTGTTCAGAAGCTACGTTTGGTCCCCCGAAGGCACACAACCACCACTTGCTGCACAAACCTAGTGATATCGGCTTTACGGTTTAACCCTGCGAATGGTATCTCGAGCAACTAGTAGTAAAAGAGACTCGGAGTTTGGCCTGCGTGGCGCTTAAGTATCGTTTACGGTGCCAAAGTTAGCGGTGCAGGTCTGAGACAACGGAATTAAGTATACTTTTTCTTCCCATAGTCATTTTAGTTGTAGTGAAGCTATTTTTGGTTTGTAAAAAGCTTTAATCGGTATAATACTGGTCATATATTTAGTCAAACAAAAGTGGTTTGTTATTCGAAGTGTTTTCGGGTCGTGGAGGCCGCGTATCTGCGCGTCTAAAGTTGCCAACATGAAGGAAGTCTTGATACCTAACCTACCGTTAATACACTGCAGGACCTCATAAACGCGATAACAGCAACAACAACGAAAGAGATGACGTCAAAGACTACGGTGATTAGGACAACGATAACTGAGACGGTGGTGGTGGTGGTGGTTGTGGGGGTGCTGCGGCTTCCTGTGCACCTGAAACTGGTGGTGGTGGTGATAGTTGGCATAATGATGATGTTTAGGGAAGCTGCGGTTAAGAGGCTAGTTACCACAAAAATGATGATGAAGGACAGGATAATATTTCGGGAAACAGGGTACCCTGATCAGTGGCTTGGCCACCACCATAAGCATGTTTATTTTAACGGCAAAGCTCGATATGACTAGGATCCTGGGTTTCTCCTCTGGAGGTGACGATTTACTCAGCACTACTTCTCTGCTCCCCCTCGCCACCGCCGACACCTCTTCCACAAGTTGCGAAACCTGCTGATAAAAGAGCTGGCGCCGTTATCATAAATTACACTTTAATTCGTTATGGGACGCACGCGTGTCGTTCACTTAATGAAGAAGAGCGGGAATTAAAGGAGAACCAGCGTGCACAGAAGCACGAATGGTTGCGAAAACAACGGAAAGCCACTGGTGCAGAACGTCCAGCCACCGCTGCTGCCGCCTTATGTTCCATCTGACCGAGCAGCTGTGAATCCCTCCAGGATGAGGACAAATTTCCAGTTTGCAACGCCGACGTGAGCCAATAGCGAGAATTTCTAAATTCATTGTGTTTAAATCCCACCATAGCAAGACCCATCATATCTATAGCTTCGCTAGCTGGCACTTTCCTAGAATGGTATGACTCTAACCCGTAGCGAAGCCCCATATACTTAGGAATCAGTGTTATTCAAATGTATAATGGCATGGTTGAATTTAGATAGACGCTGTGTTTCGTTTAGAAGGAAACTCATTTATTGGTCCACTACATTGAAACAAAGATACGTTCAATGGCGAAAGAAAAAAAATTAAAAAGCTACACCATAAAAGGCGGAGAGATAGGCGAAGAAAAATAGCTTTAATCTGAAATAAGAAAAATAATTAAGCAGACGTAATAAGAGAAGAAAATGCGGAGGGCCAAGGGGGCCTCGCGGCATAATAAATTGTCGCGCGCTTTCAACTTAGACTGCCCAGCCCCAACCGGGCAGGCGCCGGCGCTCGTTTTCCCCTCGGCTGGAGCAAAAGCGACCGCTTCGCTTGTAGGACTGCCTTCAAGGACCCGCGGCATCGCGGGAGAGGGCTGCTAGAATTAATTTCTCCGACCATTCCGGCCAGTGCGGACGTAAGGGATCTCGGCGACCCCCTGGGAGCACCGAGGGAAATTTTCAGCCGTGGGCTGTATTTCCTGAGGGCTCCCGAGCGACCTTGTTTAATTGTCCCTGCACAATTCCATGCAATCGCGCACAAAGAGAGTCGGCTATCGCGTGAAAAACTTGTCCTTTCGAAGACCTCACGTGTAATGAGATTTTCGGCAGTTTTATATTATCCTTTTTTTTTTCAAGAAAACGGGCGGGTGTTCACGCGTAATGGCTGTTGAAGCAACGCAGTCATGACGACCTTTTGTGCGCGCACATCAACTTTGAGGTCCTCGCTTACGTTGCCTTAGCACTGGAACTGGTTATTGATCCCAGCTGTATTTTAGTGTGCGTTACGCTGACTCGTATCATCTTCGTAAGCGCCAATAAAAGTCCACCCCTTTTCCGCTGAGAACATCAGCCCTTGTACTTCCCTCATGAACCGTTCTTCCTGGTTAGCCGCAATTTGCTTAGTCATTTACTGTTATCTTGGGGGAAACAGTGAACGGCCTTTCAGCCAGATTACGCAATGTGGTACGCAACCACATGCACCCTTGCAAACAGCTACCCAAGGGGCCTGGCCGACTACGGCATCGTTCTCAATCGCACTGCACCCCGTCAGCTTCCATGAAACCGAAGCCGAACGTTCTAATACACCTCATCAGTCAACAAACTGGCTGTGACCATCCACAGCAGAGGGTACCAAAAACTTTACGAAGCGCCGCGCATGGGGGAACATCCCGCCTCTGGAGAACGCTGGTTTTAGAAAAACAGTGGCGTTGAGCATCACTCCTCCCGGTTTCAAAGTTATTCTGGCTGTGTTCCGTGTGGAAAATTTGTAGTTTCTCAGGGCGGAATTGCAGAAAGTCTAATGTGGGTTAACCAATCAAGACAAGGAACCTAAAGCCAAGTGACACAATCACTGTCTGCATGTGGCAGGTTGTTTGGTCGGGTGAAGAAAATAACTGTTTTTTTTTTTCTGAACGTACATGAGGATTCTGAATGCCTTGCTACCATAGCTTGCTTGAGGGGCTAGAACAACTAGAATAAACTTGGTGTTATCGTGAATTTTATGCCGTGTTTTGTTTTATCATAGCTGCTACAATATAAAAAGAACCTCCCAACTCTTGTAGAGTTATGACTTGGTAAAACAGCCTTCCAAACGAAACGCACGGAAGACAAGGTGTACATTCCACTGTAGATATCATTCCCACCATGCTCTGTAGAGGCGTTTTTCTGACACCACAATATATACCAACGAGGTGTCTTTCGTTCACTCGTTTAGCCTATAAAGCATTTTGGGGCTTGTCACTGAAAGAGACATAAGAGATAATAAAGACCGCCTATTTTCGGCTAACAATTCGTTTGATGTTCGATTCCTTTTTAAAAGACGCCTTGCAACCTAAAAATATGCCGTTCTGGGGTAAGTGGTGCTGCTTGTACCTACTGATGAGACGGGGAAATAGGCGAAAAGCGAACATATAGGCTGAAAAGTTAACCAGGTGCGGAGCCACGTTTGGTATTCGGCAGTTAAGGAGAGGCGTTCAGGGGATGATCCAGCGGGCAGGCGTAGATGAAGGGATAGGAGCACGAACACACGCGCGCTCTAGCCTTTTTCTTTTAGAGAGGGGGGGGGGGGTGCACTATACTTATTTGTGTAAGCTAGTGTCGCTCAAGAAAAGTAGAATGGCTTGTGTCGCCTTACGTGAAGCCGATAATGGGCATCGACGTCCTAAGACGGTTGATGGTCCAATCGGCTGAGGTACGTGAGAGCACGTTTCTTTCCCATGAATATCGGGGGCAACGACAAACAAAGCACTTGCTCGGTGGTCTCTTCCACCCTACGGGCGTTGCAGTGGGAGCTACTGGTCATCCCGGTGAGCAAGGCGTAGGCCTCTGCGAAGGCCATTTGCAACAACACTCTACAAAGTAGAGTGGGATCAAGGCAGCCCACACACAAGCCGGCGCGGAGTAGTGTCCTGACCGAAGAGGCGGGGATGCACTAAGTCCGGTGTATTGTTACTTCGACTAATGGTAGTCTTACGCGCGAAATCATGAGGCCTCCTACTTCCATTGTACTTTGACAGGAGAAGCAGGGTTGGTACTTAAACTGTCCCGGCCTGTCCGGGCAGCTGCATCAGCCAAAAGTTCGCCAGTGATTCTACAGTGGCTTGGCATCCAGTGAAATAAAATATCATTGCCCTTCACGACGGACTGAGGAAGTATTTCTCGAATTTTCGTCACCAGCTCGTGCAAAGCACCGCAGCGCTGGACTGATCGCATACTTTGCAGGGCGCCTTCGGAATTAAAAAACAAACGAACCCATTTTGAGGAGCAGTTTTAATAATGGCTGCAAGTTCAGTAGCCATCGAACTCGGCGCAAGGGCAGCAAAGAACCGAACAGGGGTTAATTCTGATGGTATGACCACCGCACACCTGCCGCGCTCGAGGACGATACAGAACCATCTGTGTGTATATGTTTCCGGTCATTGTGTTGCTCGTGCAGTAACTGCATGGAAAGCTGTTTGAGAGTCAGCGACGGCGAGTCGGCCACTTCCCAACGGCCGGAACATATGGCAACGAATATCAGGGGTTGCCAGGCACCCCAATCGGGAGCATGGTGTGATCGCTGGCGAGTATCTCGACGGTACATCAGCTCTGTCAGTTGCGTCAATGGCTGGCAATGAAACACGCGGTAGACTTCGAAATAGCAGCGCAAACTGGAAACATGGTAGCTTCGTGAAGAGCCTGCTGTGCCAGCATAATGTCTCTGTGGCCAGATACGTTGCCATTGAGCAGTAGAAATTGTTCCCATTGTTTACTCACATCGCAGCAAACCAAGACACGTGTGGAGAGCCTCTGCTTGGATGCTCTGGATTTTCCCGAAGCTAGTGGAGCATCTGCTGAAGATCGCCGGCAAGCTGTAACGCAAGATACCCAAGAAAAGTGCCTGGTACAGCTGCAGAATTCCCGTGACCGATGTGCTCCATTTCTTTTCAGCAAAAAATCTAAAAATGTGGGACATGCCGGTGAGTTATTTCCTTGAGACATTCATATGTGCGCTTCCTTAAATGCCCCTGCACCAGGAAATTTGTGATACCTGCAGTAAGGTATCGACTTCCAATTGATCGTAATGGGATATCGGAACATAGGCTTGCGGGTAAATTCCACTACTGTGCACGCGTCGCCAGAAATGCTGGGAATTTGCCTTGGTAAGTACGACCTCATTCCATTGGCCACTTCTTGAAGCCGTGCTCGTAGATGACGCCGATTGACACCCTAAGCCGAGAAGGCAAACGTAATCGGTAAAAATAAAGACACAGGCAATTTTGGGCAGAGCGTGTGCAAGTCTGATTACAGCTAGGTTGGAAAGCGTTGGGCTTAGCACCCTACTTGGAGGAACACCACGTTGAATGAAGTGCTGCGATGTTGGGCCATCTTCTGTCACAACAAAAAATGATATGCACAAGAAGCTGTGTATCCATCCGTAAAGTCGGCCACTCAGTCCAAAATGCTGCAGGGCGTCCAGAACAGCCTAGACGCCTGCTGAGAAACGTTTTGGATTTTATTTTACTCTACAGGCGCTACTAAACATACCATAGAGTCGATAGAGGAACTTTCACGTAAAAACCCGGCCAAGAGTGGTAGCTCAACGCGCGAAATAACGAAGCATCCTGGCGGCATCGGTCCTTGAGAGTGGAAGCATGATGTTGCTTCCTGAAGATTTAATAATAATCCCCGCGGCAAAACTTTCTCGGTGACACTTTGTAATCCCCTTGCTAGCCTCCCCTACATATGTGATTTATACATCTCAACCCGTCTTTCATACACAAGACTACCCAGTACCGTTGCTTGCCCTGCTTCAACACCGCATAATACTACCAAGCGGCAAACGCGCAGGCTTACCGACATGCTCACCATTGCGAAGTAAATAAATCGGATGTATATTATATATTTCCCTGTAAACCAAGTGCTCTCCCCTCTTCATCTCTCATCGGCTTATCCCTGCTGTGTCTTTAAATCCGGTTCCACCACAAGGAACCTCCACACTGCGAGCTTTGCTTTCGGGAAACTTATGTATTTGCCCGACAAGAAAAAATCGATGCGCCTTCGCTTTATATTGTCGTTCTATTACCCTCCTTCACTTTCTCATTCTCCCTGAGCTTCACTTGATGTTGTTGGCATCTCGGTGCCTTCGCTCTTCGAGACTCCTATTCCAGTGCCCGGGTGGCGGAGCCCTTGGAATTTTAGCATGAATTATTCGATGGATTTGCAGGGTACGCCGCCCCATCCCGACAGGGTTTATGACGGCCATGCGACACAGGGCGGCGCCGAGTTCGGATCAGGAAGAGGTGGGTGGCGGAGAGAAGGATGAGACCAGGGCGGGAACGGTCCATCGGTTACGGGGAAAGGAGCGGGCGACTGAGCCAAGGCTTACCGGCCTAGCTTCGTTGTATACGAGGCGGATGGCTCGAGTTCGTCGTCGGGGATTTGCACTATGTAGCTTTGCGTTGGTTCTTTTTTTTTTTTATCTTGAATGGGCTGTCTTGTTGGAGCCGCACCTGCTCGCATCTCAAATGTCCCCTTCAGCGTTCCCGCGCGGTTGGCGCTAAAGCGAGCGCCGACAGCGTGCGTAAATTTGCTTGCTTACAGGGCGGGACTAGGCTTCCTTCTACTCACGCAAAATATTCGCGTCTTAGGCTAAGCTACGACCGCTGGCCGGCTAAACGAAACGCGGTTGGGTTTTCAGGGCTTTAGGTGAAAGACGTCCCCTGAAACTCTGCATAATCGCTGACCCTCAGCAGCTCACCGTTTCAGGAGCCTAGCCACACTTTGCGAGTTTCGCTCCGCCGTGTCCAACAGTCTTCAAGAAACTGAGTTGTGACAAGTGCGGCTCACGAAAAAGAAACAGGAAGCAATAACTTCTGCTGTTTGCTCACTAAGATTTCAAATAGACGCCGCATTTGGGACAGGTGCTCGTTGCAGAGTGTTCATGAGTTGTTTCCTTTAGTGGGCAGCAGATTTCAAGATTTACGGCCCGTTCTATCTGAACATGAAAACAAGGCTTCGAGCTGACGACTTGATCCACCGACGGCCGCTGTGAAGATATCATCCGTGCAGAAAAAGGCTCTTCGTGACTATAGTGACTTACCCCGAATTAACGCCGGCCTAAACGCGAAATCTTTCTTCCATTTCACTGAAAAAGTACGCTCCAAGCTGAATGTCGTTTCCCTAACAGAATGCCTAAAATCGCCCATGTTTCGAAACAACCGCAGAAACGCTATGAATTTCCCCGCCCTTTCTTTACTGCCCTTCACATGGCACACCTGCATACGCAATGAAGTAATCTGCCTACCCCCCAGTTCTTGTTAAGGTGACTAGTCCACCTGATAAAAAAATCTCCCTCATCCCAGGTGAAGAACAAGTCATAGCTAAGCTGCTTGATTATCACTTGCTAATAACCGAGATCGTAATTATGGTGCAATACATGCGTACTAAAAGGACTCTCCCGAAAGCAGGCTGACATAACGTAGAAAGCTTGTTCTTGTGAGGATTATAACCCGGCTATTACCGTTTCTTTTCGGCGTTAGAGGGGCACAAGTTTGTTGCGATTGATATTACGACAAAAGTGTTTTATTCAAAAGTTTGACCAGTGGTATAACAATAGACGGGTTGAGATGTACACAGCAAATTGCATTCGCGTATGAAGTCTAGCGTTGTCGATGAAATGGTCCATGGAGCCCTCGCTGCATGCCTGGAGGGCGGCCACGGGGGAGTCCGGTGGCCCGAAGGTCCACAGTCGGGCTTGATACAGTAATGGGAAGGCCCGCAGCAGATGTGGAACATTATAGATGACTCGCAGAGTGGGCAGGGGTCGACGAATGGGCCGCGGTACTGCGATGGCGAAGAGGCAGTCACGGGCGGCGTAAGGGCCATCCCAACGCATAGTGTCCGCAGCGCCGCCTCCTCTCGGCGAGTTAAGATTGAGGTTTATTGTAGGGTTTAACGCGCCGGCGCATCGCAGGCGATGAGGCGCACCCTAGTGGAGGGCTCCGGATTTGTGTAGACCACCGGGGGATCTTTAACGTGCGCCGAAATCTCTTACACACGGGTGTTTTTGCTTTTCGCCTCCATCAGAAAAGCGGTTAGCGAGTTAAGAAACAAGGGAGATTTGAATCACATCGTGTTTGAGAGGTGGTGTGGTGCGTCGGAGATTTTTCTTCTGTCGTTCCAGGGTCCCTCAAGTGTCTTCGGGGAAAGGCGGTAGCAGTCGCATCACGGTATACGGGAGACTAACCAGGTCGGCCTCCTTATGTCAGATGCCCAACGCAAATCCTGTCAGGCAAACGCCGTGCGCACCACAAATCCTGTCTTCGTTTTGTGCATAAGCTCTTCCGTTAAATTATCTTTCGCTTTTTTTTGGCAGGCGATGTAAACAGCAATCCTGGTCCGACCTTAGAAGAATTCTTGGTAGAAAAAATAGCAAAGTTTCAGTTGATTTAACGAAGATTAGGCGCGATTAACAATCCACTGAGGAATCATTGACAGCCATCCCCTGTAAGCTTCATAAGGTAACACAACTGGAAGAACGAATTGTAACACTTGAGGACTGAATATCGCACCTTAAATTAGCATAAACCACCTTTTATGCGAAAACGACAGTCTTGAAACCCAAGTCGACGCTCCAACATAATTATCTATAGTCTACCGGAACCAGAAAACGAACCCCTATGCTAGCCTTTCGAACGAAGTGTAATGAAATCTTGTGAAAAAAAAATATTGGCGTTCCGGTTTCCGGCATACAAAGGATACACCGTCTAGGGACTAACATAACTAGAAACCACGTCCAGTTATCTTGAAACTACTTGAGTTTAGAGATGAAGTCACATGACGAAAAACAGCCCAAAACTCCACGGGAAGAATATTTCGGTGGGTGAAGACTTTTCTGCAAAGATTGCCAACGTAATGAAAAAAACCTTTCGGACAGTTTCAAACCTAACCGAGCCAGACAAGAGAAGGTAAAGTTGTTTTTTGACAACATTAACGTTAACAATCAACTACTCAACTGGAAACATGAAACTGGAGTCAAAGTTCGCTTAAACAAACCACACACACACACAAAAAAACGCGAGCGATCAGGCCAGCCAGTAACTCAATGCACGACTTCCTCATAACTGGTGATCGTCAGTAATAATGCAAGGAACCCCGTTAATAAGATAAGTTATCTCGAAGCTTTTTAGTTTGAAAATGACCCTCGTGTAACCACAATCACGGAAACACGGCTTTTTCCAGATCTTGCTAATTCAACCATTTTTCCACCTCGGTACACAATATTGCACAAGGACAGAGGCTCTGGAGAAGTGTCGTTGACATTTTGGCGAAAAACCATATACTCACCACCCATTTGCATGATGTAACTGGGACAGAAGCACTCTGGCGCACAATTAAGCTGCGTGGGCACTATGTACCGCCTACCCAATTCCAGCATCGGAAATCTTCACGGACTGTCAGAATATATGCAGCCCCATTTTGACCCATCGGACAAAATTACGACTGGAATAGCATGGGCGGTGTTGCACTGGCGAAGGCAGCCCCGAACACGGCTCTGTCACCTCCTTCAATGTGGTGGTAGCGGGGTGGACAGTTGCTGCCTTGGTGATGACTACAAAAAGGCCGAAGGCAAAACTTAATTGGTTTGCTGCATAGCGAGCGATGATCAGCGACTATACAGTAACATCACCCTTCCCGGCGAGTATTACAGCGTGGCTTGAACAGAGCGACAGCGGGATTCAATGCTGTCAAATGAATGCGGTCTGCGCTCGGAGGAACCACGCATTCATTCCCGAAGCGCTAACGGTTTAACAGATTTCCTAAGGCTTTGCACGCGGAACGAAAATAGTACAGACACACAATCACTCTTTCCCGGGTTCGTGAGAGCCGGCAGTAACGCCGCTCATTGAGTCTGACAGAGGATGGATAGGAGATTTCGGCAGCGGTGTCAGCTTCGCAGGTGCAAGACTCGACATGCCGAACAGTTTCTTTTGTATTTTGCAACTTCCGTGGTTCCAGTCATCGCTTGCGGGTTCTGTCTCAACGCATTCGAGGAAGGCGGGCTTTCTGCAAGGCTCAGGAGCAGTGCACAAAACTTGAAGCAAGCGAGAACAGGGTAGTGGCGCGCTGAATCGTAACAGCGGCCACAAATTGTGAAGCGTCAGATAATGTCCTCGGCCAGTCTCTGTTTCACACGCCGCTTAATTTCAACCTAAAACAAGTCATTATTGAACCAACACGAATCACGCCCCATACACAAAGAATTGTTGCTTTAACGTTCGCAAGTGCTAACTTTTCCAACAAAACACTCGAGTGGGAAATGAGTGATGGTATATCAGACCTTAACTCAACCAACTGTTTCCTAGTTTTGAATGAGGCAGTGCGCAAACATAAAATGATTGCATGGGTCTACGAATGCGGATGATCGCAGTGTTATATATTCCCTGGCCTCAGCTCATTTAGCTTTCACCGGCTACTCTTCCGAACGTTTCGGATCACCGGATGACCTCTCGCGATTCTTAAAAGGGACTGTCGAACGCTTCACATCGACGCATTTCCCCCAAAAGTAAAACAAATCAGAAAAATAACTATTGCAATACACAATACATCGTTCATTTAAACCATAAAATCTGTCGTCTAAGGAAGTTGTAAAATAAACGTGGCTTGCCTTGCCATGCGTGAAAGAGTCCAGGGACTTAAAAACTAACATTCTTAATCATTATTTTCCGGACAGTATTTGCCATGGATGATGGAAACCGACCGGAAATAAGACGACCACTAGCAGCTACAAACCGCCAGGTAGTTGAAATTATTTTAACTGAATCAGGAACACGTTCTTTATTACTTAACCTCAATCTGAAGAAATCTTGTGGCCCCAACAATCTACCGAAACCTGTTGTGTTAAGGTAGGCAGAATGGGCCTCAAAATAGTTCTTCCTAATTTACAATAGATGGTCTAATTTGGGCATAGTCCCTAAGGATTTGGAAAACGCCAAAATTGAAGCGGTACTTATGTCTGGTAAGATCTCTGGTCCATCGAACTACCGACCCATTTCTTTAACTTGTTCAGCTGGAGAAATCATAGGGCGTGTAATCCTTAAGCACATAGTTACCTACACTGAAGAACACGGAGTACTTAATCCAAATCAACATGGCTTTCGACAAGGCTGATCCAATCTAAATCAACTCACAGAAACTTTACAGGATCTAGCTTAGACTCTTGATCACCAAGGACAATCAGACATTATATTTCTTGACTTATAGAAAGCGTTCGACCACGTATCCCATCCTAAAATGTACTTTATAAATTAAACGACTCTTTGGGAGCCCCAAGGGTCTTAAATGTCTCGCTTCATACCTCTCAGTCGTCATCAGATTGTCCATTCCGGAAACCAATAATCAGACATCATAGAAGTAACCTCAGGAAGGCTCCAAGGCACAGTCCTAGCGCCAATTATGTGACTTCTCTACATGGATAATATTGCAGACAGGTATTATTGCTACACTCCGCATGCTCGCTGCAGATTGTATTATATATAAAGTAATCAACACCAAAGACGACCTGATTGCCCCAAAATAACGGGTTGGTGCGAAGAATGCCAAATGTCTCTTAACGTGACAAACAAAACAGCTAGCATAACAGTGAGTAGAACAAGCAACTACTAATCTTTCCCTACGAGAATCAGCAAACACAGTTTTAAAGGGCCCGGGAATATAAATACATCAGCATAATTATATCGGATGACTTAAAGTGGGATACACAAGTAGCACCCGTTACCAATAAAGTCCTTTCTTGGCTATATTCCACTAGTATGTAGATTTGTAGGGATCCGCCTGATACAAAATTACTTGCTTAACAATCCCTCTTACGGCCGATTCTTGAATATACTACAATCATCCGGTTCCTTCCTACAAAACTTTTTATTGCTAAACTAGAAAATGACCACCAAACAGCAATTCGTTTATTCTTTATTAAATATAAACTTTACGACCCCCCCCCCCACATTTATTGAAAAGAGCTCAACTACTTCAAATAAGTCTGGAACCAAACTTTCACGCCTTTAATTTCTCTTTCAACTAATTCATGGCACCTAAAAATACCGTGTAAAGACTTTATTGCTACAATGTCTACAAGAACAACACATGACAGACGTCTTACAGAGTACACATTCCACAATGACTGCATTAAACACTCCGGTTTTTCATGTGGGATAAGAGAATGAACTGTCTTCCTAATGACATTCTAACTAGCTCATCACTTAATAAGTTCATTTCTATGTTGTCTCCCTTTTTGTCCTAAAGTCCTTGTCAGAAAGTCCTTCAGCACTGTAGTGACGATTGCTGGAATTTTCTTGTGTTCCTAAATTTAATGCACTACCATTGTTATCATTTGAACTGTTGTGTTAATACTCTTGCAGTGTGTCGGGCTGATGAGATTGTTTATCGCCTCATTTCTAGTTTTTCGTGTTTCGTAATTGTCGAACAACTGCACATGGACATTTTTGTATGTCCCCCCCAATCGTGCAACGGCCTCCACAGTTGAGGCTAGCAGTATAAATAAATAAATAAACAAATAAATAAATGAATAAATAAATAAATAAATAAATAATGTGCTGAACATACACTGCTGAACGGGTTACTTATTCTATACGGATCTGCAGTAGAAGGCTTCTTGCTATGTTATGCCGCGTGTGCCGCATCTGCGAACGATGCGGCGTGTGCCACGCAGAGAAGTCGTCAATGGCTTGAGTAGAGTCGGTTCATATGTTTATTTTCGAGCATGGCCCTGCCTGGAATAAACATACGAAATGGCAGTATTCAGGCCATTCCATCATGAATTAGGTTAATACAGCGAGCTAAAGAAAGGTATCAGCCTCATACGAGTAGGTTTTATCAACGTCTGGTAGCTGGGGGCAGACGAGTGCAGTATACCCCATGCCATTTTTGACGCTGGCATCAACATATATACAATGACTGTTGGAGGTAAGAGACCTCGGCCGTTGCCAGGGGAAGAATCCGGGGGGCGAAGACGACCAATTGTTTTGTTATCTGTTAACTGTCCTCGCTGCAAAGGAGAAACGTTGAAACTTTTCAGGATTGTATCTGGTACAACATGCGTCACGTACTGGCCTAGCGCAGAGGATGCACCGATTATCGATAGATTACACCCACGGGAGTTGGAGTACCAACTCATCGATGGTGTTAAGGTGGGAAGATAAATCATTAGGCTTTACCAGGCCTCGTTCTGCACCTAGTAAAGCAACTCTCTCCTGTTAGTCCTTGTTTGTTTGTTTGTTTGTTTGTTTGTCGTGTTCCTTCTCTCTTTTATTTCTTAAGAGTTGTTTCAGGCAAAATTTTGCCTTGTCCTCTTTTGGTCCCTGCCATCTGAGCGCACCTGCAAATTTACTAGTCCTAGGTGAACCGGTAAATATTTAACACTCAGTGGCAGCCCAGTAAAAAGTCAGATGTAAAAAAGTCGCAAACGCGAGTAGAGCTATACCGGCCGCCTTGCGATATCCTTAAAGTGGTAAGGCTCTTGCACAGCTCGCAACCTTCGCGCGAGCCGAAGGTAGCGGAATGTTTCCCTTATCTACCTGATTTCATTCGCTGTACCTCTCTCTGCTAGCATAGCCAAACCAATAACCTAAGTCGAAGAACCTTCGCTGTCGCGACTCACTCTGCTCATAAAAAGCAGGTCGGGGCATTGGCTAAATTTTGACACTCGACTTTCCGAAGTTGTCTCACTGAAATGCTTTCTATATTGCGCGGGTCGAGGGGGTACGCTGCCTTCACGAAGAAGCAACTAAAAAATCAATAAACCGATGAAGAAAGAACATGCGCAAAGATAGGGAAGGGGACGCCTAGCGGTGCAAAGCCGTTTCGCGAGAATTCAATATTCAATTGCGACTCGACGTTGCCTGGCAGCCAGCGCCCGCGGCTGTTTGGGGCTCCCAGTTTGGACGCCCGGGTGCGTCGACGCCTAGTTTGCATGAACGAACACGCCGAGGCAACCAGCGCGGCCTCTTCACCTGCCAAGAGAGGGGCGATGTTGGAAGACGAACGAAGAAATGTAGAAGATCCGAAACACGAAGTGCACGCGATCAGCGGAAGCAGATTGGGGCCTTCCGGCGCGCCTTCATGTCGCAAGCCTTTCATGCACTCGAGGGCATACCAAAACCTTCTTTTCTTGCTTTAGTGGCGGTTCCTTTTGGCACTGCTCGTTTTCTTACGATAGATCAAATCTTGCTTCGACCCTTCGTATGCAGATGGCACTCACCTCTTGCAATCCGTAAGACGAGACGCGGTTGTCTTTTTTCCAGTCTTTCTCCTTTATTTTGCAAGAAAATTTTAACACTAGCGAGAACAAGCCGTGTACTTCATTTTGGCTGTTCCCTGAGCCGCCTTTAGGCGGGGTTCAAAAAATGAAGTCGCAGGAATGATTCCGGCGTAGTAGTTTTTAAACCAAAATGTGACTCCCCGCGTCTCCACTGCCGATTGCATATATAAAGCCAGGTACTTGTATTGGTCGTAACCTTTATTACTCTATTTTTGGCGCTGTTTACTCTATTGTTGAAGACTCCGGTCTTCCTGCTTGGCCTTCTATATGCTTTCTACCACCCTGTTCTCTTCCATCGTTACACTACATACCTACGTGGAATGTCTTAAGTTACACGTTTTCTCCCTTTGAAATCAGTTTTACTAGAATAGAGTGCTTTGTATCACGTGAAAGCTCCTCGTTACTACATAGTCCATGAATTGCAGACGTTTTTTAGGCTTCTTTTCGTACATAAGCCGTCAAGAAGTGATGCCTTGTCTCAGTGTTTATCGCCCTCCTGATGCCTTTTCAGTCATCCATTTATCTTGTAAGCAGCCCAACGTGAACCTGAATTAAACGACATTGTTTTTTCATGCCGACAATTGTGAGCTGGACCCCAGAGCAGCACTGCAACTTTGCAGCTACAACCATGAAAAGACCGCCAAAAATTCACATGGCTCGATTTTTTTTTTCTTAAATTTGCCCGAGCAATATAGATGTGCACATATAATTCAGAACTACCTTTTCTAGCACTTTTAGTACAAAAGAACTACTAAACTGCCTGGGCCTGTTTCGAGGAAAATTTGTTAAACGTATTTGGTGAAGTCTAATTCGTGCAGACTGCTTTGTGCAGACAAAGCTGTGAAAGCTTTTTTGTTGTTGTTGGAAAACGTTAATTCGACCTTGGTGACGTGGGAGTGGTCTTACATTCCAGAAGACCATGAAACGACCGTGCTGTCATAGCCCCAGAGACCAGGAGGGGCTAGGCATCGAAGCCGGAGCTGCTTGTCACGTTCTCCTACATCTCAAGGAGGCGCATGGAAGTGGATAAAAGTGTGAGGGCTGAGTTGCGTGCGCGCCGCAAGATCATGCGAATGAGGGTACATGGGTGAGGGCGGAACCTGCGTGAGGCAGGGAATTAGGTGAAAAATATAGGATGTAGCCAGGTTTCCTGAGGAGAGGGGCTTGCCTAGAGTATTACACCTGTATAAAAAGACAAAAACAAAATTGTGTGCAGTGAGAGCTCGTAATTTTGAACTACGTTAATTCGAACTTACGGATAATTCGAACTGACGCCCTGGTCCCTGCAGAGCCCTGTATATTTCAACGGGGGAGAACTCCCAATAATTCGAACGCGGCCGTATCCAAAACGGTTCATTCAAACTGGTATCCCCTGGTTTCCATCGCTTCTCGCAGAAGACGTCGGCCCACAGTGATTACAATGTGTTTCAAAACCAAATCAAACCAAATTTGCTATAGGTTCAAAACAACGAAACAAAAACAACAGCACAGCGCGCAGTGTACGCTGCTGAGACAGCTTATTTCGCTTCCGCAGCGGGCGCCGCGCCGTCGGCCCAGTGCTCCGGCGCATGGCGTTTCAGGTTTTCTTTGTGACGCGGTCGCTGCTCTTGGCCCCACAAATGTGTTGTAGTGCGTAAATCGCGGTAACGAGTCGAGAGGCGGCTTATTTGTCTTCTGCCCGCGCAATGTGCCGCGATGTCCATTCATTGTAGCGCCCGCCCGCTAATTCGAACTCCGCTTAATTCGAAAATTTTATGGTCCCCTTCGAGTTCGAATTAACGCGCTTTTACTGTACTAACGTTCCGGCAGAGGTACCAGCCGTCAGCGGTGTAACAAATACTCTTGAAGAGTGGCTAAGGCGTTGCGCTGCTGAGCACGAGGTCGCGGGTTCGATTCCCGGCCGCGGCGGCCGCTTTTCTGATGGAGGCGAAAAGCAAAAACGCCGTGTGTACGAGATTTCGGCGCACGTTAAAGATCCCCAGGTGGTCAAAATTAATCCGGAGCCCTCCACTACGGCGCGCCTCATCGCCTGCGTTGCGTCGGCGCGTTAAACCGTGTACAATCAAATCAAATACTCTTGAAGAGAGCACACCTTTAAAGAGGTTGTGCCCGCGCAGTGTGGCGCGATGTCAGTCATTCGAGCGCCCGCCCGCTAATTCGAACTCCGCCTAATCAGTGTTTTACAGTGTGTCCTGCATAAGAAAACCACGTCTCACTCCTCCTACAACAAAAAAGTACAGGTGCAGTTGAGAGGGTGGCACACTTCCGTCCTTCTGTGAGGAGCCACATACAACAAAGAAAAGCAACAAGAACAGACGACCAGACGCCGGCACCCATCTTTCAACTCCTGTATAAGCGATACGCGACGTCATGGCTAGAAGAAAGGATTTCCTCTTTAGGAACAAAGGCTTGCCGGACAGAGTGAAGCCAGGGCTCTGAGCCACCTCACCGGCGCCGGTTTAATTGTCTCCTAATCACCAACGCATCAACAGACGGAAAGAAAGTGGCCCGGGGGAAGCTACCAGGAGTGTCGCGTGAAACTGGCCCATCAGGTGGGCCCAATTTAGAAAATAGAAAGAACAAAATACCACTATAACACACGTAAGCCTGCCGACGCCTTTATTTAGCCGAGACGATACAGTTTTAAACCTAAATACAAGGTACACGAGCTTTGTACTTCTGGGGACGGCGGAAGCTAGATTCGAGTTTCATGACCTTCAAATTCTTCAACGAATGCACCTCGGTTTTAACAAAGCTTGCTAAAAGAAGTTTAGGAATAGACTTGGCGTGTTCCCACTGACGTAAGCCTGATCCTCAAAGGTGGAGCGGTTGGGCTGACGTATGGTGGTCGCTGTTACACACAAGCATGTTAACTACATTGTCGCTATCACAATTCAAGTTGTTCCAAAGCTTTGGAGAGACGTACGAGGTGGTTCTAGAGGCTGTTTTGGTTCTCGTCATGTTGGTGCAGACTTGACAGGGAAGCTTGTTGCAAAAGCCGTAACCCGCAGCGAAGAATGTTCGAGTGTTGAAGAGGGCAGACTGCCGCGCGCGGATTTTTTTCCACACCAGCCCCCTGTTACCGCATAACGTGGCAATGCACAAAGACCCCATTACTCTCCCGCAATCCTTCCCCAATCATTGAGCCGTAAGAGGGCGCACTGATCCGCTCCCGGCTGGAGTTACAGAAACCTGGACTGAGGTATACTACAGTCACACGAGGAACGGCTCGAACCATCACACCGTTTCTGAATAAATTTATTCATCCTACTATTCAGCCAATAATAACCCGCGGTGGTTCGGGGAATATGGATGTAATTTAAATCCCTCGAATCAACGCGTTGCGACGTGTTTTGAGTGTGTCCGAAACGATCAGCACAGGCGTGGAGCCAGTGGGAACTGCGTTACTATAAAGGCGGCAATCTGCTGGCTTCCTAAGGGTGAGGAGATCATCGCAGCTGAACTATCCAGACAAACTCTTTGACGAGCCACCAGCCACTCGATCGGTAAACTCGCCACAACATTGCAATTTTTTATCAAAGTGGATTTTTTTAACCAAAAATGGCATTTTGTTGTTGTGCGAATAAATCTAGTCGGTTTATTAAGAGCCATGATGAGGTTCCTTCATAATGAGAAAGACATGCGGAGGCATATATTACTAGACGATGACGGTTTCGGGAGATCATAACGATATTTCGGTGCCCTGTATTCGTATTTTGCTAACTTATTCGATCGGTGAGACCAGAAACCAACGCCCAGGAACCTTGGCCGTAGCTTCCCAAGAACGCGCCATGGACTAAGATGGCTTAGAAAAATAAAGTTAATTTCTTTGCCACGTTTCACGTAGCAGCAGAGTTGCTGTTCCTTTTTTAGGCTGAATTCCCCGTGCCATGCAGCACTGCATGCAGTTTGACCTGTAGCCGCGGAAAACAAAACCCCGGAATTCCCGCTCTACACGCAACTGAATTTTCAGGGTGAACTAGAGAGGAGGCTAACTCGGGTTGAGTTCGGGGTGGCTCAATGAACGAATGATTTGGACACCTCGTCAAGCATTATCGTTCAAATACGTTACTCTCGGCCGCTACCATCTTTCTGGAAAGACGATTTTTCGCGCTCATCTGAGGCAACGTGATGTGGACAACACACGTATGTATTGCAACTTTTTCTATCCTTTGCCCGAATACAGGGACTTATATAGGTATGCAAATTATACAAAAGGTGCCACAGAAGTCTAAAAAATCATTACGCCAAGCACACATTCAGTGTGTTGTCGTATTAGGGCATGCTTCACACGCCAGTTGTCTATCATTTAACATTGAGGTGTGCACAGGCTACTCTGGCTTCCACCCGGGAGTCTTACAAATTTAAAACCATTTCTCAATTGCCGTTCAGTAAGGGGACATGAGCTTTTTCAAAAAGCTTTCATTGCTCGACCCTTTTTTTAGCCTTGGCAGTTGCCCACGGCACTCGGGTGTTAACCATACTAAAGCCCGCGAAACGGTTCTCAGCACCACATGTGACCCCCGGGGGCTGCGGCAGAAGCTTCTATTGCAGGTTTCCACGGAAACTAGGCCTCGAGGTATCATGAGTCTTTCGGGAGCTGCGTAGTCCACTGGGAGCCCAGTAAATAATTTTGCTTCACAGGCACTCCTTTTTCCGCCACTTTACAACGACAGAACCTTCCAAATAAAAAATACGCAATTCAAACAAAGAAAAAATACCCGAAAATCTGAAGTCAATGCAACACCAGCAAAATTAATCGCGAAACGTGCGAGTGAAGTGCCAGGGGCGGTGAAGCGGTCTGCCGAGAACCGAAGCTCTTTCAGCGAACGACGAGTGACGTCAACGAGCAGGCAAAACACAAACAGCGCACGTGAGTTGAAGCCGTGAAACATTTCAAATTTACGAGCAATATCGCTGGCGCAGCCGCAGAGTCCTTTGGGACGGTTGACGTGCGAAGAGCCGCACTACTGCAAAGCGTCGAAAAAAGCACTTCCATGATGAATGATTTGCGGCGAAAGCTGGCGGCTGTAATAGCAGTACCTCTTGCGGAAGAGTTTCCCCTCCAGGGACCTCCCACAGGGCCATTAGGTTAGGCTACTTGTTTTTCGCCGGTTGCTTACGTAGATGCCTGCACCTATCAGCCAGGTCCACCCCCCCCCCCCCCCCTTTTTTTTTTGGCAGGAGAATCTAGCCCATTCTACTTCGTGGCGTGGGAACAACGTTGTCACCTTATTGTCGCTGCCGGGCGCGGTCGTAAACGTTGAAAATGTTTTGCCATTCTTCTGTCGCGATTCGTCGTAAATCGAGCTTTTTTGGAAAGTGTCTTCGTTGCGGTTTGCATCTTTGTCACGTGGAGCAATGAATGTCTTTCACACGTTGGAGCCCAGTCTAACAGCAGACATTTACTGAGCTTGCAGCCACTACCTGGGGAACATTATTGTTTGCTCTCGTACCTCGAGCGAAGCAGGAATGATTCTCAAAGAAAAAAAAGCTGAAATTGCCTGAAATTTTGTATTTATTTCTTTACTCTCTGCGTCTAGAGTGCCGTTCGACGGCACTATAAGCACTCCTTTAAAGTGACGTCCACCAGTTTTTTTATTCGCAACGCCGTGCCTGCTCTACTCTTGTTTTCTAACCTGACGTAATTTAACCTAACATACAAACAAATATCTACAAACACCCAAAAAACATCTAAGCGATCAACAGTATAATGGAAGCCGAAACCATAAATGAATGATGATAAGTGGGGCGAAGCTCGAGAGGGGGAGATCATCGGTAACCGTAACTCTCCTGTGAAGTTCGCCCATTACATCATTAAGAAAGACGTAAGACTGTGTACGTACATTGTACAAATCAACTTTTATTTTGTTCTTTTATTTTGTTCTTGTTCGTTTGTTGTTTCGTTTCTTCGTTTGTTCTTTTCATTTCGTCGTTGTCACTGACTGGGATTGCGAGGTCCCCTCATTACGACGGCTTTATGACCCTCCAACCACAATTTGTCACGTAGGATGGGGACACAACGGTAAAGAAAGAACTTTTATTTAGGGCGAACTTGAGCCCGAACAAAACGAGAGGAAACGAGCAAGAGAGAGAGAGAAAAGACTTTATTCATAATTCCTGCGTGCGGGAGCACCCCCAAAACCGCGCAGGGCAGGGGGGTCCCTGTCTTGCTAGACCTCAAGAGATGCGGCCGGGCTCGAACTACTAGGAGTTTCCTCCGTTCGGCTCTTGCCCAGCCAAGGCCCTCTCGAGCCGCTGGATGGCTGCACGTTGCAGTTCGTGGTTACCCGAACGGAGCAAGCCCATGAAGTCCACCGGGATTTCATCCGGCACACATGGCCTCACGCCATCACTGCTGTTACTAGTGTCACTATCACTACACTCACACAGTAGATGTCCGAGAGTCGCGGGAACCGTCTTGCATACACTGCACAGATCACTCTTGTAGAGCCAGGGAGCGACGTGTCTCGCAAGGGCCGGGGTAACGATGGAGTCCGTCTGTAGCCGGCGTAACGTCACTTCTTCTTGCTTGGTGAGCTTCGGGTGCGGAGGGGGGAAAGGTCCTCCCTGGTCCCGGTGCCACCGGCAATAGTTCACCGTAGCTGAGCACAGGGTCCTTGGTCTTCTTTCTGCATCTTCCTCGTCATTGGGGGAGAGGTGCCCGTCCTGTACTTGAAGATCGGGGGGTGTCCGCCACTCGGTGTTGTGCGAGCTCACGGGCGGCGACGGCCGCTTCTTTCGTTCCGGTTCGGTACTCCTCCGGAAGACGGTCCATATGGGGCCGGGAACCAGCGGAGGTACACATGGCTTGGTAGTCCCCTGGGAAGAAGTCTGAGCGCCTTCGGGCCCACTCTCCCTCTTCCGTAGTTCTTGATTGCCGATTTCGAGTCGCTCAGGATCGTCCCTATCCCGTTTGCGCTCTTGAGGGCCAGAGCAATGGCGACTTCTTCCGCTTGCTCCGGCGAATCTGCTTCCACGCTGCAGGCAAACAGCTGTCCGCTGCTGGCCCCACGAAGCAGTCACGTACGTCTGTCGTCTGCGAGGAACTCGAGCGACGTCCACGAAGTAAGCATGGCGGTCGTCTCCGTAGGTGTGTGCCAGCGCCTTGGCCCTGGCTGTGCGTCGTTCCACGTCGTGGGTGGGGTGAAGGTCCTTGCG
Organism: Haemaphysalis longicornis; assembly: GCA_013339765.2. Lineage (NCBI taxonomy): Eukaryota > Metazoa > Arthropoda > Arachnida > Ixodida > Ixodidae > Haemaphysalis > Haemaphysalis longicornis. The sequence continues at coordinate 183,586,201 of CM023449.1, read as the reverse complement.
TCTCGTTCGATCTTCGAAAACGACTGCCTGCGTTCGTGGCGTGATCTCTTGCGTGATCTCCCCTCGCAGTGCACGTGCACTCGCGCCTCCATTGGCGAAAAAAAGCTCGCGCTCACGGTGCCGAGTTTGCGCTGCCGGCTGCAGCCGGTTCTTGCGCGGCAACGCGGCCCACTTTGCGACATCTCCGAAAGATGCGGCGGTCACGTACCACGAGACACAAGGGATGGAAACCATGGCTTTAGGAGCTTCGCCCCTAAAAAAAGAAGTGGCAAGCCCAGGAATCAAACCGTTCACCTTCGTCAACGAAGACACTCAAACACAACTTCTCCTCCACAAAGTTGACGTCACAATCTCATCCCGGCAAGCCCAAAAGTTCTGCCATTGGACGGCACTCTAGCCTTGCCTTAACCTCTGATCTCGACAGTTATCGGATGGCACTCCAGATACTGCGTTCTTTGGGCTACCTAAACTCAGAAATTTGGGTCTGTCTGTCGGTTTGTCTGTCTCTGTCTGCCTGTCTGTCTGTCTGCCTGTGACTCGATTCAGCCACCCGGTCAAAGTGGAAGGAAATCTGCGCAATAGTCATATATACTCACACCCAAATCTAAACGTCTAAGCCCGGGGAAAATGTTCATACCTGACGGCATTGTTGAACAAGAACAAGACGTTGCGCAAACATAACGCAGAACATCAATACATAAGTGATATTTGCAGTGTTTCTTTATTACAAAATTCATGGATGCTTGGTTTTTGCGATAGTAAATGTTATACTAATCTTCTGAACGAAATCGTCACCTGCTGTTGCCCGCGCTTCTGGTGGCATTTAAGAAATCACACGGCAACAGCAACGAAAGGTTACACTATAGTTTCCACGTTCAGCTTGTAACGAACGTGTAGGAGGGCAACGTGCTTCTATAAACGTTGAAGTAGGGCGCCTCGCTTCCCGCGCGTCTCCGTCGTTCTGCAGCACAGGCATCGAGGAGACGGGCCTGTATGCAGCGGAACGCGGTAAATTTAAATGGACTTTGAGCAGACATTTGGTGTGTTTACATTGAGAGGAGCGCGACTGACACCAACAGCATGGGAGGTGAGCGGGAAAGGGAAGGGAGGCATTTACTTGGCAAATCTCCGCAAAGTCTCTTTCGTCGACATTTTCCAGAAAAAAAAAAGCAGATATACGGCCAGTTTTTTGGCTCCGCTAAATTTAAAAGTTACACAGAGGCATTGCCATCCCGATTTTCTCAAACAACGTAACGCAAGTATATACTGCAAGTGCATCCACCCCACGATGTACATAACAGTTCTCTAATATTTCAAGTGCTTCGACACACGCCCACGACAAAATGTCAAAGAAATGAGAAAGCAAGACAAGCTGCAGACGGCTACGGGCTCTTGAGCTTTCTCGTGTATTATTACTCTTTCATCTGTAGTTCGTGAACTGCTTTATTTTTCGTTAACATTGTAGGCACACGGGTTTTAATTACGTGTGCGAGTTCGTGAATGCAAGTGCGTTTGCTTCACTTTTTTAGCTAGTCCCACTTTTAATGCTTGTCTATACTACGAGGGCTCGCGATATGCTCGCGATGGCTGAATTGGTTAACTAGGAAAGAAATGCTCTTGCAGCGCTTGGCTGGTAAAGCGGTCGCTAGATGGCACGACGATACCATATCGGGCTTGGGTTGTCGGTGTGTGTGAAGGGCCATTGGCGATTGGCTGACCATTCCGCCGGCTTGTAAGATACGCCTAGTGCCAACATGATCCTGGGGTTGGCAAATGCCTAGCGATGCGACGAGGCAAAAAATCCAGCAAAGCTAGCAGTATCAGCAATATGAACTAGCCAAATAAAAAAAAACGCTAGCAATATCAGCAAGGTAAAGTAGTATACTGACCTTTTATGTATGCGCATGTTTCCGAAGGTTGCAGAATGCTGCCCAAGCTGCCCAAGGCGAGAGGCACGAAAAAAGACACCCATGGACACGCAGCGCGAAGTACATACTGCCGCCAACCATGAATTGGGTTTCTTTATTTGTGGTTTGCTTTTACCGCACGGCTGCGCCGGTCTGTGTTATCTCTGTGCCAAGGGAAGCGCGTGTTCCCTTCTTTCTTTCTGTGCCGCATGTGTTATCTGTTCTGATAGGGAGAGCATTCCGATCTAACGTGAACAGCCCGGAATAATCTTCTTGGATCTACAATGTTCTCGATGCGAATCGACGGTTCGAGAACCACGCACGCCGGAAGATAAAAAAACTCCCACCTCCCCTCGCGGGAACCCCTGTGTAGATGCGACGCGTAGGCGGAGCGGCGAAGGGACGCGTTTTATAGCGCGCAATAACGTTGAGGGGACTGCGTAAGCCGGTCCCAGTCGATGACGACGTTGGCGTACTTGTAAAGCGGAGTGGACTCTAGGTGTTTGAGCCAAGCGTGGGTGTTGCTTCGCCGGAGAACGGCACACCGGTTATATGCGCAGCGTTCGCCCGAAGGAGAGGGCTACTGCACATGCGCCGGCCCCAGCGCGCTGCCGCGGCTATGACGCAACACAATCCAACACAATTCACTTTAATCCAATCGAATCCAAATCCAATCCAAGCCAAGCCAAGCCAAGCCAATCCAATCCGATCGAAGCCAATCCAATCGAATCCAATCCAATGCCCCTCGCGAGAGAGTGTTCGCTATCGGAGAGGAGAGGGGGTGAGCGGCGGAGAGCGCAGCTGGCGCGGCGAGGAGAATGGGGGAGGGGCGGACAACGCCGACGACGACGCCGGAGGGACAAGGCGAGTGAATGAGCCTGCAGAGCAGACGCCGGGGTATTCGATTCTGCTACGCTCGCCAACTCACGTCACGTTGTTCACCGCTGCTTCACCGCCTCTGTATTCTTTTGAGTTGTTAGGGGAGCACAAGTTCGCTCCAATAAACTTGTTTCTTTTCCAAAACAACTGCGTCGTCCTTGCCTTCGTGACAATATCAACTATTGAAACTCGCGTGATTGAACACCAGTTAAATGCACTCTGCAAAACTTCTTATGAACGCTTTCACTCTTTTGTTCGCGTGTGGAAGCACTGCGAGAGAGAGAGAAAAGACTTTATTGATCACATCCGGCATGCAAGAGACTCGGTCCGGTTACGCAGGGCTCGGCCTCGTCCCCCCTATCATCACGCTATTCAGTCCTAAGACTTCGGGCTTAGACCCCGAGGCTTTGTGCCCGGCCGTCGCTCGGACTACTCGAGGTCCCCGGTCGGTCCGATCGGCTCCCGTTGTTGGGAGGGACCGGCAGACGCGGGGCCCCCTTTCGCCTTTGCTTGGCCAGAGCCGCCTCGAGCCGCTGGATGGCCCGTCGTTGATGTTGGAGCTCGGTAGAGTTCACACACTCGCGCACTTCGGGCGGATACGTGTCCGTCGGGCACGGCACTAAAGTCCCCCATCGCGCACAGCACTTTCACACCCACCACATCAGGTGTCTCAGAGTCGCGGGTTCTCGCTCACACGCACTGCAAGGTCGCTTTCGTAATAGTCAGGACAATGTGTCGCGCGAGAGCCGGCGTCAGAACGGTCTCCGGTTGCAGTTGTCGGACCTCGTCGCCTCCGCCCGAGACAGTTCCGGTGCGGCGGCGGGGTTAGTAGGTCCTCCGTTGTTATCGATGCCAGCGAAGCACTCCGCCGTAGTCGGACAAGGGCTCCACTTAATCTTCTTCGTCGGTCGTTTCGTCGCGTCTTCGAGGGTGTGGCGGACGGACGGCCGCGGCCCGGCACGTGGCGAGATCACGAGCCGCAGCGTCGCCTCCCTCGTTGCGATTGCTGGTGTCGGGTGCCAGATTCTCGGCCCGCGTGGGCCGGGAACCACTTGATCACGACGTTCTTCTTGGCTTGCTGCTCGAGCGCCCTCGAAGCCCCTTGGGACTCCGCGAGCTTCGCAGTGCCGTTCCAGACCACTCCGCGTGCGAAGTTTCGGACGGCCCGATTTGGAGTCGCTTCAGCACCGTGCGCGTAACCCGGTAGGTCCATGGCCAGGGCGATCGCTATCTCCTCCGCCTGGCCCGCCGTCCGGGCGCGCACGCTCCTCGCCGTTAGGTAGTTCTCCCGTGGATGCCCCGAACGGCCCACTGTCAGAACGTGCCCGGTCTGCTTCTGCACCTGGCCGCGTCCATGTAGACCGCGCTGTCGTCCTCTCGGTGTTGTTTGGCCAGCGCGAGCACTCGCGCCGCCCTTCTTCCGCCGTCCCGCGTCCGGGTCCATGTTCTTGGGGAGGCGGGTAGACCACCAGTCGTCTGACGATGTCGTCCGGAGGGGAACGAGTTCGTCCGTCGTCGAGCCGTTTCGGCCCCTTGTCGTGTCGTTGCACCGGTCCCCGCTCCCGAGTCGGGGGGCAGTAGGCCGGCTCTCGCCAGGATGTGCCGGCCCACCGGGGTGCAGCCGAGTCGTGCCAGCTGCGACGTTCGTTGTGCCTCGCTTATCTCCGTGAGGGTGTTGTGCACCCCCAGAGACAGCGGCGAACACCGGAGGCCCGTATCCTCGAGCGCGTGGAGTCCGCGCTCGAGGATACGGGCCTCCGGTGTTCGCCGCAGAGAAATCGCAGCTCCTGATCCTGCCCCCGCCCGGCCGGTGAGGAAGGAAAGGCCGGCCGCGGAGGCGGAACGCAACATCGTTGGTCCGTACCAGCGACGGGGCGCCGATCCCGCACGTTCCTGGCCCTCAGGGTCCTGGGGATGTTCGTGACGCGACCCAGACCAACGGTACGGCGGTCAAACACATCGTCACGAAGATGGGCATCGCCACGCGCCTGGTGAAGCGGGTGTCCTCCCGCTCGCGAGGCATGAAGGAGGCGAGCCTGCTACGCTTGCTGCAGGCCTTCGTGGTCAGCCACGCGGCGTACGCGGGGGCCTTTCATCGAAGGTTATAGTTCCCGCCAGCACGGAGCGGCACCGCGTGATTTGCTCGTCGCAGCAGGTACGCCTTCCGTTTCTGCTTTGCTTTTGGGGCTTTCTTTTTAAAGTGGCTATCATAGCTCAACTGAAGGAAAGACGGCCAAGAGCCGCTACATCGTTGTAATGACGTAATTCCAGCGGTTGAACAACACCAAGACCCGGAAAAGACAGAAAAATCTTTCGAGCAAATTTATGGGTTATCTGACGGGCATAGAGCAGTAATGCTTGGCTAATGTACTTGGCTACCCCTTATCTAATTACTGGATATGTTGGTTGACTACGATCTGCGAGCATTTAGATTTCGAAAAAAAAAGTTGAAAATGGTATTGCAGGGTCCCTTTAGAAAAACAACCTAATGTGATCTTGTGAACGCCACCATGAGATTGTCGCCATCTAGCAATGGAGCTCTCACGAGCAAGGGCAGTTAGGGAAATGAACTGGCATATCAGCTTTACCGCAGGTCCGAATCTAGGCTCTGCGGTCCCCCGCAAATCTTGCGTCAGCGAAAAATCTCGCGAACATATAAACTTGAGATAGAATAACGATTCAAATATAACAAAACCGTCATCTTGGGGCCGAAAGCGCCCTCCTTACTAAACACTCAACAACCCCGCACCTCCTAAACAGTACAGGAGTACGTTCTTTTGACACAATAGTGTTTACTAACTGCAGAGAACGTAGAGAGGCAAATATTTATTTTAGTGTAATTAGATGAGGATAGAGGCAGAGCAACTCATACTCATGTGGAAACTCACTACTGGAGTCGCTCGATAGACCTCTAACGGGATCTAACGGCACCATCACCTCTTATCACATATCCCTGTTTTTGGCTTTACGTCAACATATAGCGTCGTCTTGTGCCAGTTCACAAAGGTAAAAGACTATGTAAAATATGCTTTCTGCTTTTTTATATAGAGAGAGATGTTAGTAGGGCTGACGAGTATAGCACCAAAGTACACAACGGACGGAAAAGGAGAACAGAAACAAGCGTTTCCCTGTTAACCTTTTTGGTCCGTTGTGTATTTTTTCCGCTTTACTCGTCAGCCATGCAATACCAACTTGCACAGAAGTCCACATTAAAGAGGTTAGTAATAGCAGTGCTGTCTGACGGGCAACAACCGAAAAAAATTCACAGCATATCCACGGGGTGAATGATGATGAGTGGGCGAAGCTCCTGAGGGGAAATCATCGTAAAACCGTGACTCTTCAGTGAAAGTTCGCCCACTACATCTGTGTCCGAACGTAACGTCTAGAAAGTCTCGCTTAAACCGCGCGTCGGCACCTTGGGGCTGAGCTCGCCTGATGCGTTTTGCAGACGCCTCACGAGCTCTCACTGCATGATCGGGGTCTGCCTGCCGATACGCGCGCTTTCTCGCCGCTTCCCGTTCTCTGACGTTTTGGAGATCCTCTTCGCGCCGCAGCCGTGCCGCTTCGCGTACGGCAGGGTCCTCGCGCCGTTGCCGTGACGCTTGGGCCTCTCGTTCTCGAACGCTGGGATCTTGGCGGCGTCGTCGCGCAGCCCGACGACACGCTTCGGCCTCCCCGCTTCGTACGGCAGGAGTATCTTGGCGGCGGCGTCGAGCAGCTTCACGGAGCGCTTCTGCCTCGCGGGCTCGCACATCTGCAGCCTTATCCATCGGGGACTCCGAGCGCGCTGCCAACAGCGAACGGATTTTATTACAACGCTCCCGCCCCTCTAGTAAACAATCCAGAACTAAACTAGAGGTAGCCACGCCATCTAGTAAACAATCCAAGCGCATCTTTTCATCATATACAAGTACCGCCATCTAGTAAACAATCCAAGAACTAAACTAGAGGTAGCCACGCCATCTAGTAAAACAATCCAAGAACTAAACTAGAGGTGGCTACATACATACGTCGAGGATGGACAGACCCACGCTCTTAAGGAGCTTCGCCCCTAAAACTCATTCCCGGTTGGTTACATGTCTGCAGTCAGCCTCTCGTCATTCCTCATGCAATGTGGCAAGCCGCCATTGGGAACGTCCTGATCTGATGAGACAAGCATTGCTCTTTCTGCAAAATTGTGTGTCCGTGGTTGACACATCATTCGCTCTAGAGCACACGGATGATAAAATTCTTGGTAAAGGGCTTTCATCACGTTGTTCTTTGTTTCGCTGGCTTTATTGGTTTGGTTTTTCAGGTGTGCGTTAATGCTGGGTACTACGACTAGGACCTATACTCCGGTAGAACTTAAAAACGACTATGGAAGTCACCCCTGTGACTCGTCACCGCACCCGCTGTCGCTCTGCATCAGAACAAAGAGTGCGTTAATGAGAGTATAGGAACGTCAATAGTGGTTTTCTGATTAATTTTTATAGACTTAAATCTGGTTATAAATTACTGAAGCGACCGAAAAAAACAAGGTGTTGAGTGAGATAAAGGAGGGCAAGGCAATGCCACGCCATTACCGCCCATTACCTTTTTTTACAAAGTACCTGCGCGCGTGACGTCCGCGGTCCGTCGTCGCTTTTGCGGAGTGATTTACAACACACTTGTTATATGCAGTATTAGTTTGGCTTTTGTCACTTTTCATGGGGACTGTTTATTTGTTTAAGTTCAACACTTTCGTTGCATTTCAAACTCACGTCAGGTTGTTCAGCGGGTTTGGCATTATTCAGTCAATATCTTTTAAACCATCAAGGAGGGGGATGTTACTTGACCCTTTCACTTTTCCCGCTCTTAAGTCGGACCAATCCTTTCCTCACTCTTTTCGTTCCCCTATTACTCGCAATCGATTTGCATTTGGCCGCGTTGCCAGCGTCAGTAGAACCTTAGCTTACATGAAGCTTTCCTCAGAAGCTGGTTTCGCTGCAATGGTTGACACCTCGGGGACAGAGCCACCTCTACAGGTTTTGCAAGAAGATTGTATGGGTACTGCAAGGAGGTTGTATAAAACTTATACAACCTCCTTGGGGTACTGTGCTTAGCCGTCACAGAGGAACCATTCAGCAATTTTTCAAGACTATAGTTCTGTCTGTCTGTCTGTCTGTCTGTCTTCTGTCTGTCTGTCGTCTGTCTGTCTGTCTGTCTGTCTGTCTGTCTGTCTGTCTGTTCTGTCTGTCTGTCTGTCTGTCTGTCTGTTGTCTGTCGACTTTACCAAACATTAAATACTGCAACCGTACTTCATGCTGTCAACTTTCTTTAGCGAAAACAAACCTTAGGCATATTTCAGGCAAAAGTGTCAATGCATAGCTGCTGTTTGCAATGTTCTTGTAATTTGAAAATCTTGGCTTTTTGACCTTTCCGACAGGAAAAAAAGTTGGGTGTAATCTACGCGTGTGAAGTGATTGGGAAGCAAAGCTGTAAACAACACCCACAACAATTGGCCATGCGACGTCATTTCAATTCGCACAGGTGGCTCTACAAAGAGTGAAACCAGAGATTCCGCCAGCCGTTACCTGGAATTCTGTAGCCGTTACATGGAAAACACATAAAAACACATACAGAGAGGGAGCGATAAAGAGAGGCTCTTCAAATGGGAGTTAGCAAATTTAAATTTTCTTCGTCTACTTGGCGTGTGGTAGTAGCGGTGATAAGACGTTGATATTTATTTTGAGGTCGTTTGTACGTCAAGGTGTTTATAAGCTTACAATTTGTAATAGCACCCGCCGCAGTGGCTCATGCGGCCGAGACGTAAGCCTGCTGAGCCCGTGGACGCGGGTTTGATCCCGACCACGACGGCCGCTTCTCTGATGGAGGCGAGAAACGACAACCCGCATGTGTCGAGATTTCATCGCCGGTAAAAAATGTCCATGTGGACTAAATTATTCTATAGCCTTCCAGTACGCTGCGCCTTATACCCAACGTGTAGCTTGGGGGCACAGAAAACAACCAAAATATCAATTTTAAATAATGCTAGTAGTTGGCATGATTTTGGCATGTTTCGGCCTCGTTTATTCCCGCTTTAGCTTCTAGCCACGCTCAGTGATATAAACGCGGCTTTGCGCCGGGAATGATGCCATCAGCAATTCCCGTCATTACGTTGTGTACGCCTCAAGATTAAGTATACACAGGCTAACAAGGAAACTAACGGACCATGACGTAACAAAGGCGAAAATTGCGATAGCGTGTGTTTTGTACTTTATGGAAACTAACTCCCATGTAGGTGACGCGTGCGCATGCTGAGTCTCAAACTCCAAAACTTACACGCATACTTATCACGCTCAAAGAGACCCGGCCAATTTCCTTTTCGCCTCCTGGAATCAAGGATGAAACGAAAAGCTTGGGCTCGCGCAGTCCTTGTTTGGTAACAAAAGTGGCCTGACCTCTTCTCCCGCAGGGTCTGATGCACGGCCCAGCGGCTCTGCGGCTTGCAGGCTCGCAAACCAAGCGACATGAATGTGGCTCTGCGCGCGACCCGGAAAAACTGCGTTTGCACTTTGCCAGGGTAATCCTATTACCGTGGCCGGATCGGGTAATAAGCTTACGTCACTGTTGGGGAAAACAGAAGAGGGAAACATCGTCTAATTGGATTAATGCTGCCACGAGTGGTCTTCAACCGTCGTACGCGGCCTGTCGTCGTTCCGTTGGCGTATCGCCCACTCCAGCTCGCATTTCCCCTCCCGCTCTACCCCCTTACTAGGCTCGTTGGCATGGCACTAACTTGAGGATTTTCGAGCTGCGCACGTTAGGAAGAAGGGTTGGCGAGCTTCAGGTTGATGCGGGCCGTTAGCGAATACTTTTATGGGCTGCGATTTGACTCTATCCGAATCACCTTAGTGTATGTTTGTTTATATGAGGCGCTATCAGCAAATTTACGCACCGTGCGGCTGTGTGGAAAGCGCTCTGACTGCGTTTAATCTGTGCCGCAAATTTAACAGCACTTAAGGCACGTCTTTGGGTGAGATTGAACTTATGCCCTTCAACTTGATTTCTTGAAACGGAGTGCTGTTATATTCTGAACACTGCAGCCAGTAGTCTCCGGAGACAATTTATATTTTAAACTTGCTAAACACTGGAAGCCGAAACGCTTAAGGCAAACAGCGAAACAACTAATCAGATATTCCTAGGTTAGGTACGGAGGGTGCAAAATCTGGCGTTTTTCAAGTTAACAATCAAAGTGTCTGCCCTTAGTGACTGCTGCAGTGAGTGAATGATAGCTTCTGATGAAAGGTACAGCCTGTAATGTTCCAGTTTATCTGGCCATCGCACAACTAGGAAGCCCCTCGAAAGAGCTTCGACTTGCGTTCCAAGAGATTGCGCACAATACCGGGTCACGTGACAAACAAGGATAAATATCCGTGAAGACTTTCAACTTGCTTCGGTAATTCGTAATGCTCAGTTATAGCCCCAGCAGAAGTCCCTGAGGGTAAAGTGGGATAGAAAAGCTAGAGCAGAAAATGGCAATCAGCAGATTGTCGGGGAATTTGCGAGCCAAATTTATTACGGAAACAGCCAGGTTCCTGTAAAACAAACCATTTCTCGCGGGCTTCCGTGGAAGCAGAACCATTCAACTGGCACCGAAGTGCATCCATGGGTTTCTAATGCAAAGCAGTATGGCTTTCCCTAACGATACTACTCAAATACTCTTTACTGCTATGTCGGATTTTCTGTTAGGCTTGTTTCATGAATCTACATATACATATTTCGAACGTTTGTCAGTACGTAGTTGCGAAAGGTTTGAGGTCCGATCAGGATTGAAGACGGTAAAGGGAAGGGAAGAAAGAGACGCAAGCAGGATGCAGCAATGGAAAAAGTCTGATAAGTTCCGCCAGATAAAACATAATGCTTCCGCACTCAAAATATGTGAGCAGTCTTCGATATCCTGAGAAGATTTTGTGTTCTAATTTCGCTCTTCGCGCCCTCTCGAGCACGCGCTATGAAGTAAAAAGGGATGCGTGCCCCTTTTGCGTTTTATTTCTCCTCTTGAGACTGTTTCATTCATATTGCCGCGAAGCATTCATTCGGTTTGTTTATTTATGTTTTGCTTTTGCCGACCGGCTGCGCCGGGCTTTGTTATGTGTGTTATCCGTGGGTGAAGGGAAGCGCGTATCCCAGTCTTTATTTTTTATGTCCTCCGTGTTATCTGCTTTGATAGAGAGAGTGTGTCGAACTAATGTCACCAGCCTAGAATAATCTTCTTTGGTCTGCAGCGTTCTCGGTGTAATTTGACGGTATCGAGAAACACTCGCGCCAAGAGATAAATGCGCGCAGAGCGGATGCCGCGGTATTCAATTCGCCGACATTCGCCTGCGCATGTCACTTTGTTGACTGCTACTTCGCCGCCTCTGTATTCGCTGAGTTGTTAGGGGGGCACAAGTTCGCTCCAATCAACTTGTTTGTCCTTCAAGAGAACTGCGTCATCTTCGGCTTCGTGTCAATATTTAGGTACCTCTAAAGTTTTATTTCACACGGCGTCGCTGTACAGCTAGTTGTCAAGCCGATTACCTGTCCCCACACCTCCCTGCTATGATTCTTTTTTAACGCAAGCAATACCTGTCCATCCGACGACATTCGTAGTTTTAAACCTCCTCTGGCAGGGCTCGGAATGTATGCCATTGTGGTGTAGAGGTTTTGTCTTGGCTCCGTAATCCTAATCGCCGTGGTTCGAGACGTGCACCGTCAGTGCTTTTGTTGTAAATTGAACTTGATTTCTTTAGTTTTCGGGTGTTTAAATACTTCCTCTCTGTTGCGTTAGGTTATGTTACGTTTCGTTAAGGTCTAGGTCACGTGGGTTATGCAAAGCGAAAAGTATTACAAGACGAGCCGTTTCACGAGAAAACAAACGGTGACGTCACTTTAGTGAAGAGGCTGTCGTACCGTCGGACGGCTTTGTCGAGAGGCAGTCCTTTTGTTTTTAATAAACTGACGACGCGCGGTACGGGCATTTTTCTAAGACCATACGATGCGGACACATCCAGGTTATTCATCTTAATAAACATATAGTGCTTTCGAATTCATGTCAAGTAAGTTAAAGGTAATCTCTCTGGTGCAGACACGCTTACTTTTACGGCTTTTTCCTTCGTCGGGTAATTTATTATACGCCAGCCTGCAAGGGTGTCGGGCCTAATACGAAACAAAACGAAAAACCAACTAGGCGGGAAATACATCGGGACACTTGTTAAAGGCTTCACCACGTGCAGTGCTTAAGCGTGTGGAATTGAGCACAATTTCAGCACAAGTTGGTTGTTTGTAAGAGGAAAGTCTCTTGTCTTTCTAAGCTCTCCTTTATTACCAGAAGACGAGGAAAACTCAGGTTTTTCTTAACGTGCTTGGATCACTGAAGTACCTTATATTTGTAGAGTTTCCTTTTTCTCGTCGCAAGAAAGAAATGCCACCCCCAATACACGTTGTTTTCTTTCTCTGTTGGTCTGCCGCTCTCAGGTATAGCTCCCCCCAAGAAAGAGAAACCAATTGGAGCAGCCATCTGTGACACACCCTCACGAATTAGCGTCTGCGGGAATGCGTTCGTTATTTCCGGCTTAGTTTGTGCTTTCCATTGTTCTACTTGTTTGCTTTTCCTACGCGCCCACATCCGATGCTGTCGCTTGCAGTTAAACCGATACAAATGCAGCGTACAACATTGTGGCAGGACGGCAACTCTGCCTTTTGTGGACGCTACAAAAATGCATTCATCTTTGCAAGACAGTCGCTATTAAACTTATCAAACTTGGCTGAAACATATGTCGCCTCGATAATCACGTTATTTTGCGAACTGGTCCAGGTTCGTTGATTACTAAGCGGCCATGAAGACATAATACAACTTTCTTCAGTTTGCAGTGATTAGCCATTGGGCCCCAACGCAGCTTTGTTCCGCCAACGAAAGACGTTTTTCAACCATAAAAGGCAAGCAATATTAAAAACCTTTCAATTTTCGGCTACACGGACATAATACGCGCCGGTGTGACGTAATACGGGCCAGAATTAAAATACAGTAGTCAGTTTGTCAACTGCACGTTTGCATTCAAGTTATACGGTGAGAAGAAACTAGACGCCACACTGCAATCCCCAAGTCATGTTTCTTGACGTTGGCTTCTGTCGACGACCGCCAATCACAAATATGAGAGGTTTCTGTCATACATAGATCACTCGGAAGAGCCTGGGGATTCGCCACTGCTTAATACGTTAGTTTAATATACAGGTTATTTCTTTGAAGTATGTTATGAAACTAACATCACTGTTATCGGGAGAATGAAGTCTTTTTTATAAACCAAACTAGTCCTTTGTCTTAATGGCATCTTTAAGCTCATACAGTAATGCTATGGAGACCCATTTAAAATGGCATTGAGGCCGATGCAGGCTTCACGGACAAAATACGCTGTTTCAGAGTGCGATGTTGACGCTTTCGGCAGTGTTTCCACTCAACGATTACATCCTCATCTGGGTTTGCCTGCTTTCCGACCAGCCCGACTGTATGCAATGCATTGTGTGCTTGCCTACGCGTCTGTTTGGGACAGGAGAGGGGAGTGTATTTCGAGTTCGTTTACGCCCGAGCGTAAAACAAACCGGTCTTCAAAGGCCCCGCTTCCTAACGGTCGGAAGTATACGCGTGGTCAAAAACGATTCACCCGCACTCTCTTGCTCGGCGCAGTTGCGTACACAGACTGCTAGATTCGGTCATGGCTTTGCCAAACAAGCGGTCCACAACATGGGCGAGTTAGGATACACGTCCCAGTGAGTCTAGAGCGACGTAATGGTCAATACCAGCTACACTCAGCCCCCGATACAGCGAAACGTACGACATGAAAGGCCCGGCTCACTCCGCGGGTTTGTTTGATCCAGTATGGCTTCGCATCATTTGTTTGTGCCTAATAGAGGCACTGCGGCTTCGCCGAAAAAGCGTATGATGTCCGACCTAGCCCGCGCTGGAGGCGGGGAAAACACTCCCAAATGGCGCAACGGCCTTCCTCAAGAGCCCTTAAACTTTCTTCGTCTGCTTTTGGCCCAAACACTTCTGCCGCTGCTGCTGTTGTTGTTGTGGTTGTTTTTGTTGTAGTTGCTGTTGCTGCTGCTGCGCCTTTAAGTGCGGCATATACCCAATAAGGGGATCAGCCAATCAACAGAAAACGGGAAACTAAAAGGAATTCTTATTCAATTACAAGGTGCTTAGAAAAGATATAATTTAGACCGGTTGGAAAGAGTTTCTGATCGATAAGCGACACAAAAGGAATAAAACAGGAACTTCAAGGCGAGAGTAACCAATTCCAATCATAAAGTGAATCTATTTAAATTTTCAATGTAGCGCGGGAGGGCAGAGCGCACATCCTGGCGGCAGAATCTCGTTTCAAAAGCCCCGAATGATAGTAGAGGTGGTACTTATAGGGATACCCCCAGACTGCGAAGCGGCACCGCAAGGAGCTGATGTCTAAGACGAGAAAAACGTCGACATGTCAAAAGACAGTGGTCGACCGATTCGTTATCGATACAATCACCTTCTTCCTTGTTCTTCTTCTACT
>CM023449.1:183286401-183571766 GCA_013339765.2 Haemaphysalis longicornis | reverse complement strand
TCTTTTAGGAACAAGGCTTGCCGGACAGAGTGAAGCCAGGGCTCTGAGCCACCTCACCGGCGCCGGTTTAATTGTCTCCTAATCACCAACGCATCAACAGACGGAAAGAAAGTGGCCCGGGGGAAGCTACCAGGAGTGTCGCGTGAAACTGGCCCATCAGGTGGGCCCAATTTAGAAAATAGAAAGAACAAAATACCACTATAACACACGTAAGCCTGCCGACGCTTTTATTTAGCCGAGACGATACAGTTTTAAACCTAAATACAAGGTACACGAGCTTTGTACTTCGCGGGACGGCGGAAGCTAGATTCGAGTTTCATGACCTTCAAATTCTTCAACGAATGCACCTCGGTTTTAACAAAGCTTGCTAAAAGAAGTTTAGGAATAGACCTGGCGTAAGCCTGATCCTCAAAGGTGGAGCGGTTGGGCTGACGTATGGTGGTCGCTGTTACACACAAGCATGTTAACTACATTGTCGCTATCACAATTCAAGTTGTTCCAAAGCTTTGGAGAGACGTACGAGGTGGTTCTAGAGGCTTTTTTGGTTCTCGTCATGTTGGTGCAGACTTGACAGGGAAGCTTGTTGCAAAAGCCGTAACCCGCAGCGAAGAATGTTCGAGTGTTGAAGAGGGCAGACTGCCGCGCGCGGATTTTTTTCCACACCAGCCCCCTGTTACCGCATAACGTGGCAATGCACAAAGACCCCATTACTCTCCCGCAATCCTTCCCCAATCATTGAGCCGTAAGAGGGCGCACTGATCCGCTCCCGGCTGGAGTTACAGAAACCTGGACTGAGGTATACTACAGTCACACGAGGAACGGCTCGAACCATCACACCGTTTCTGAATAAATTTATTCATCCTACTATTCAGCAAATAATAACCCGCGGTGGTTCGGGGAATATGGATGTAATTTAAATCCCTCGAATCAACGCGTTGCGACGTGTTTTGAGTGTGTCCGAAACGATCAGCACAGGCGTGGAGCCAGTGGGAACTCCGTTACTATAAAGGCGGCAATCTGCTGGCTTCCTAAGGGTGAGGAGATCATGGCAGCTGAACTATCCAGACAAACTTTTTGACGAGCCACCAGCCACTCGATCATTAAACTCGCCACAACATTGCAATTTTTTATCAAAGTGGATTTTTTTAACCAAAAATGGCATTTTGTTGTTGTGCGAATAAATCTAGTCGGTTTATTAAGAGCCATGATGAGGTTCCTTCATAATGAGAAAGACATGCGGAGGCATATATTACTAGACGATGACGGTTTCGGGAGATCATAACGATATTTCGGTGCCCTGTATTCGTATTTTGCTAACTTATTCGATCGGTGAGACCAGAAACCAACGCCCAGGAACCTTGGCCGTAGCTTCCCAAGAACGCGCCATGGACTAAGATGGCTTAGAAAAATAAAGTTAATTTCTTTGCCACGTTTCACGTAGCAGCAGAGTTGCTGTTCCTTTTTTAGGCTGAATTCCCCGTGTCATGCAGCACTGCATGCAGTTTGACCTGTAGTTGCGGAAAACAAAACCCCGGAATTCCCGCTCTACACGCAACTGAATTTTCAGGGTGAACTAGAGAGGAGGCTAACTCGGGTTGAGTTCGGGGTGGCTCAATGAACGAATGATTTGGACACCTCGTCAAGCATTATCGTTCAAATACGTTACTCTCGGCCGCTACCATCTTTCTGGAAAGACGATTTTTGCGCTCATCTGAGGCAACGTGATGTGGACAACACACGTATGTATTGCAACTTTTTCTATCCTTTGCCCGAATACAGGGACTTATATAGGTATGCAAATTATACAAAAGGTGCCACAGAAGTCTAAAAAAGTTATTACGCCAAGCCCACATTCAGTGCGCTGTCGTACTAAAGCATGCCTCACACGCCAGTTGTCTATCATTTAACATTGAGGTGTGCACAGGCTACTCTGGCTTCCACCCGGGAGTCTTACAAATTTAAAACCATTTCTCAAATTGCCGTTCAGTAAGGGGACATGAGCTTTTTCAAAAAGCTTTCATTGCTCGACCCTTTTTTTAGCCTTGGCAGTTGCCCACGGCACTCGGGTGTTAACCATACTAAAGCCCGCGAAACGGTTCTCAGCACCACATGTGACCCCCAGGGGCTGCGGCAGAAGCTTCTATTGCAGGTTTCCACGGAAACTAGGCCTCGAGGTATCATGAGTCTTTCGGGAGCTGCGTAGTCCACTGGGAGCCCAGTAAATAATTTTGCTTCACAGGCACTCCTTTTTCCGCCACTTTACAACGACAGAACCTTCCAAATAAAAAATACGCAATTCAAACAAAGAAAAAATACCCGAAAATCTGAAGTCAATGCAACACCAGCAAAAATTAATCGCGAAACGTGCGAGTGAAGTGCCAGGGGCGGTGAAGCGGTCTGCCGAGAACCGAAGCTCTTTCAGCGAACGACGAGTGACGTCAACGAGCAGGCAAAACACAAACAGCGCACGTGAGTTGAAGCCGTGAAACATTTCAAATTTACGAGCAATATCGCTGGCGCAGCCGCAGAGTCCTTTGGGACGGTTGACGTGCGAAGAGCCGCACTACTGCAAAGCGTCGAAAAAAGCACTTCCATGATGAATGATTTGCGGCGAAAGCTGGCGGCTGTAATAGCAGTACCTCTTGCGGAAGAGTTTCCCCTCCAGGGACCTCCCACAGGGCCATTAGGTTAGGCTACTTGTTTTTCGCCGGTTGCTTACGTAGATGCCTGCACCATTCAGCCAGGTCCAACCCCCCCCCCCCCCTTTTTTTTTGGGGGGGCAGGAGAATCTAGCCTATTCTACTTCGTGGCGTGGGAACAACGTTGTCACCTTATTGTCGCTGCGGGGCGCGGTCGTAAACGTTGAAAATGTTTTGCCATACTTCTGTCGCGATTCGTCGTAAATCGAGCTTTTTGAAAGTGTCTTCGTTGCGGTTTGCATCTTTGTCACGTGGAGCAATGAATGTCTTTCACACGTTGGAGCCCAGTCTAACAGCAGACATTTACTGAGCTTGCAGCCACTACCTGGGGAACATTATTGTTTTCTCTCGTACCTCGAGCGAGGCAGGAATGATTCTCTGAAAAAAGCTGAAATTGCCTGAAATTTTGTATTTTATTTCTTTACTCTCTGCGTCTAGAGTGCCGTTCGACGGCACTATAAGCACTCCTTTAAAGTGACGTCCACCAGTTTTTTTATTCGCAACGCCGTGCCTGGCTCTACTCCTTGTTTTCTAACCTGACGTAATTTAACCTAACATACAAACAAATATCTACAAACACCCAAAAACATCTAAGCGATCAACAGTATAATGGAAGCCGAAACCATAAAAAAAAGAAGTGGCAAGCCCAGGAATCAAACCGTTGACCTTCGTATACGAAGACACTCAAACACAACTTCTCCTCCACAAAGTTGACGTCACAATCTCATCCCGGCAAGCCCCAAAAGTTCTGCCATTGGACGGCACTCTAGCCTTGCCTTAACCTCTGATCTCGACAGCTGTCGGATGGCACTCCAGATACTGCGTTCTTTGGGCTACTTAAACTCAGAAATTTGGGTCTGTCTGTCGGTTTGTCTGTCTGTCTGTCTGTCGGTCTGTCTGTCTGTCTGTCTGCCTGTGACTCGATTCAGCCGCCCAATCAAAGTGGAAGGAAATCTGCGCAATAGTCTTATATACTCACACCCAAATCTAAACGTCTAAGCCCGGGGGAAATGTTCATACTTGACGGCATTATTGAACAAGAACAAGACGTTGCGCAAACATAACGCAGAACATCAATACATAAGTGATATTTGCAGTGTTTCTTTATTACAAAATTCATGGATGCTTGGTTTTTGCGATAGTAAATGTTATACTAATTTTCTGCACGAAATCATCACCTGCTGTTGCCCGCGCTCCTGGTGGCATTTAAGAAATCACACGGCAACAGCAACGAAAGGTTACACTATAGGTTCCACGTTCAGCTTGGAACGCACGTGTAGGAGGGCAACGTGCTTCTATAAACGTTGAAGTAGGGCGCCTCGCTTCCCGCGCGTATCCGTCGTTCTGCAGCACAGGCATCGAGGAAACGGGCCTGTATATAGCGGAACGCGGTAAATTTAAATGGACTTTGAGCAGACATTTGGTGTGTTTACATTGGGAAGAGCGCGACTGACAGCAACAATATGAGAGGTGAGCGGGAAAAGGAAGGGAGGCATTTACTTGGCAAATCTCCGCAATGTCTCTTTCGTCGATATTTTCCAGGAAAAAAAGCAGATATACGGCCAGTTTTTTGGCTCCGCTAAATTTAAAAGTTACACAGAGGCATTGCCATCCCGATTTTCTCAAACAACGTAACGCAAGTAAATACTGCAAGTGCATCCACCCCACGATGCACATAACAGTTCTCTAATATTTCAAGTGCTTCGACACACGCCCACGACAAAATGTCAAAGAAATGAGAAAGCAAGACAAGCTGCAGACGGCTACGGGCTCTTGAGCTTTCTCGTGTATTATTACTCTTTCATCTGTAGTTCGTGAACTGCTTTATTTTTCGTTAACATTGTGGCACACGGGTTTTAATTACGTGTGCGAGTTCGTGAATGCAAGTGCGTTTTCTTCTCTTTTTTAGCTAGTCCCACTTTTAATGCTTGTCTATACTACGAGGGCTCGCGATATGCTCGCGATGGCTGAATTGCTTAACTAGGCAAAAAAAATGCTCTTGCAGCGCTTGGCTGGTAAAGCGGTCGCTAGATGGCACGACGATACCATATCGGGCTTGGGTTGTCGGTGTGTGTGAAGGGCCATTGGCGATTGGCTGACCATTCCGCCGGCTTGTAAGATACGCCTAGTGCCAACATGATCCTGGGGTTGGCAAATGCCTAGCGATGCGACGAGACAAAAAACCCAGCAAAGCTAGCAGTATCAGCAATATGAACTCGCCAAATAAAAAAAAAACACTACAATATCAGCAAGGTAAAGTAGTATACTGACCTTTTATGTATGCGCATGTTTCCGAAGGTTGCAGAATGCTTCCCAAGCTGCCCAAGGCGAGAGGCACGATAAAAGACATCCATGGACGCGCAGCGCGAAGTACATATTGCCGCCAACCATGAATTGTGTTTCTTTATTTGTGTTTTGCTTTTACCGCCCGTCTGCGCCGGTCTGTGTTATACCTGTGCCAAGGGAAGCGCGTGTTCCATTCTTTCTTTCTGTGCCGCATGTGTTATCTCTTCTGATAGGGAGAGCATTCCGATCTAACGTGAACAGCCCGGAATAATCTTCTTGGATCTACAATGTTCTCGATGGGAATCGACGGTCGAGAACCACGCACGCCGGAAGATAAAAAAAACTCCCACCTCCCCTCGCGGGCACCCCTGTGTAGATGCGACGCGTAGGCAAGGGACCGCGTTATATAGCGCGCATAACGTTGAGGGGACTGCGTCAGCCGGTCCCAGTCGATGACGACGTTGGCGTACTTGTAAAGCGGCGTGGACTCTAGGTGTTTGAGCCAAGCGTGGATGTTGCTTCGCCGGAGAACGGCACACCGGTTATATGCGCAGCCGCCCGAAGGAGAGGAAACGCGGAAGAGAGAGTACTGCACATGCGCCGGCCCCAGCGCGCCTGCCGCGGCTATGACGCAACACAATCCAACACAATCCACTTTAATCCAATCCAATCCAAACCCAATCCAATCCAATCCAATCCAAGCCAAGCCAAGCCAATCCGATCGAAGCCAATCCAATCGAATCCAATCCATGCCCCTCGCGAGAGAGTGTTCGCTATCCGAGAGAGGAGAGGGGTGAGCGGCGGAGAGCGCAGCTGGCGCGGCGAGGAGAATGGGTCGAGGGGCGGACAACGCCGACGACGACGCCGGAGGGACAAGGCGAGTGAATGAGATGCTCTGCATCTAAAAGCCTGCAGAGCAGACGCCGGGGTATTCGATTCTGCTACGCTCGCCGACTCACGTCACGTCGTTCACCGCTGCTTCGCAGCCTCTGTATTCTTTTGAGTTGTTAGGGGAGCACAAGTTCGCTCCAATAAACTTGTTTTTTTTCCAAAACAACTGCGTCGTCCTTGGCTTCGTGACACTATCAACTATTGAAACTCGCGTGATTGAACACCAGTTAAATGCACTCTGCAAAACTTCTGATGACGCTTTCACTCTTTTCTTCGTGTGTGGAAGCACTGCGAAGGTTATAGTTCCCGCCAGCACGGAGCGGCACCGCGTGATTTGCTCGTCGCAGCAGGTACGTCCTTCCGTTTCGGCTTTGCTTTTGGGGCTTTCTTTTTAAAGTGGCTATCATAGCTGCAACTGAAGGAAAGACGGCCAAGAGCCGCTACATCGTTGTAATGACGTAATTCCAGCGGTTGAACAACACCAAGACCCGGAAAAGACCGAAAAATCTTTCGAGCAAATTTATGGATTATCTGACGGGCATAGAGCAGTAATGCTTGGCTAATGTACTTGGCTACCCCCTAATCTAATTACTGGGTATGTTGTTGACTACGTTCTGCGAGCATTTAGATTTCGAAAAAAAGTTAAAAATGGTATTGCAGGGTCCCTTTACAAAAACAACCTAACGTGATCTTGTGAACGCCACCATGAGATTGCCGCCATCTAGCAATGAAGCTCTCACGAGCAAGGGCAGTTAGGGAAATGAACTAGCATATCAGCTTAACCGCAGGTTCGAATTTAGGCTCTGCGGTCCCCCGCAAATCTTGCGTCAGCGAAAAATCTCGCAACATATAAACTTGAGATAGAATAACGATTCAAAATATAACAAAACCGTCATCTTGGGGCCGAAAGCGCCCTCCTTACTAAACACTCAACAACCCCGCACCTCCTAAACAGTGCAGGCTTACGTTCTTTTCCCACACTAGTGTTTACTAACTGCAGAGAACGTAAAGAGGCACATTTTTATTTTAGTGTAATTAGATTAGAACCGAGGCAGAGCAACTCCTACCCATGTGGAAACTCTCTACTACAGTCATTCGCTTACGTCGCGCTCGATAGACCTCTAACGGGATCTAACGGCACAATCACTTGTTATCACATATCCGTGTTTTCGGCTTTACGCAAACTTATATCGTCGTCTTTAGCCAGGTCACAAAGGTAAAAGACTATGTAAAATATTCTTTCTGCTTTTTTTATATCGAGAGAGAAGTTCGTAGGGCTGACGAGTAAAGCGCAAAAGTACAAAACGGACGAAAAAGGAGACCAGAGACAAGAGCTTGTCTGTTGACCTTTTTGGTCCGTTGTGTATTTTTTGCGCTTCACTCGTCAGCCATGCAATATCAACTTCCACAGAAGTCCGCATTAAAGAGGTTAGTAAGAGCACTGCCCCCTCACGGGCAACAACTAAACACGTCATTCCCGGTTGATTTCATGTCGGCAGTCAGCCTCTCGTCATTCTTCATGCCATGTGGCAGCCGCCATTAGGAACGTCCTGATCTGATGAGGCAAGCATTGCTCTTTCTGCAAAATTGTACTTCCGTGGTTTACACACCATGCGCTCGACAGCACAGGGATGATAAAATTCTGGCTAAATGGATTTCATCACGTGTTCTTTGTTTTCGCTAGCTTTATTGGTTTGGTTTTTAAGGTGTGCGTTAATGCTGGGTGCTACGACTAGGACCTATACTCCCGGTACAACTTAAGAACGACGATGGAAGTCGCCCCTGTGACTCGTCACCCACCCGCTGTCACTCTGTGCAGCACAAAGAGTGCGTTAAAGCGAGTATATGGAACGTCAATAGTGGTTTCCATATATTTTTATAGGACTAAATCTGGTTATGAATTACTGAAGCGACGAAAAAACAAGGTGAGAAAAAGTAGGCAATGTCACGTATTACAGCAATATCTTTCAAAATACCTGCGCGCGTTGACGTCCGGGTCCGTCGCTTTTGCGGAGTGATACAACACACTTGTTATATGTGTATAGCTTGGCTTTTGTCGCTTTCATGCCTGTTTGTTTGTTTAGGTTCGAAATTCCCGTTACATTTCAAACTCACGTCAGGTTGTTCAGCGGTGGCATTATTCTTCCATATCTTTGAACGTCAGGAGCGGGGATGTTATGTGGACCCTTTCACTTGTCCCGCTTATGTCGACCAATCTTTCCTCCTCTTTTCGTTCCCTATTACTCGCCTATCGATTGAATTGGCAGCGTGCCAGCGTCAGTAGAACCTTAGCTTACATGAAGACTTTCCTCAGAAGCTGGTTTCGCTGCAATGGTTGACACCTTGGGGAAGAGCCACCTCTACAGGTTTGCAGAAGATTGTGTGGGTACTGCAAGGAGGTTGTATAAAACTTATACAACCTCCTTGGGGTACTGTGCTTAGCCGTCACAGAGGACCCATTCAGCAATTTTTCAAGACGATAGTTGTCTGTCTGTCTGTCTGTCTGTCTGTCTGTCTGTCTGTCTGTCTGTCTGTCTGTCTGTCTGTCTGTCTGTCTGTCTGTCTGTCTGTCGACTTTACCAAACCATTAAATCTGCAACCGTACTTCATGCTTGTCAACTTTCTTTAGCGAAAACAAACCTAGACAATATTCAAGCAAAAGTATCAATACATAGCTGCTGTTTGCAATGTTCTTGTAATTTCGAAATCTTGGCTTTTTGACCTTTCCGACAGAAAAAAAAAGTTGGCTCTAATCTACGCTGTGAAGCTGATTGGAAAGCAAAGCTGTAAATGACGCCCACAACAATTGCCCATGCGACGTCACTTGAATTCGCACAGGTGGCTCTACAAAAGAGTGAAACCAGAGATTCCGCCAGCCGTTACCTGTAATTCTGTAGCCGTTACATGGAAAACACATAAAAACACATACAGAGAGGGAGGATAAAGAGAGGCTCTTCAAATGGGAGTTAGCAAATTTAAATTTTCTTCGTCTACTTGGCGTGTGGTAGTAGCGCTGATAAGACGTTGATATTTATTTTGAGGACGTTTGTAGGTCAAGGTGTTTATAAGCTTACAATTTGTAATAGCACCCGCCGCAGTGGCTCATGCGGCAGAGACGTAAGCCTGCTGATCCTGTGGACGCGGGTTTGATCCCGGCCACGACGGCCGCTTCTCTGATGGAGGCGAGAAACGACAACCCGCATGTGTCGAGATTTCATCGCAGGTTAAAAATGTCCATGTGGACTAAATTATGCTATAGCCTTCCAGTACGCTGCGCCTTATACCCAACGTGTAGCTTGGGGGCACAGAAAACAACCAAAATTTGAATTTTAAATCATGCTAGTAGTTGGCATGTTGGGCAAGTTTCGGCCTCGTTTATTACCGCTTTAGCTTGTAGCCACGCTCAGGGATATAAACGCGGCTTTGCGCCGCAAATAATGCCATCAGCAATTCGTGTCATTACGTCGTGTGCGCCTCAAGATAAAGTATACACAGGCTAACAAGGAAACTTACGGCCCATGACCTAACAAATGCAAAAAATGCGGTACCGTGTGATTTGTTACTTTTCTGGAAACCAACTCCCTGCTAGTTACATGTAGGTGACGCGTGCGCATGCTGAGTCTCAAACTCCAAAACTTACACGCATACTTATCACGCTCAAAGAGACCCGGCCAATTTCCTTTTCGTCTCCCGGAATCAAGGATGAAACGAAAAGCTTGAGCTCGCGCAGTCCTTGTTTGGTAACAAAAGTGGCCTGACCTCTTCTCCCGCAGGGTCTGATGCACGGCCCAGCGGCTCTGCGGCTTGCAGGCTCGCAAACCAAGCGGCATGAATGTGGCTCTGCGCGCGACCCGGAAAAACTGCGTTTGCACTTTGCCAGGGTAATCCTATTACCGTGGCCGGATCGGGTAATAAGCTTACGTCACTGTTGGGGAAAACAGAAGAGGGAAACATCGTCTAATTGGATTAATGCTGCCACGAGTGGTCTTCAACCGTCGTACGCGGCCTGTCGTCGTTCCGTTGGCGTATCGCCCACTCCAGCTCGCATTTCCCCTCCCGCTCTACCCCCTTATTAGGCTCGTTGGCATGGCACTAACTTGAGGATTTTCGAGCTGCGCACGTTAGGGGAGAAGGTTGGCGAGCTTCAGGTTGATGCGGGCCGTTAGCGAATACTTTTGTGGGCTGCGATTTGACTCTATCCAGAATCGCCTTAGTGTATGTTTGTTTATATAAGGCGCTATGAGCAAATTTACGTACCGTGCGGCTTGTGTAGGAAAGCGCGTGACTGCGTTTAATCTGTGCCGCAAATTTAACAGCACTTAAGGCACGTCTTTGGGCTGAGGCTGAACTTATGCCCTTCAACTTGATTTCTTGAAACGGAGTGCTGCTTATATTCAGAACACTGCAGCCAGTAGTCTCCGGAGATAATTTATATTGTAAACTTGCTAAACACTGGACGCCGAAACGCTTAAGGCAAACAGCGAAACAACTAATCAGATATTCCTAGGTTAGGTATGAGGGTGCAAAATCTGTCGTATTTCGGCAGTAGCGAAACAAGTTAACAATCGAAGTGTCTGCCCTTAGTGTGACTGCTGCAGTGAGTGAATGATAGCTTCTGATGAAAGGTACAGCCTGTAATGTTCCAATTTATCTGGCATCGCACAACTAGGAGGCCCCTCGAAAGAGCTTCGACTTGCGTTCCAAGAGATTGCCACAAATACAGGGTCACGTGACAACAAGGATAAAATATCCGTGAAGATCTTTCAACTTGCTTCGGTAATTCGTAATGCTCAGTTATAGCCCCAGCAGAAGTAACTGAGGCTAAAGTGGGATAGAAAAGCTAGAGCAGAAAATGGCTGCTAGCAGATTGTCGGGGAATTAGCGAGCCAAATTTATTACGGAAACGAGCCAGCTTCCTGTAAAACAAACCATTTCTCGCGGGCATCCGTGAAAGCAAAACCCTTCAACTGGCATCCGAAGTGCATCCATGGGTTTCTAATGCAAAGCAGTATGGCTTTCCCTAACGATACTACTCAAATACTTCTTTACTGCTATGTCGGATTTCTGTTAGGCTTGTTTCATGAATCTACATAATACATATTCGAAGTTTGTCAGTACGTAGTTGCGAAAGGTTTGAGGTCCGATCAGGATTGAAGACGGTAAAGGGAAGGGAAAGAAAGAGACGCAAGCAGGATGCAGCAATGGAAAAAGTCTGATAAGTTCCCGCCAGGATAAAACATAATGCTTTCGCACTCAAAACTACTGTAAGCCATTCTTAGGTATCCTGAGAAAGATTTTGTGTTCTAATTTCGCTCTTCGCGCCCTCTCGAGCACGCGCTATGAAGTCAACAAGGGGCGGTGCCCCTTTTGCGTTTTATTTCTCCTCTTGAGACTGTTTCATACATATTGCCGACGTAAGCATTCATCGGTTTGTTTATTTATGTTTTGCTTTTGCCGACCGGCTGCGCCGGGCTGTGTTATGTGTGTTATCCGTGGGTGAAGGGAAGCGCGTATCCCAGTCTTTATTTTTTATGTCCTCCGTGTTATCTGCTTTGATAGAGAGGGTGTGTCGAACTAATGTCACCAGCCTAGAATAATCTTCTTTGGTCTGCAGCGTTCTCGGTGTAATTTGACGGTATCGAGAAACACTCGCGCCAAGAGATAAATGCGCGCAGAGCGGATGCCGCGGTATTCAATTCGCCGACATTCGCCTGCGCATGTCACTTTGTTGACTGCTACTTCGCCGCCTCTGTATTCGCTGAGTTGTTAGGGGGGGCACAAGTTCGCTCCAATCAACTTGTTTTTCCTTCAAGAGAACTGCGTCATCTTCGGCTTCGTGTCAATATTTAGGTACCTCTAAAGTTTTATTTCACACGGCGTCGCTGTACAGTAGTTGTCAAGCCGATTACCTGTCCCCACACCTCCCTGCTATGGTTCTTTTTTTAACGCAAGCAATACCTTGTCCATCCGACGACATTCGTAGTTTTAAACCTCCTCTGGCAGGGCACAGAATGTATGCCATTGTGGTGTAGAGGTTTTGTCTTGGCTCCGTAATCCCAATCGCCGTGGTTCGAGACGTGCACCTGTCAGTTGCTTTTGTTGTAAATTGAACTTGATTTTCTTTTTGGTTTTCGGTGTTTTAAATAATTCCTCTCTGTGCGTTAGGTTATGTTACGTTTCGTTAGGTCTAGTCACGTTGGGTTATGCAAAGCGAAGTATTACAAGACGAGCCGTTTCACGAGAAAAACAAACGGTGGACGTCACTTTAGTGAAGAGGCTGTGGTACCGTCGGACGGCTTTGTCGAGGCAGTCCTTTTGTTTTTTAATAAATGACGACGCGCGGTACGGGCATTTTTCTAACCATACGATGCGGACACATCCAGGTTATTCATCTTAATAAACATATAGTGCTTTCGAATTCATGTCAAGTAAGTTAAAGGTAATCTCTCTGGTGCAGACACGCTTCCTTTTACGGCTTTTTCCTTCGTCGGGTAATTTATTACCGCCAGCCTGCAAGGGCGTCGGGCCTTAATACGAAACAAAACGAAAAACCAACTAGGCGGGAAAATACATCGGGACACTTGTTAAAGGCTTCACCACGTGCAGTGCTTAAGCGTGTGAATTGAGCACAATTTCAGCACAAGTTGGTTGTTTGTAAGAGGAAAGTCTCTTGTCTTTCTAAGCTCTCCTTTATTACCAGAAGACGAGGAAAACTCAGGTTTTCTTAACGTGCTTGGGATCACTGAATACCTTATGTTTGTACAGCTTCCTTTTTCTCGTCGCAAGAAAGAAATGCCACCCCCAATACTACGTTGTTTTCTTTCTCTTCAGGGCTCATTATGCTCCCCCCAAGAAAGAGAAACCAATTGGAGCAGCCATCTGTGACACACCCTCACGAATTAGCGTCTGCGGGAATGCGTTCGTTATTTCCGGACTTAGTTTGTGCTTTCCAATGTTCTACTTGTTTTGCTTTTCCTACGCGCCCCAGCCGATCCTGTCGCTTGCAGTTAACCGATACAAATGCAGCCGTACAAACTATTGTGGCAGGAGGGCAACTCTGCCTTATGTGGCCGCTACAACAATGCATTCATCTTTGTAAGACAGTCGCTATAAAACTGATCCAACTTGGCTGAAACATATGTCGCCTCGATAAGCACGTCATTTTGCGAAGTGGTCCTGGTTCGTTGATTACTAAAGCGGCCATGAAGACATAATACAATTTCCTTCAGTTTGCCATGATTAGTCATTGGGCCCTAACGCAGCTTTGTTCCGTCAACGAAAGACGTTTTTCAACCATAAAAGGCAAGCAATGTTAAAAACCTTTCAAATTTTCGGCTACACGGACATAATACGCGCAGGTGGGACGTAATACGGGCCAGCATTAAAATACAGTAGTCAGTTTGTCAACTGCACGTTTGCATACAAGTTATACGATGAGAAGAAACTAGACGCCCCACTGCAATCCCCAAGTCATGTTTCTTGATGTTGGCTTCTGTCGACGACCGACAATCTCAAAAATGAGAGGTTTCTGTCATACATAGATCACTCGGAAGAGCCTGGGGATTCGCCACTGCTTAATACGTTAGTTTAACATCCAGGTTATTTCTTTGAAGTGTGCTATGAAACTAACATCACTTTTATCGGGAGAATATAGTGTTTTTGATAAACCAAACTAGTCCTTTCTCTAATCGCATCGTTAAGCCCATAGAGTAATGCTATGGAGACCCATTTAAAATGGCATTGAGGCGGACGCAGGCTTCACGGACAAAATATGCTGTTTTAGAGTGCGATGTTGACTCTTTCGGCAGTGTTTCCACTGAACGAATACATCCACATCTGGGTTTGCGTGCTTTCCGACCAGCCCGACTGTATGCAATGTATTGTGTGCTTGCCTACGCGTCTGTTTGGGACAGCGGAGGAGAGTATTGTGTATTTCGAGTTCGTTGACGCCCGAGCGTAAAACAAACCAGTCTTCAAAGGCCCCGCTTCCTAACGGTGGGGAAGTATACGCGTGGTCAAAAGCGATTCACCCGCACTCTCTTGCTCGGCGCAGTTGCGTAAACAGACTGCTAGATTCGGTCATGGCTTTGCCAACAAGCGGTCCAGCACATGGGCGAGTTAGGATACACGTCCCAGTTAGGCTAGAGCGGACGTAATGGTCAATACCAGCTACACTCAGCCCCCAAAACAGCGAGACGTACGACATGAAAGGACCGGCTCACTCAGCGGGTTTGTTGATCAGTATGGCTTCGCATCATTTGTTTGTGCCAATAGAGGCACTTGCGGCTTCGCCCGAAAAAGCGTATGATGTCCGACCCTAGCCCGCGCTGGAGGCGGAGAAAACACACTCCCAATGGGCGCAACGGCCTTCCCTCAAGAGCCCTTTAACTTTCTTCGTCTGCTTTTTGAAATACCCAGGCCCAAACACTTCTGCTTGCTGCTCTTGTGTTTGGTTGTTGTGGTTGTTGTTGCTGCTGCTGCGGCCTTTAAGGTGCGGCATATACCCAATAAGGGGATCAGCCAATCAACAGAATACAGGGAAACTAAAAGGAATTCTTATTTAATTACAAGGTGCTTAAAAGGTATAATTTAGACCGGTTGGAAAGAGTTTCTGATCGATAAGCGACACAAAAGAATATAATAAAACAGAAACTTCAAGGCGAGAGTAACCAATCCCAATCATAAAGTGAATCTATTTGAATTTTCAATGTAGCGCGGGAGGGCAGAGCATACATCCTGGCGGCAGAATCCCGTTTCAAAAGCCCCGAATGATAGTAGAGGCGGTACTTATAGGGATACCCCCAGACTGCGAAGCGGAACCGCAAGGAACTGATGTCTAAGACGAGAAAAACGTCGACATGTCAAAAGACAGTGGTCGACCGATTCGTTATCGAATACAATCACCCTCTTCCTTGTTCTTCTTCTACTATTCCTCCTCCTTTCCCTCGTCCTCTCCCGTGTCATCACAATAGGCATGCACAGAGTTTCACACAAAGCGTACGTACACAATTATGCATTTGAATATCCCGCCTGATTGCTCGGACAAAATTGCAGGAGAGAGAAAGAGACAACAGACTTTATTGTCATCCCTTTTAACACAAATGCACCACGCGAAAATGTCCGGTGTCCTCGTCCTCATCAGACAGCGGTCAGGAACCAATGGTCCCTGGACGGCAAAATGCACACGCAGGAGCACATCCGCACACGCGCGCAGGCTTTCCTAACGCTTCCGAACACGCGCGCCAATAAAAGGAGAGATAGATAGAGGGATGTAGATACATGGGATTTTTTTAATACTACGAAGTTTCCAATGACACGATACCGCTTCATCTTGAAAACAGGCGCGGAAAAGACGTTGACCAAGAAAAGGACTACACAGGTCGTCGCGGAAAAAACGGGACGCAAATGGAGAGTATGGAAGCTTGGAAAATCTGCAGGGAAGGGTCGATGTGCGTGAGTCATCCTTCGGTCACTCCACAGGACGCAGAATTGGCGTTTCTGGGACGACACGTGCGGTGGTAGCACACTACACCTGATAGGTTGAATTTATATGTCTGAATTTTTTTTATTGATAATCTCTGTATGAGTGTTAATCAGTTGGGTTATGTCGCTTGAATGCCCTATATATTTCTGTTTCTGAATAAATGTTGTCAGTTGCTAGTAGCGCGTCGTCCTGTGTATTTCTTTCCTTGGTCAACGTCTTTTCCGCGCTTGTTTTCAAGTCGAATCAACACCAACTAGCCCAAATTTCCGTACTGTTCATCTACCGCTTAAAATACGGAGTGTTGTTATCTCAACCACGACTTCCGTCAAACTGTGAGTTGGAAAGTCGTCGAGCCCTTAACGCAAGCTTCGCAATATGCGTTCAATCTAAATGGTTCCCTTTCATGCGTAGCCCAACTTTTCACCTCAGTTGATTCCCAAAACCAAAAATTTGGCAGGGCTTGATGACGCACGCGAAGGATTCTGGGAATGCCCGGGAGGTGGCACAACCTAGGAGCACGTGTTGAAATGTCACACACCATTGATAAGAGACGTTGACAGCTGTCCAGTTTCAAGTAGATTAACCTAGTGACATCCGCATCTGCCCCTGGTTGTTTCGTATATTTACGCTGGTGGTCAGTAAGCACGGTATAAGCTCTCGCGTTCACGTGCATGCGTACATTTTTTCCCTGGTCTTGTACGCAAGGCAAAACATTTCAACGAAATCGAAACTGCAACAAAATCAATCGCCTGGGCTAAGGCATCATAATTTACAATATTTGCTACCTGAGGTTTGTGTTTTCTTTTTAAGCGCATGGCCAGCAAAAGTTCCTGCATACAAATATTTTACGTTTACCGTTTCCCTTACTATAGGGGTTGTTTTAAGGAAACGCATACGTGTGCTCGGCCAATGCCGTTTTAACATTCCCGATTTTTAACATCACAATTTTACCGTTTGCCCGCTGAGAAACTGCGGCTGCTGCGAGTGATACCGGATTTATGCGATTATACGTCGATCACGATTATGAGGGATGGCGAGGGGCAGAGTAAAAAAATGGCCACAATAGATATATATATATATATATATATATATAGATATAATATATATATATATATATATATATATATATATATATATATATATATATATATATATATATATATATATATATATATATATATATTCTTATATATATATATATATATATATTCTGCTATGCTACGCTCTGCAGCAGTCCGGAAATGCCAATTGCTAACCCCAACCTCCAACCACGTCTTACGTGGCGGCCGCTGTGAAAAACACGTTCTACGTCTCCCGCGGCGGTCGAGGGATGGCGCTAGTTGACCGGCCTCAGAGCAGTTCTAAATGTAAACCCCGTGGTAAAGTAGATAGGGCAGCCGTCACGGAATATCACAATGGTTTGGGCACCGCACGCGTTATGCGGAGATGTGGGTTCGACTCCCGCTTCCTGACAAAAACGGCGGATTTTTTCTCGACTTCTATTTTCGCTTATTTGTCACTGTATCAAAGAAACATGACAGACATACGTCATTCGGCACTATTAAGTATTTCAAAAAAAGGCGAATAGCATTGGCAATAACGACTGCAACCTTGATATGTGTCCTTACCGAGTCCCGAGTCCCTTATCTTTCTGTTCTGCTACATGCATTGCGAGGGCTCTGGCTTGTGGGGATTCTCCCCTGTGAGCGCTCGCGTTGTTCGGTTCAAACGGCCGCGCGCCACCTCTCCTGCCATCAGTGAACACACGGCGGAAAGACTGTGTGATGGAGGGGGGCGTGGCACGTTTTGGGCACGCTAGATAAGGGCAGCGGTGCTTGTTACGGGAGAGAGTCGCCAGCGGGGAGTCGCCGGCCGGGAGTGCCGCCAGCCAGAAGAGACAAGCCACCGCCGCCAGCCACCTTCAAGGAGCCCGCACGGCAGCAAGCGGTCAGCCGTCCGTCCCGTCGTGCCGTAAGCGTCCGGACATTGAAGTGCTTTGGTGATGTGCGTTGTTGATTGTATCTTCTGTGCCATTTATATTTCGTTTCCACTGTTTCAGTAAAGCCCCTTGTTCCTTTCGCAATGTTCTGTGCTGTAATGTTTTGACGAGGCTGTTACCTGAACCCTCCTCGGTAGGCAGAATTACCTACAGGATCCAGCAGTCCGGAAATGCGAATTGCTAACCCCGACCTCCAACCACGTCTTACGAGGCGGCCGCTGGGAATAACACGCTCTACGTCTCCCGCGGCGGTTGAGGGATGGCGCTAGTTGACACCCGCACAGAGCAGTTTGTATAAATATAAACCCCCGCGGTAAACTCGAGAGGGGAGCCGTCGGTTGGTGCACCCAATGGTTAGTCCAATGGTTAGTGCACCGCACGCGTTATGCGGAGATGTGGGTTCGACTCCCACTTCCTAACAAAAACGGCGGATTTTTTCTCGACTTCTATTTTCGCTTATTAATCACTGTATCAAACAAACATGACAAACATACGTCATTCGGCACAATTAAATATT
Source organism: Haemaphysalis longicornis (assembly GCA_013339765.2). Lineage (NCBI taxonomy): Eukaryota > Metazoa > Arthropoda > Arachnida > Ixodida > Ixodidae > Haemaphysalis > Haemaphysalis longicornis. The sequence continues at coordinate 183,553,890 of CM023449.1, read as the reverse complement.
TCAAGGAAAGCCGAATAGCATTGGCAATAACGACTGCAACCTTGATATATATGTATATATATAATATATATTACTATATATATATATATATATATATATGATATATATATATATATATATATATATATATATATATTGTGAGCACAGTCTGTCTTATCGGATATCGTGTCCTGCAGTGGTCAATCTCACCACAACCTGCACCATCCAGGAACACTCCCATTACCATCATCATCTCGCCGACGGGCGCGTTCGTTTTGGGCTCCATCTTGGCTGGTCTCACACCAAAGCCGGTTGCACCATTGCCTTGCAATAAACGCTTCACCAGGACCCCTGGTCGACGTCTCTCAAGTGGTGGAGGTTGCCAACATCGATCTCTCGTACCTCGACCCCTTCCGGCACTTTCCTGGAGCTCCGTTCGGGTCGGCGACTTGCCACAATGACTACGGCTAATGCGACGACGGCTAGCACTCCAACCTCTTGCTGGACTGTCACATGCCGGCAGCGTGACCCCCCGTTTTTCACTGGACTCCCCGGAGACGACGTAGAAGACTGGCTTGACAGCTAACAACCATGTGAGCGCCTTCAATCGATGGGACGACTCCTTCAAGCTCCAGAACGTGTCGTGGTCTCTGACCCAGGTGGCAGAACTTGGTTTTACAACAACAAAGCAGATTTGACGGACTGGGATCGCTTTACAGCTGAACTGCGTCGTATTTTCGGGACTGCCTCCAGACGTTCAGAAGCGGCCAAAAAGAAATTGCAAGACCGCATTCAACAACCAGGCGAGTCATATACGTCATACATTGAGGACGTTTTGGCCCTCTGTCGACGCGCCAACACAGACATGGCGGAGGAAGACCTTGTTCGCCACATCCTCAAAGGAATTAACGCATTTGCGTTCAACGCGCTCGCCGTGCAAAACCCCTCCAGTGTTCGTCAGATCATCACAACCTGTCAGCGCCTTGACGATCTACAGTCGTTGCGTTGCAACAGACCAAGTTGGACACTACCTCCCACCATGACTCCGACCTACGGGCGCTTATACGGTCCATCATCCGTGAGGAACTTTACGGACAGCCGTCATCTGAAGTATGCGGGTGTTCACCCTCAGTCACCGTTCCTGGGTTGCGTGGGGTAATTCGCGAAGAGCTCGCCTCTGTCACGTGCGGCCTTCCCCCAAGCGAGACATTGCCACAGCCCCGCCGCCTGCCGCCCGTCCCTCCGCCGCCGCCCAGTGCTCCTGCGGTTCCTCTTGCTCCATCCCTCCCGCAACCTTACCATCCACACGTGGCTCCATTGTCTACAGCTCCTCCAGCAGTCCCTCTACTTCTCTCGGCCTGGCGTCAGCCTCGTCCCTCGTGTTATTACTGTGGCATTCGAGGCCATATATCTCGCTTTTGTCGGAGACGCCAGCAGGATGAACGCCGCGCCTACCTTGATTTTTCTCGCAACGACCGACGCCAATTTTACGACCCTTACCAGCAGTCTTTCCCGTATGCTCCTCGTCGCTCCTTTTCCCCACCGCCGGACTCGTTGGACCAACAGCGCAACTCGACCTCCTTCAGACGCCGTTCGCCTTCTCCCTCACCGTCGATCTGCCATCGCCCTTCGCCCGGCTCTCGACTCCATGAAAACAACACGGAAAAACTAGAAGGAGCAGTTTTGGAGGGGAAACTGCGTCAATTGGAAAAATACAAATCCTCCTGCTCCACCATCGAACACGTTTGACTGTATTTGTTGAAGGCATTCGAGTAGACGCCCTTGTAGATACTGGTGCCAGCATTTCGATTATCAACGCAGATTTGTGTTCTCGTCTCCGAAAAGTGCGCACTCCTTATGTCGGTCCACTCCTACGTGGTGCTAACGAAGCCATGATTAAGCCTTCTGGACATTGCACGGCACGTGTTCTCATCAGTGGAGTTCTTCATCATATTCAGTTCGCAGTGTTGTCGCCTTGTGCTCATCAAATCATTTTGGGGTGGGACTTTTTCTCATCATCGTCTGCCGTGATTTCCTGCCGTCAACCCTTTATTCACCTTTCCGACACCGACCTTGCCACTTTATCAGACGTCCCAGCCCGCGCGGTTGGTCGCAACCGCCGATTGTGTTCTCTCTTCCCGGACAAGAAACTGTCTTTTCTGTTACTTGTGCCAGTAATCCCGACGGAGATGTGAATTGCTGTACCCGCTGGTACCTTCGCTTGCAAAAGGCGTCATAATACCTCCATGTGTAATTCGCTTTTCAGGTGGATCAGCTCTCATTGCCGCCAGGAACACTACTTCTCAGTCCATTCTGCTTCCTCAAGGCACTACTGTTGCGTCTGTTTCCCAAGACGAAGTTGGTCCTTTTCCCCTTTGCTCTGTTGCGCCTGTTCAGCGCACCTGTGTTCCAGAACTTACGTCCTCGTGCCTCACGTCCACTATCAGCCCTGAACTCCCCGTTTGAAAAGAAGGAACAACTCTTGGGCCTACTTAATAAGCACAAGACTTTATTCGACTCGCATTCCACTCAGCTTGGACGCAATATCAGCGGCATCCCACCGCATAGACACTGATGGTTCGTGTATTATCCGCCGCCGCCATATCGGGTTTCATCGTCGGAGCGCAAAATCATCCAAGAGAACGTTGACGACATGCTTCGGCGCGACATCGTTCGTCCTTCAGAAAGCTCTTGGTCATCGCCGGTTGTTTTGGTCCGCAAGAAAGACGGTTCAGTGCGCTTCTGCGTTGACTATCGGGCTCTTAACAAAATAACAAGGAAAGATGTTTACCCTATGCCCCGAATCGATGACGCCCTCGACACGTTACATGGCGCAAAGTACTTTTCGAGTCTTGACCTTCGGTCGGGATATTGGCAGATACCCATGAACGAAGCCGATAAAGAAAAAACAGCTTTTGCCACACCGGACGGACTCTACGAGTTTAACGTGATGCCGTTCGGTTTATGCAACGCTCCAGCTACCTTTGAGCGCATGATTGATACCGTCCTTCGTGGCTTGAAATGGAAGACCTGTCTTTGTTATCTTGATGACATTGTTATTTTTTCTGCCACTTTCACTGAACATCTTCAACGTTTGGACGAAGTGCTGACCTGTCTAGCCCAAGCCAATCTCCAGCTCAACACAAAAAAATGCCACTTCGCCAGTACTTCCATCAAAGTCTTGGGCCATGTTGTTAGCAAGGACGGAATCCGTCCCGACCCTGATAAGATCAATGCAGTTCTTAATTTTTCCCGGCCTCTTAGTCAAAAGAACTCCGCAGTTTTCTTGGATTGGCTTCCTACTTTCGACGATTCATTCGTAATTTTGCAACAATAGCTTCTCCACTTAACAAGCTGCTCTCATCCGGGACCTCATTTCTCTGGACTGAAGACTGTGAAACAGCTTTCAAAACCCTAAAAGAAGCACTCACCTCTGGACCTGTACTATGTCATTTTGACAAGGCCGCCCCCACCATTCTTCATACCGACGCCAGTGGGCATGGTCTTGGTGCTGTCCTTCTCCAACGTACCGATGCCTCCTCGGAACGTGTTGTCGCCTACGCGAGCCGCACTTTGTCCCCTGCTGAAAAGAACTATACCATAACAGAAAAAGAGTGCCTTGCCGTTGTCTGGGCTGTGCAAAAATTTCGACCGTACTTGTACGGGCGGCATTTCTCGGTCGTAACAGACCATCACGCCCTTTGCTGGTTATCGTCGCTTAAAAATGTATCGGGACGTCTTGGTCGCTGGATTCTGCGTTTGCAGGAGTACGACTTCTCTGTCACTTACAAGTCCGGCAGAACCCACAAGGATGCTGACGCTCTGTCCCGTTGTCCACAGTCATCCCCACCAGATACCTTAGCCTCTTCCGATTCCGCAACAGCATTGCCAATGGCACCTCTGCACATCACCGGACAAACTCTCCCTTCTAACCTTGTATCTTTACAACGCGACGACACGTTCTGCCGACCACTCATCGACCAACTGGAAGGTTCAGAATCACCAACCAACGGACGTTCCCGCCGACGACTAACAAATTTTGTCTTCTGAATGGTGGAGCTCTTTACCGCCTCAAACTATCACCCCACCGGCGACAGATGGGTTCCAGTAATCCCTCGCTGCCTTCGGAACCAGATCTTAGAAGTTTTCCATGACGACCCCACAGCTGGACATCTTGCTTTCCACAAGACTTACGACCGAATCAAAAGCCGGTTCTTTTGGCCGCGCCTTTCGGCCAGCGTCGCTAAATATGTTGCGTCATGCCCTTCGTGCCAGTTTCGTAAACGCCCACCTCGGCCTCTGCAGGGATGCTACAACCTCTTCCTTGTCCTCCTGCTCCATTTGACAGTGTTGGCATCGACTTGTATGGACCTCTTCCTCTGACGCCGACTGGTCATCGGTGGATCGTGACCGCTGTAGACCATTTGACCAGGTATGCGGAAACTGCCCACTCCGTACGGGTTGCGCTTCCGAGTGGCAGATTTTTTCCTCCAAGCTATCTTTTTGCGCCATGGACCTCCTCGCACTCTTTTAAGTGATCGTGGCAGAACATTCCTTTCGGCAGTCCTTGAGGAAGTCCTTCGATCGGCCGGTACTGCCCATAAAACAACTTCAAGCTATCACCCTCAGACGAATGGATTGACAGAACGATTCCACCGTACCCTCTCCGATATGATTTCCTGCTACATCAACCCCGACCACTAGAATTGGGACGTTATCCTTCCCTTCGTAACCTACGCCTACAATACCGCCGTTCAAAGTACCACCGGATTTTCAGCGTTTTTTCTTGTTTATGGCCGCCAACCCCCTTCTGTTCTGGACTCCTCTTTCTTTTTCCTGCCCGTTGTCTACAACAGACAACGCACTGGATCATTTTGTTTCCCGGCTAGCGCATTGTCGGAACCCTCGCCCGATTGAGCACTGAGTCCTGCCAGAACGACCGAAAATCTCGCTATGACGCAGCTCACCGAGATGTCTCCTTTCATACGGGAGATGATGTGCTGCTTTCGACGCCTCTCCGTGTGCCAGAACAGTCCGAAAAGTTTATGCCCCGCTTTATTGGCCCCTACAAAGTTCTTCAGCGTACCTCTCCAGTCAACTATTTAGTAGCTCCTACTTGTGCTGTCGCCGACCGCCGGTGCCGCGGCGTGGAGATTGTGCACGTGTCACGCTATGAAGCCGTTCGTCTACCGCTCTCCATCCCCTTGACTTTCGGCCAGGTGGGCCGCCTCGCCGCCCGGGGGGAAATAGTGTGAGCACAGTCTCTGTCTTATCGGATATCGTGTCCTGCAAGTGGTCAATCTCACCACAACCTGCACCATCCAGGAACACTCCCATTACCATCATCATCTCGCCGACGGGCGCGTTCATTTTGGGCTCCATCTTGGCTGGTCTCACTGGTCTCACACCAAAGCTGGTTGCACCATTGCCTTGCAATAAACGCTTCACCAGGACCCCTGTCGACGTCTCTCAATATATATATATATATATATATATATATATATGTGTGTATATATATATAGTATATACATATGTATGTATGTATATATTTACTGAGCTCTGGAAGGAAGGCGGAGTATGGCTTTGAGAGTAGGGATTTCGGAAAAAAACCTCGCCTTATATTCGAACAAATACGGCATATTTGTATTGCCGGCACTCTCACCTACCAATACAGACCTACTTGCTTTTACAGCTTACGTCCATTTAAGAAAACTACGGGCGTCTGCTGTACTACCATGCACCTAAACAACCGCTTTTCCTAATCTAGAGCGCCATTGAGCGAATGACAACCCCCGCCTACAAATGAGGCTCTAAATTGTAGTTTCGTCTGCCACATCACAGAATGCAGGAAGCGCAAATCAACAGTAAAACCATGACCCACCGTAACCCAGGTGAGCCCGCCGAAACTTGTTATTTTCGGTGAATTCAGGGAAGAGACCACAGAGCACTCTCGCTCGACTGCAACCGGAATTCTATAATGAGAAGGGAAAGATCACAAGACATCCAGTCGCTTCGGAATGCTCCCCTTTCATCTTCCCGCTATAATTATATCCCAGTTTCAGCCCTTGTCCAGAAAACAGCCGATGTGAAGTGGCTGAGAAAAAGGCCAGCGGCACTGCGTGGGTGAACGTCAAAGTTGCAGGAAGCACGCCGCAAGTCCAGGAGGCTAAAACTAAGAAACACTTTTAACTTAACGTTTTTTGTTTCCCACTCAACATCAACTCAACAATTCGCGCTTTCAATTTGTTTTGAAACTTTCGATGGGTTTTCCTTTTGTACCTTAAACTAGAAAGCACAGTCCGTCGCCCCGCCTCCGCCGTAAGCTTCTTCAACTTCAAAGCTTCCTTAACAAGAGGCCCCGGCTAACAAGGTGCATAAAGTCCTTCCCTAGCCGCAGGCAAGAAAGAGACACTATCACGTCAGAAAACAAGTGTCCCGCCATGCCAGCACCGCCGGGGGCACTTCAGAAGAGGCTACATACGAGGAGGAACTTCTTTACCTAGCGCGGCTGAGGGCAAATTGGGGCAGCGACTTTAGACGCTGACAAAGTCTCGATCCTGGCCACACCGTGTGTGCCTTGTCGCTTCGCGACCATCCAGCCCGTTGTGCGGCCCTCAAGCAGATGAAACACAACCACAAGAAAAGCAATTTACATCTGTTACATACCAGTGTGCGGGCGTGTGCGTGTATGCGGGCGTGTGTAAGAGAAATAGAGTGACCTGGAGAGAGGGAGAAAGAAATATACACATATACATATATATATATATATATATATATATATATATATATATAGACAGAGAGAGAGAGTAGAGAGAGAGAGAGTGAGAGATCATAGCGGAATGGGGTCTTGATGCAAAAGTTTTTAATTATCTGATTCGGGTCTATAACTCCGCAAATAACCATATATGCTGTGATAGTATATTTAAAGCCACTGGTGTAAAGGGCGATTGTAAACGCAACGTAATACGTTACAAATAATGACATGACTATTTCATCAAATCTGCATACACGGACCTCAAGGGCCTGCGCGCGCATGCCTTCTTCCATGTTCATGCACAGGCCCTCACTTACATCAGTGCCAACATTCAGGAGTGCATTAACACCGAAATGAAGTTTAACTTCATTACCTTGAATACCGCAGTGCCCTGGGGTCCGCGCACTGTCGTACAAAGTCCCAATCTGCAGATGCCAGCCTTTCTAGAGTATCCACAGGGAGGAGAATCCTCCACCGACCGCTCGTGACACAGGGTTGGTGCTCTTTAATGTCCAGCTCTCGCTGTTAACAGCGTAGAGAAAACGACGGAGTCTTCAATTCTCAACTAAACAACTCACGACATGAACGGGCGCAAAGAAAGCACGACGCCACAATAAGTATCGTGTGAGCTGTTGGCATTATGCCGCGAACGAATGAAAAGTACAAATCTGTGCACTGTTTTCCCTGCTAGTAAACACAAGAAGAGCTCGACCATGTAGTATGCAAAATTTACAAAACCAGCAAATTTGTGCCATATCAACTAACCCTAAAAGGTAGGTTACAAAAGTACATTGCAGTTACCTGACACGGGAGGTGACAGCCGTCACAAAGCTTGGGGTGTCTTCAGAAATGATGGCTTAAAACAGCAGAATTCCCAGACGTCAGCCCGTTGCTCCCGATTACCCTTGTCCTTTTGGACGACTAGCAGGCTTAGAAACCGGCGATGCGTCCCCCTTCTAAAGGGACCAGGACCAGACATTTTTTTTTTGTAAGTTGTGGGTTCCACAGCGTTCGCGATAAAGGGGGCTTTGTCGCTAAGCCCTTAGCCGTGCAAAGGCCGTATGCAGGATTTAGAGGTAGCGGTGTACAGCTTCGATGTAAAATGCACGACGACTAAGGTATGGCCTCCGTAGACAAAGGTAGCCAGCAGACGCTGCAGTGAAAAGATAATCTAAGCCGAAGAAAGAACACCGTTACGCGAAGCCAGTGAGGAATTCGAAAGCCGGAGCCACCCCCTGAGTTACGAAAAGAATGAATGTCACGTGGCAGTGGCACTTGTATATGTGTAGACTACGTATCAGAACTTCTCGCGGAAGCGCCAACGATGATGATGATGATGATGATTCCTATTGGTTTTCCCCTTCGTAGCGGGGTGATGACATGTCATCTTACCAAAAAGGACTAATACATACCTATGTTTTATACTCTTGGTTTTATACTAGGGCTGCTTAGGGCCGGCACAAAAAGCATATTAGGCACAAAATACTTTTTGTGATAGCGCCTTCCGTGGCACATTTTTGCAGCTGAGATAATTACATCTCAGCTCACGTTATCTTGTAGCTGTTGTTTAAACGGCTAGCGCTTCCGTTTACAACAATGATGCTCACGTTGTTTTTTTAAAGCGAAGCTTTCTGCGCCTCATTGATGGGGACCGTCCGTAGCTGCAACGCACTGCAGGAGAGCCAACTTTACACAATGGTTTAACAAAACGATGATGACGATAAGCAAAAGCAAATCAAGCGCGTCGAGGAAAAAAAAGTTTGCCATGGGCGGAAGCGAACCTAGGTTCCTCAAGTTATGAAGACGACATCAATCCTGTTGGCGGTGAGCGCGACCACGGGCGGCACTGCGAAGCGCGCCTCCATGACGTCGGCTTAGTGATTCTCGCATTTGTTCTCTGCTTCACTCGTGTTCGCCCTCCCTGCTGTTTCTTTGCGCTCGATTGACGTCTGATGCTTGTCCGCACGACATTTTGCGTGTGCGTAACTTTTTATCATAACAATGGACTAAAATCGCCTACAGTAGCTCAAGGCGTGATTTAACGTATAGTTTCCGATACCGCAACGCAAGAAACATTTCGGCGTCACCCCATTCTTTCCTAAGCCGGTCTTGTGCGCAGCGTAATGAGTCGGAGCTAGGCGTCGGCTTCCGTTGTACGCAATATTCCGAAAAAAGGGAACAGCCGGCTGCTAGTAGCCGACAACAGCGAAAATACAAGACCAAAACAAATTCCAGGCCTTCGCGGCTGCCGGCTTTGGCAGAAGGCATTACGAGTCCCGGTAATCGTATGTAAGGTCAATCAGTTTTCGAAAACTTGAAGAACGCTCGAAAGTATTGTGTCACATGACTTTACGTTGTCATGACATGAAAGTGTGCTGACATGCACTATGGTCCACAAGAACTGTAGGTTGAGGTCGAAATAACCCAGTGTGTGTATAGGCGCGTGCTGGTTTTATACAGGCTTCTAACCAGTATGGAGATTTATTCAGCAAAACGAGCCACGTCTACGGTAAAAATACAGTTTACTTTGTTTGTTCAGAGCTGCATTGATATTTCGTTACATTTTCCACAGCCATGTCTTCCCAGTATTCAGATATGCGTTACAGGAAAGCTGCACTCAAGTGGAGGAGAAGGAGTAGGAGGAGAAAACTTTATTTAACCGTAATACCGAGATGATTAGTGGGCCACGTCCTCAGTCCAGGACAGCAGGGTAAGAGTATTTTTTGTTTTTTACGTCTGGAACTAAAAGTTGGAAAACAATAAAGAGCTGCTCGGAAATATTCACCGGTTTCGTTTCTTGTTATATACGCACTTACACTAATTATTGCGTTCGTTAGCGACTATATCAAGCCTTCAACACCGGATTTATGACGTAACTGCTGAGGCTAAGAGTCAGGTCGTTATGATAACGATGGCTACGATAGAAATTCGGAGAACGAAAGCCACCTTCGAGTACTCTGGACAACGTTGTCTGAGGCGCGATCGTGGCGGCGTAGCACAAACCTTCTCATTGTGTTTGCATGTGAATAAACAATGCACACTGCGGATATACACATTCTTGCATGCAGCCTTAACGAAAGCCAATTTGTGAAGAAGGGAATGTATGACATACAGACTGAACAGAATATCCACGAGGGTTTTGTAAGCTTCCCAAACATACACAAACCTACTAACAAGACGTTTGTGACGGTGCAGAAAAATTAATGCATTGGGAGCAACAAAAACATTGTATTGTGCATTCCCCCGCATCATCTTCTTCGAGAGCTTTCCTAACCATACTGCTGTCGAGAGCACGCTTATCTGCGCCAGCCAGACTAAGTCACAACCTTGCTATCACACGCTCACGAATGAAAATGATCAAGATGATGCACTGGGTAATGCTTGCGAGTGACTATGCATAAGCAATAAAAGGAGGCCGCCTGGTTCTTGCTGCGGCAGGAAACTAAACCCCCCTCGCGAGGGGCACGATCAAATGCAGAGCATTTCCGGGGGCGCACGACGTTAATTAGTTTGCGTTACGTTAATGTTGTTGCACTTGTTGCTGTTGGTTGTTGTATTTTAATTAAATGAGGAGACGTAATTACGTGGTCACGTGACATCATTTATTAGCAGGTGGGTATGATTATTATTCTTCTCTTCTCTTCTCTCTCTTTTCTTCTCTGGCTGTTGTTGTTGGGTCGTCGACGTCTAGATGCCTCTGGTTGAGTTAGTCCCCCCATTCGAGTGAGTCGATCGAGACGTCATTGTTGAAGTTGTTTTTGTTCTTGCTGCTGCTGTATCAGCAGCTTCTTGACGCAGTTTGAATGAGTCAAGGATATAAGGCGCGTTCGTAGCCCTCCATTCTGTGTCGGCTTAGTGGCGCAGTGGGTAGAGCCCCATGTACCTTGCGTTCCGCCACAGGGTCGTGGGATCGAAACCAGGCGCCGGTAAGTTATATTTGTTATATAGTGTAGGGGCAGGGGTGCGGACTACTACGGACAACTAGAACGGGTGACATCGTGAGTTAAAGAAAAATGCTCTGCATTTAAAACGCATTCATCTTATACAAGTCAACAGCAACGAAAGAAATAGAAGAAAGCCGCTTTATTTCCTGCTGTACGATGCGCTTGTAGGGGCCGCTGCTTGGTACGTAGCATTGGACTGTTGAGTCTTCATAAGAGCATCTCAAAAATACTGCAGGGAATCCTACGCATTTTGAATACTTATCGCGGAGCTCTGAGCGCTGAATTTCGCGAATAAGATAGAAAGGGTGAGTTACACACCGTCTTCTGACCGATGCTCTGAAGAAAGTTGCCTCTCTCTTCGTGGGTTGCAAACTTTGGGGGGATAAAGCTTGAAATTATTCAGATGTGTCAGAAGCTGGCAAAGTTACTGAATTACTAGAAATACGCTTTTCAATGCCCTAAAGAATCAAAGCGGGGGATTTCTAGCGCAGGCACTGCGGAGTGTAGCAGACGACAGCGGCGCGAGTCCCTAAGCCGACGTCAGAGCCAGGGGGCGCCACTCAAACATCTCACCGCCAATTGCGACCTTCCGGCATGGCCGCAGCAGGTCGAATTTGAAGCCAAGCTTTCTTGGTGTCACTGATGGCGACCACCCCTTCAGCAAAACTTGCTAAACCCCTGCAACCGCAACGTCAGTGAACGAATCCCTCATGAGGAAGCTGAACATTTCAACCATCCTTGTCCCGAGACGAAGGACCGTTTTATTTTTTTGTCGGCTCACATGTGGCCGGTTTTGGTAAGTTTGTCCAACCATAGCGACGATGCTGGCCGTCCGGTCCAAGGCTGTACTGAAGAATAAAAATAATGAGGAAAAACATTAGAGCCATGCTACACTGTAATGGAGATGACCGGCGAGACTGCGTAAAATACACCTCTCAGACATGGTTAGAGAAATTACATACATTTATTTTTTATCATTTGGCAGTAGTGGTCACCATGACCTTGTGACTACTGAATAAAACTTGGAAGAAGCAAAGTTTCATCCTAGCAGGCAAACGTAGAAACAAGCCAGTAAAAGCTCGTACATTGATAGCAGAGGCGTATTCTACGTTTGCAACTTCACCCTAAAGTATGTGAGGAATACTACCTGAAATTCGCCGTAGTAATAACTCGTTTAACGACAGATTGTCACTTAATTGTTATAGGTAAGGTGATTAAAAAACAATGGTTGCTGCTCTTTTCTGATGAGAATTCGTCATAATATTGTCTTAGCCATAAATTTCCTACGCGTAATGTAAACAGAGTTCCTCATAACTTAGTCATAAGACCATTTCTTACGCGTGATAAAAAATAAGCAGAATTACAGACTACAGACATCCCGAACTTGGACCAGTCCATCATAGTAGTTATGTAGCATTATTGAAAGAAATGCTTTGCGTTGAGGGAGTGCGCCACGGTCGAGTGTAAGTCCCTGGTTTTTTCCGTGAGGAAAACTAACATCTTGGTGTGCGTTACAATTGCGCTGAAGGCTGTTTAAGACATGATTCGGACCCTCAAGCCCTCCGCAGTCACGTAGAATTCAAGGTCGTTACTGTTGTTGTTGTAAAACCATTTTGAGCACGGTAATGTGGGAGTGGTCCCTCAATTCAGGAGACCATGGGACGACCGCGCCGTCTCAGCCCTGGAGACCAGGAGTTGACATCCAAGCCGGCGCTAGTCGTCAGGCTCCCCGGTGCGCATGGAGGTGAGTAGATAACGGTGGGAGGGCGGGGTTATGTGCGCACCCAAGATCACGTGGCTGATGGTGATTGGGTGAGGGCGGAATTTATATGAGCCGGGGTACTGGGTGGGATACATGCGATATAGCCAAGTTAAGTGAGGAAATGTGTTTGTTTCGTGTCTCAGAAATATTCTCTTTTTGTAGGCCGCTGGTGAGGAAGTGGGATATGTTGTGTGGAAGGTGCGGTGAGGTTTGGTGATTTGTTCAAAAGTGAGCTGGGGAACGAAAATCGGTGTTTCCCGCCAGCCCTGGGAGGAAAGTCTGCTGGCTTATCTATGGGTAAAGTTATTGTGTCCCGGTGGCCACAAAACGCCGATCTTCCAGCCGGGGCGTGTTGAATCAGGCTCTTCCACGCAGTAGAGGCCACATCACCAGCTAGAAAGCTACGACAGGCAGCTTGACAATAAGTAATTTTAATCGGTGCAGAGTTTCAGTGGTAGCAAGGGCCATGAATAATTATTTTGCAAGCCAAGGTAGATGTGGTCTTGACTGAGGCACAGGTGAGAATCTTGCCTTTGGTGGTTACCGTGGCCAAGTGATGGGAAGGAATGGAGTAACGGCGGACATCCGTGCATGAGACCTCAGGATTTGTTCCGTAAATTCGTTCATGGGCTTGGCTACCAACATGGCGACAACAGGAGGGCAAAGTGCGGTGCGTGTTTTTTTTGCAGAAGGTGGGTACGAAGGTATTGACGCCAAAGACTGGGAAGAAGTTTCCTGTCCGTGGTCTGAGGAGTTGACATTTTGATGTCCTGTAAAAGTGCCCGTCCTGTTGGTGTTTGAGTTCGGCGGAGTCGATGACTCGAAAGAAGCCCTTCGATGAGTTCCGAGACCGAGTTGTGAATGCCGAATTGGAGCAGTTTAGTTCTTGCGGTGGACATAGGGAGGTTAGGAGCTGTTTATGTAGCTTTGCGGGTATGGCGATTAATCACTTCCGTGTCATGTTGGGTGCGAGTAAGGTGGGGAGATGTAGATGACCCGTGGTATGAGGTAAGCGCGGATAAGGCGGAGAAGGTCTTCCTCCTTCTTGCCGCGATGTCGATTGGCGACGCAGTGAAACATGTGGGTGACTTGAGTAAATACTGCGGTGAGCTTGGATATGGTCTGATCATTCCGTGTGTTAGCCAGAAAACTAACACGAAGTATCTTCAGTGAAGGGCTAGGACATGCAAGCTGACCATTGAGGGTAATTTGAATTGACGCTTCATTGGATTCAGGGGGACTTTTTTGTACAATGTCGAGGTCAGATTTTTGAAGAATAGAGCGAAGGCCCATTGATGAGACGCACTGTTTCAGAGTGCCAGTGGCTCCTTAAGGGAGTCTCGAATTTTACCTAAAGAACCTGTGTAGGTCCAAATAGTAACGTTATCCGCATACAGAGCATGATGAACAGGGGGAAGGGCTTGAAGCGGATTAGTCAGGTCCAGGAAAGCGATGTTAAACACTTAAGGGAATATAACAGAACCTTGAGGGGTTCCTCGATCTTCTAGGGTGTTGGGATAAGATTTAACATCGCCTGCTTTTAGCATAGCCTCTATGAGGGTGAGAAAGCCAGCAATGTAGCAGTAATTACGGAGGGCACAACCTGTTTTGTTGAGGCGGGAAGTATGGCTGAATGAGAGACGTTATCGAATGCCCCCTTTAGGTCCAATGCAGGGACCGCAAAAGGTGAAGGTGGAGAAGCTTAGAATTTCCTTTAGGCGAAAGATGATATTCTCCCTTCACAGATATTCTCTAACGCCATTTGATCTAGGAGCCAAGGCTGTCTAATGGAACCTTGTTGCCGATAGAGAGGACTGGAGTGTTTTCGGTGACGAAGAAGAAAAATACGCGGAATCCTAGCCATATACAACTTAGGTGTAAAAGAGGTACGGTATTTCCCATAGGCGTGAGGTGCGTATGCAGGGCCACAGAACGGTCTTAAAAACAAGGGGGGCGGGGAAAACACGTGCCTTATAATAGTGCTTAGGTTTGCGCAACAGCCAAGGGGGGTGGAAGCTACCTTAATCGCGTTACCTTTAATTACAAGAAGTGCAACGCGAAGGATAGTCGTTGTTATTGGTTTACGCACCAGCGATAACTATCAAACTATTTGTGACTCTACCTGAAGCGAGCGTGCGATTTACCTTCCCACCCTAGCACAGGCCTATGAAACTATAAATGCGACGCATGTGAACGAAGCTCATTGTAGGAGTGCTGTAAGAAACCTCAGATCTGCACTCTATACCACTGAACCAACGTCGTCGCAGCCTATTAACAATTGCATAAACACTGCGACGAAGCAACAGGTGAACAAACCCAGAAAAATATTCCTAAGATGAAGACACAAAGGCGCATGTGTAAGAACTAATGTTTTCGTTGCACCAAGCGAAACAAAATAAGAAGTAAGCTCCCACTAATGCGTGAGACTTGAAGGTAGCGAAGCTGTACGCAACCTTCACGACCACCACGACGGTTTAAGTCCACGATCGCAGCCGATTTACTTATTCGCTGCAGCCGCAACGACCTTTATTCCATCGTTGTTGCTATAAGGGTGATCTTCCTTCATTTTTTTGGAAGTGATAATCATTGGACATTACCTTGGAAGGGCTTACGCAATGACGTGTCTTTCTCGTTCCGAGAAAGTGTTGCTGCGTTAACGGCGAACGCTGGGGTTTTGTAGCGTGAGCTGCACTGGCCGAGGTTGAGAAGTTTCGCGTGGCTCCTGGAGAGCCGTGCTGCGCGTGCGTGAGGAGCAGTGACGTCACACGGCGCACAGAACGTTGCTCACTGCCCGGCGTCTCTCACACACCCCACGCGCCCAGCGTCTTCGTCGACATCAGTTTCGCACGTAGCAGCCCGGTCCACTTGATGATCATGCGAGGGGTGGCCGGGTGTGGAACCGATGGCTTGTGCGTCACAGCAACACCGGCGTCCGCCTGTGGAACCAGCTTAGCTCTCGTGCGATTGGTGACGCTGCGCCGCAGCCGCTTGATAAATATACATGTGTCACATAATGCATATACCGTGTGTGTGTCATTGAAGCAGCAGTAAGCATGATAATCAAGCTATCCTATACAACCAGGAAAGCTGATAAGCACGCTGAACCTTAGCTCATGCTACGTATATCCTGGCATAGCCGAGCTAAGCCAGGACTAATTTTTACTGCAAAGCAGTATATGTGCCCCCCCCCCCCCCCCCCTCCCCGCCCAGTTTTCATTCGGTGAAGCAGATTTACTCGGCGCCGCTCCGGGGCTCCTCCTCGCAACCACCGTCCCCTTTTTTGCAACGGTTATCACAACGATTATTCCCCTCGTCACCACTGATGCCTCTTTCACAAGTTGCGCAGCCGGCTGACATCGGCCGTAGCACCGTTATCAGACGATTGCGGAGAATCACCACCACCACGAATTGGTGTAAAGACGCCCGAAAGCCGCCGCCGCTGAGGAATGTAGCTGCGGCCGCTTCAAATTCCACCTCGCCCACTAGCTGCGCGCCCCTGCCGTTTGAAAGCAACTTGCCCCGATCAAACGCCGTGCGTGAGACCATTATTCTTCTTAGCTAGAAAGCCATTCCAAGCAACATTGTCACGTCGGGGGTCCTCGTTGACCAGCTGGTCATAGTTCTTCTGGCAGAAGAATAAAAGTAGATCTTACTCTCGTCACATATAAAGTCTTTCTCCATTCACCAGTGTATTTCACGCCTAATTAGGCGCGTATCCCCCGTGGCGGGTTAGGCGTACATAGGTTTGGGGTGAAGGGACGGGGCATTCATGCACAGCAGGGAGTAATGGCACTACCGATGACACAGCCGTTCTAATGGTGGGAGATTTAAACGTGGTAATGTCATGGCTGAATGCGCTCAGCCTGCTGTCGTCCGCAATCGAGCGATTTGGGTATGGGTTGGTGTGTTGCACAGACAAGGAGATGCCTACGACTGGGCAGTGCAAGGGACACCCACGTGTGTGACCACTAGTATACAGGTCGACGCCCTCGAGGTGTTAACTCGCTATGGGACGGACGCATGTCGCTCGCTGCAGAGAAGATAGGGTGGTTATTGATGCGGTTGCGGCGAATATTTGAAGAAATGTTGCGTTTTTACTATTTTATGTTTAAGTAAAAAATTAAGTAAATATTGACCGAAACAACTGAAAATTCGGTTGTCGTCGACAGTAATGTACAGCGAAGGAGTAAGAAGAGCGGAAACTTAAGAAGCGTCAGCCCGAACAGAAACGTGAATGGGCGTGAAAAGTACGGAAAGCCGCTGCCGCCGCCGTCGCCTCCTCAAGTTCCCGCTGGTCGTGTAGCTGCAAATCCCTCCCGTATGAACAGCACCTGGCCCGCTTGGAACGCCGACGTGGGCCAATATCACTCGTTCAGCATAAAGGGCTTTCAGAGCGACATGTTCAACCGTGTCTTTCACTTCTAAGCACCCACTCATGACCGGTTGCCGGCTTATGCGTGCACGGGTTGGCAGGGGAGGGTGGTAGGGGGGGAGAGGGGCACGCGCAGATATAGGTTTCATACCCTGACTGATGACATGTCCGTTGTGTTGGCGTGAGGTTCAGCGTGGCCGTCAAGCAGTCCAATGCGACCGGTCCGGTGTCATCGGCGGTAGAGTGGGTTACACAAACACTAAGATGCCTACGACGTGGCAGGAAGAGAGACAGCTCTACGTTTGTCCGCTAGGATAAAGCTCAGATCTTTTCCAAAGTTCATTCAGGTAATTGGCTAGGAAGTATGCTCAGTCGTAAATCACAAGCAAACGTGTTTTGTTTCGTACACTCCGTGGAGGGCGTGCTGCTTTGAAGGCCATCCTTCTTAACCGAGTGGAAGGCACAATTTTTTTTTCTGCCAATATTTATCAATTTCCCTAAGCGGGTGTGCTTGGCTTGCAAACGTGCACCAATGACGCTGGGCGGTCGTCGCGATGCACGCACACACGAACACTAGGCATTTTCTTGGCTTTGTTAACTGCCGGGTGGTCGCCGCCGCGAGGCCCGCGCTCACGTGTGCGCGCTCGGCAATTTTTTGGTATTTTTAGCTAAGGGCACGAAAAATTGCGATTTGCTAAAGAGCTTCGATCTCTAAAAGTCGTAAGAAAGCCGCGTGTGTGAAACAGGCATGGTTGCTTCAGGCTGGAGGTTCCAAATCCCCACTCCCTCTGACGCAAAAGTAAGCAATGTTTAAAGCACTGACAGAAGTACCGGATAAAGCCGCATGGCTGGAATCTAGATTGAAAAGAAACACGCGAAGTAAGAAATGCGAAGAAATCGCTTTTGCGATTCTACAACCCGCACACTAAACTTTTTTACACCCTTTTAGCCAAAAAGGGCGTAGCATAGGTGGAAAAAGGGTGTTGGGAGGCCTTTACACCCTTTTTCTTGAGTCTCAACACCTTTTTTCTAGCTCTACGCCCTTTTTGTTTGAAAATAAGGGTGTTGATCAACTTCAACACCCTTGGTTTTTCTTAGGGTGTTGAAAGGGTGTGGAAAAGGTGTTCAGCTGTTCATTGAATAAGGCCATGTTCGGATGCATAATAGCACTGTAAAGAAGACATCCCCTCATATACTCCTCTACTCGCAAGAAATTTCCAAACGCAAAAAAAAATAATTGCTCTTACGCAATGATCGCTCGTTTCCTTATTGGGTGCACCTCATGCCCCAAGTTTAGCTTTGGCACGTGAAACACCAATTTGAACCTTCAAAATTAAGAAAACTGTAGTCGTATGGCGAAAAGGATGTTTACGAACTGCAACACGCTTGGCTTTCTGTAGGTTGTTGAAACGGTGTGAAAGAGGTGTTCAGTTGCAAAAAAAGAACAGCGGAGCTAGGGGTCGACCTAGTTTCTTCCGGTGTTGCTAGGTTTTGTTATGTTTGCTGAGATTTACAATGTTCTTGCTAAGCCAGGATGACCGCTCAGGGATGAGGGCAAATTTAACTGGATTTTACAAGGCTGTTCCAGTGTGCCCGCCTTCCCCCCCCCCCCTCCCCATTTCCAGGAGATCCAAGAGGGAAACAAGGTAGGTCGGCCCCCAGCTATGCTGTTTCTCCAGCCTTGCACCACTATTGCAAGCTGCCCGAATTTTTCTACCTTTTAGAGTCCAAAAAAGACTAGTACCTTTGAAATGGTACAGTAAGAGGTGCGGATACGCATACGCCCCTTGTGCTCACACTCTAACAAGCTCGAAAGCCGACTTCACTGTCATAATACCCTATCTGCGGTGGTGCACCCTTTACAGGCGCCCCAGTTTTTTCTTTGTATTTTTTTGCTAATGCTGCGAAACTACCTCCTGAAGCTTAAAGAGCTTCACTGGTAATAAATTATGCCAATTCATATTGCTGTAAACATCCTGAGGCACAACCCCGCCCCTCGCCCGATTGTAGAGAATGTTCAGTCCACCCGTGTAAACAGGTACAAAATGCCTCCAAAATTGGAGGTCTCTCCACCTTTTTTCTTCGTTGGCGGTCTTTTCTTACACCCTTTTTTTCTTTACGCCCTGTTTCTTAGTTTCGAACACCCTAATTTGTAGCTTTACACCCTTCTGGGAAAAAGGGTGTTGAGGTGGCAGGGAAGATTTGTATGGTATTTAATAAAATTCTTTAAGTTACGGATCAGGAAAACTACCGCGTAATTAAAAAGTTTTTGCAAATCCACGTGTAGATTTGTATATTCTCGTAGTAAAATCCATACTTCCAAAATTAGCGCTAAAATATCAGTTTTTTGCGACAAGCCCACCGACTCCATCTGGGGGCTTTCCTCTGCTGGGTATAAAAGCAAGAACAGCAGATGTATTGCTAAGTAAGTATGCAATCCCTGTACCGCTTGCATCCCGTGTTCCAACTGTAACTTGTACGTATTGGCTGTTTGTATTGAATGCTGCGCGCTCCGCCATTTGACATTGCCTCTGCGCATGCCATCACCTCAGAAAAAGGGTGTGAGACTCAACACCCTTTTTTTAGGGTGTTGAGCATCCTCAACACCCTTTTTTAAAGGTGTTGAGCTCAACACCCTTTTTTCATCCATACACCCTTTTTTTGCCAAAACACCTTTTAAGGGTGTTAGCCATGGGACAAGATTTTTACACCCTTTTCGGCCCCAAAAGGGCGTAAAAAAGTTTAGTGTGCGGCTAAAGAGGATGTACGAACGCCCCAGAGATCCCCCAGGCAATACTTCCCCAGTTTCCACGCCAAGACACGCTCCCAGAATCATATCTGCGAGTATGTACGTGAATTAGATATCTTCATGTCCCAACAAGCTTGTTCAATGCCTTATTCAAAGGGCTCTGGCAGCGAACATATCCCGCTCAGTATCAGCAGTCAACTAGCGGCCCATTTCACAACTACAACTAGACAGCGTGCACAAGGCTACGTGCAAACGAGTTTGAACGGCGCTTACCGAGAGTGTCCACTCGTGTGTTTGAGCAGCGGTCACGGAGAGTGAGCACTCGTGCGGTTAAGCGACAGTCACAGGAAACCTCCACTCAATCAGAGCGCGGATCAAAGTCGCGGTATGCTGAACTCATTGCCACACACACAAAGACTTGTTTACCCTATTGTTATCATTTACGAATGAACCACGGTCGAAGATCTGCAACAACTGAGCAAGGTACAGTGTTTTCCCCGATGGCCTTAAAATGGCAGAGATCGCGTACTTGTAGATTACAAAAACAGCTCACTAATTTGAATACGTTGTGGGCGGTCTGCTCCCGGCACGCTCTAGTGTCGTATTGGGGCATATCCAATGTGCATACCTTATTCCACTGCTGTTAGAGGTGAGATCGCTTCTCTGGCTTTGCTTTGCTTTTTCGCGGCTTGCGAAGCATTGCCTCGGTGGGCTCTCACTGGGCGTTCGCACATGAGTATTCGCCGGAATGTAGTTTCTAGAAAGTGTTCCCGTCGCGTGCTGAACTTTGAAGTGCAGAGCACTTTAGGAGCTCGCCTTGTTGTCGAAGCTCACCCCATGGCGTACCGTCGTCACGGCTTCCCACACAAGCTTCCAAAAACAAACGGTTTATGGAGTCATAACCGCTCCAAAGTCGTGAACCGCAGGCGATTCTCATACAGCTCCCCGTGGTTTAGCGCAAAGAAAACTGCAGGTACATTTGTGACAAAATCAATGTAATTAACCGGCTGCGCGCGCGTTCATTTGGTTGGGAACCCTCGTTGGGTTGGTTTTTACTATAGCAAAGGGAAAAAGGGCCAGTGCAAGAAAAAAATGGCGCGTTCCAAACTGTGCAGTAAGGCGTCAATACGCGCAGAATGAAAAGCGGGCACAAATAAAAAGAAAACTTCCGCTCGCGCCTTTTCAGGCAGGAGTCGCGGAAGCACTGCGAAGGCGGAAAATTTGATATGCGTTGGACAAACCTCCGTTCAATTCACCAGGAGAGGAGTGAAACAGGGCGGCGAAGAGCGCGCTGGGTGGTAGCAGTGAGCGGATAACGGCACCACAGCCCATTGTGGCGAATCACTGCTGTGCACTTCCGACAGCTTTCACGTTTAGTGGAACGGCTTTAATTTTTGTGTGTGTGTGTTACTTTCATGTTTGATTTGTCTTGCGGGTTTACACCATATTTCGAGCGCGTTTTCACACATTGCTTGCTGGGCAATTTTGTTCCTAAAGCAGGCTGCCCTTGACTCGCACACGCGGCTTACTTAACACGCTTTATGTCTTTTCCAGGAGCCGCAAAATTGTTTCCTACATCAATTCCACTGTGTCCGTAGTTTAATAATTATTTGTCGGTTGCGTATGCTTTGGTCTTCCGCAAGGTATTTGCGCATTTTACATTTGACATCGTCGTTTGTTCAGATGCCTAAAATTACAGTTCCGCCGCTTTTTTGGAGTTTCGAGAAAAGCACTTCAGTTCGTTGCCCAGTGAATAAAGTTCTTAAGCTTCATACGGCGCTTCGTAAAGATATTCACTTGCCGTATCGGAATCGCCGAGAATGCACTTCGTTTTGTAACTGTTTTCAGTGCTTGGGTGTGCGCATAACGCACTGACTTCGGGCACCGGCGTTATTTCTTAGGCATAAATTTATCGTTTTGCGGCCAAGTTAGACACCTTCGAAATCACTTTGCTGGCGAGCTATCTGTACCGACGTTGTTCCTTCGGCAACGCGGATTGGTGTTCATCTCCCATTATAGACGCTTCAGAAGAGCCGGCTGATGTTACCAGGACCAATGAGGGTTTGTTCCGAAGCTTAATGCGGCACTTACAAGTGCGCGTTGCTATCTTTGTTCGCATTTCATTGTTTTGGTTTTTGAGGTTGTGCCATGTACGGTGCTGTTTACACCGCATTGCTTGCATGCTCTGCGTTGCGGACTCTTGTATCGGCAACATTGTGCACTGTTGCGCCAAGGTCATTTGCTACTTTGTTTGGTAAGCAGCGTTGCGCTTTTGTGTGTGAAGCGAATGATTGCGCATTACTCGCTGGCATAACGAACGGGTCTAATTGTTATTCTGGCATCGCAGCGCTTTCAAAAGCACATCGCTTGGATTATTGATGTACATGTCTCGTCTCACCGCTCCTATTTGTTTCATGGGCTTTGTTCTGGGCTTCGGCACAGGGATTTTCCGGTTGTTTGGCGCATCAAAGCTTTTGTTTCTCCCACTGAGGTCATTGTCCGGTACGCTATCTGAGGAGCTTCGAAGTGAGCCTGAATCGTTTGCGCAAATGAGGTGTTGTTTTGATGATACCCGTTGTTGCACCATGGTTTTTTTCTGCCTCGTAATTAGCTCCCTTCACGTTAGTCTTATGGAAGGATTATCTGCACACGTCTGCCTACTCTTGCTCATATTTTCCTAGCGAATCAATAATTCAAACTCCCGTAGTCACTGCAGGCGCCAATCTTCTAGAACTTTCTGCCCGTAAAGCGTGCTGTCCTGTAAGTATGGCGCGTATACGTATGAAGCCGACGTACCGTATTATGGAAAGGAGTAATGGTTCCTGGTCTCACGTTTGCGAATGCTGTACTCTCCTTAAAAATCATATGTCCTATCAGGCCTTGAAGTAAACCAAAGAACAGTAGGAGGTTTGGCCTTAGGCGCGCCTGGAAAAACAACTAACGCAGCTGTTCAGGGAGATATGGGCTGGGCGTCGTTTGAAGTTAGAGAAGCACAGAGTAAAATATGCTTTGAGATGAGGTTGAGAGCAATGGATCAACGAAGGTGGGCAGCTAAAGTTTTTAATACCTATACTTGAAAAGCGTGGACACGCAGTGGTTAAGAAAGGCTTGAAGGGTAACGATGAAATACGGAAAGAACAGTGGAGAATCAAAAACCGCCAAGGTGACCAAAAAAGAGGCAAGGCAGATTAAAACGAACAAATGGAGAGAAAAAATGGAAGCTAAAACGTCGTTAGAGATGTACAGGGCTGAAAAATTGAACATCAGAAACGAAAATTTCTGCGATAATTCCCAGGGCAGTGCTTTGCTTTTTTGGGCTGGAGCAGGTTGCCTGCGAACTAAGAGTTTTGTGGGGAATTATTCACAAATGATGGGGTATGCGTGGTCTACGGAAAAGAAACAGAAACTATGCGGCACATAGTGTTAGAATGCGAGGATATCCATCAAAATAAACATGGAGGGAATACTGGGCTTCCAGAAGCCCGGGGTATCACAGAGGAAGTTATCTTCCTCTTATCTTCCAGGGTATCTTATCTTCCAGGGTAAGATGAAGTTATCTTCCTCTTATTTTCCTCTTATCTTCCAGTTATCTTCCAGGGTATCACAGAGATTTAGGGGTATCACAGAGGAAGTTATCTTCAAGGTTGTCGAGGGGACGAAAAAAAGATTAGAATGCTCGTGGACGAAAAGCAGAGAGGGGAATAGTGCCTGGGACCATTACCACCTGTAACAGGAAAAAAAAGTAATTTGTACCTAATAAGCTTTTTGTGCCTGCCCTAAGCAGAGCTAGTATTAAACCGAGACTGTAAAACATGGCCATATTAGTCCTTTTTCGTAAGATGACATGTCATCACCCCTCTTCAAAGGGGAAACCAATAGCAATCATCAGCAAATTTTGCGCGTTACCGCTTGGTACCAGGAAGAATAGAGCTGGACCTATACATCATTCCTAGGTCGGCGGTATTTGTGTGAATATTGACTCTCACGATCAGATTCCCACATACTTATACTTCAAACTGCGCATACGGACGGGACAAAGAAAAAAAGAGACAGGACGGGCGGAGCTCATCCTGTCTCTTTTTTTTTTCTTGTCCCGTCTGTATGCGTAGTTTCAAGTATAAGTATTAAGAACGAACTAGCCCAACAACATGATTTACTGAGATTCCCACAACTCCCGCCATCAGCCCGTGCACCGCAGTTCTGGCATGTTCTATGGGAGGCGCTTGCTAAAGTGCTGGGCGTAGGTCTCTATTAACTCCCTGATCACCGTAAAATTTCGTTCATTTACTTCTACCCAAAGAGGCTTTAACTCTAAGCCGGCAATACGATTTTAAGTAACTGCTAGTTTGGTTATTAACCCTTGATCGGTCCAAATACTCTTGTGTCGTCGCAAGTCAAGCACGCCAAACTAGTTCTTGCGTCGTCGTGCTTTCCATTGTGTCTTTTATATAGGGACAGGGCGGCGGTTGTATTGCACCACCGTCGTTCATCGAACCACGCCGCCCGTGGCGAACCGCTCGTCAGTGGAATGCAGCTGGCGATCAGCGCCGCGTAGTTGTGCATGGCTCTCTGTCGTTCTGCGGCCGTGCGGCTTGCAAAGCGTAGATAACCACAATTCTTTTTTTTTCAGATCAATAAATCTTGAAAGTAGAGGCGACCTTTCCGAGACACGCCATATGTGTGATTTACGTCCACGCTCAGTAATTACAAATAGCATACGATGCATATTCAATGCGCCAAGCTGAAAGTCAAGCTGGAAGTGCAAGTCTTTGTGTACCCTTTGTGCAGATTTTTAATTCCTGCATGCAGTTTAGTGTATCGAGAAATATATTGCAGCTAAATGCTCCTACAAAGCCGGTGTGTGCAGCCGATCCATGAATACTGCGGCGCTAGCTTTTGGCAGTTGATGACAAAACGGCACCTTCCACAAGCGGAAAACAAAGTTGAGGGGTGCCTTCTAAGATTTACCCCAAAACAGAAATCGCGATGGACGGCGCTCCGTAACTTCATTAGCTACGGCATAAACATGCTTAACAGATACAGTCATCGGGGTACATTAACAGAACAAATACCGCATGATAGTAGAACGTTATTGCTTGTCATGTCAAAGCATTCTTTACAAGACTTCATATGGTTGCGGGCTAGTTGGTTAATTATTTTTCAGGAAACAATTCCTGTGTGGGTGAAGGACCAGAGACAGGGGGTGGGGGGCAAAAACCTGCCATCAGTTTCACAACTGAATGCTGCGGTCATTTTATAAGCTGCCACCTACGCTGGAAAAATCATGCACTCCTCCGTCTAATGACGATGACGCTTTATCGCAAAGCTTTCTCGTGTGGGTTTACTTGGTTGCTTTCTGATCTTAAACTTTGCTAGTTAAGTTTTGGATTTGACCACCACGTAGTTTGGTCTTTTGATTGCAGCGCGTTTCCTTTCCTATTCAGTTTCGTAGCGCAGAAAGCTTCGCGCTCAACCATTGTCGTCGTTAAACGGAGGACTGGATGATTTTGCTCTTTAATTTTGCACTTCCGTGCGCGCCTCTCCAAATCCTAACTGCTTCCAGCGTGTCGGAAATGCGTTTGTGCTGGAGGACTCGGTATGATGTACCTCTATTTGGGGAAACTAGTCGCGCGTTTTTGCTTTTGTCACAAGGCATTACACAATTTTTTTAGGTACTCGGCAAAGATACTTCAGCATTAAAAAAACACAGACTGACGTTATCTATCGGTGCCAGCCCTTACTCCCCAGTGGTGGTAAAATGGGAAGGAGAGGGGGGATGGTTTGTAGCTTGGGCTGCTGGGTGGTTGAATAACTTTGGCTCTTGATAAAATGACCACTAAAAACGTGGGAGTTCTGCTTCGTCTCACATGCTCCTATGCTGTCACTCAGGGCGGTAGCCGGTATTTTTTTTTTTTTTCGGATGGGTTTTTGAGTTATGGTAAGGGCTGAGTTTTGTAGAAAGCAACAGTAAGTCTCGCGTATACACGCTGCCTAGAAAAAAATTCGGAGGAGGCTTGTACCCCCAAACCCCCCTCTGGCTACGTCCCCGCTGCAACTCACGAAAACCTAAGGAACAAAGCTCACGGTTACAGAAAGAAAGTGTAAACTGCCGTGAAGTTTGCACAATCACACGGTAATCGATCGCGTACGTAAGTGCCTTTCTTTTCAAAGCACACGTATCGAGGTATCCCACCGCTAAGCCTGGTGTGGAAACCGTAGACATTGAAACCAGTGAAGATAATTTAAAGTGGTAGAAATGAATAATAATATTGCTAATAGTTTTATTCCTACTCAGATCGCGCGGAGCCAGGAGCAGAGCGCTGCAAAAAGCGTTTATGTCAATGTAGCCCGTTCCCAATTTTAGAAGCGTGCAATAAGCTTACGTAGGCGTTACTGCACTTAGAAAGAAATAAATGGTAATAATAGTAGTTTTATTCTCACTCAGATCGCGTTGAGCCAAACGTATATCGCTGCAAAACAGCGCTCAAAAATTTTGTAGCCCATACTGAAGTTTAGAAGCTTCCGACTAGTTTACGTAGCCGTAATTTCATCTAAGAACTAAACACATATCTCTAGAATTCGTTTCATTGCACATATCCGCTCACAACAACGCCAAAACATTCAAAGCGCCGAAGCAAACGCGGCAAAAACAACGGAAGGCTCCGTAGTCCAATTGCGGCGGCGGTGGTGGTGGTAACACGCATTTATTTTTTGTGCAAGGGCTACAAAGACGCCATGTTACGCTTTAGCAAATTTTGGTGTCTAGGGGAGATGAATGCACCGGCTCAGTCCACTAACGCGGGTAGCGCCGAGTGCGTGCGCCACCCGACCAGCTGCCCGGTCCCTTATGTCCTTGCAGTTTGTGTTAAGGAGGTCTCATTTGTTATTTCGGCGCAGCATGTTTTTGACTGGAGGGGGATTTTTTTATGGTTACACTGACCCTAAAAATGGAAACGACATTTTATTAGGATGCGAGATCTAACCATCGCTGCTTGGAACACGCGACAAGTAACTTATGTTTGCCTTGCCTAACAAAAAAAGCACGTTAACAAGTACCAAAAAATCTCGTTATCACAAAACCAGATGTGTTGGATATTCACTTGCTCCTGGGCACTTCCTGGCCATTGAAGGAGGTGATGCCTTTTGCGTCCCGGCGTTAGCGCATCTCGTCGAACAACTGGCGAAAGTTTATCGAAACCTTCTCGAAAACACCACGGTCCCGCTAAAGAACCGATAGGAGGACATCTTGGTCAGGTGACTGCTTCACCACCATAACCGAAATAAGCTCGTCTGTAGGTAAAATATATCCCAGCATCACCTCAGGCACGGTGGTTTTATGGTAGGTTAACTGGTTCCTTCGATGGAGCGAAGGACCCCGGCTACGCTGTTGCAACCGGACAATCAAATGAAATAGAAGAAACAAGCCAAGTATACACGGTCCTGTAGTTAGATAGGATATTTATTTTTCGAGGCGCTGGTGACTAGCCGGTCGCCTAGTTGGGTACGTGCCTTTCACTAAGGAACATCATCATCATCATCATCATCATCATCACCAACAACATCTCGGTAGTCGAAAGAAGAACAGCGGGTTAGAGGAGGAACCAAAGCGGAGGATGAGCGTCGACTTGCTCGAGTACCACGAAACGAATAGCGAACACTGGGGCTTTAAAATCCGCGTTTACTCTAAATACAGAACCTCCCATCTGGCCGCAACTTCTTACCCATGCATTATATTCCTTAGCCCTCTGTCCGAGGCCGAGAAAGGGCTGAAGTTTGTTTTTGTTTAGCACTTATGTGTAAGGGACAGATATGTGTAATTGAAATGTTTTTCGCGGAAATTCCCACGAAAGCTCTCCAAGCATATGTATGCATATCAATCTGCCTCACTCACAAAAAAAAAGTGTTCTCATCGCAATCACTCAGTAGATAGACCCCTGTTCCAGCGTATGTTGTTTGTATGCTGGCGTCTGCTTTGTATGCTGTGCAGGGGAGTTGTATGGCAGCTCTCTATAGAATGGGGCGGGGCCGGCCGCGTTCTCGTTCAATTCTGCACACACAAGAAGGGCGTGGCTGCATTGCCGAACCGAACATGTGCCCGGAGCAGCGAAAGAACGAAAACCAACGCTATTGTGCGGGGCAATCGTAATTTCCCTAGTGAAGTGGAAGCGCCGGAGTACACAGGTCGAAGCCCCGGAAAGTCAGCGACGCGCTAAATAATTCTTTGTACTGGTCGACCGTGTCGCTGTGTTTCCGCAAACAAATAGTTGCACGAGTCAGTTCTTTGGCCCGAAATCCCGTGTTAAAAATCGTTGTCATGATTTTAATACACACAAACCATATAGAAACATCGATGGGCTGACTTTGTGCCGGAAATAAAGTTGATGTGGATCCTTCCACCTGTGTTATTATGTGTGAATAACCCCCGACGGTGAAAAAAAAAAGTTGGCCATAGTCCAATATTCTTAGTGAGGTGAACTCATTCGGAAAAGCTGACGCATTTGTGCGGTATGCGCAGCTAAGAGATTCAATCAGTTATGACGGGGCAATTAATATTTATGGGCTTCGTATTGCTAATTAGGCGGTAATTTTCAGCTGTTGCTCAATAGCAAAATGACTAACGAAACTGCATCAAACGCTTCAGTCGTTTGCGGAGGCTTTGAATATTACAAACGGGACAGTCTCCCAGGAATCGCCACAATAACTTTTTTATTTCGGTCACCTCAACATACTCTTCTCTCTTGAAGCTACCATGCTGTTGGATTCGCCTTGTAATTGAAAAGTGAATGTTTGCTGTTGTCTTTTGAATTTACTTTTTTTCGCGTCATGCACGGTTGATCTCGGTGAAAGAAGCTCGATTGTACGCGAGGTGTACCCCCGGGCCTTAAAAAGGAGGACTTGGCAAAGGAAAAGCTGCAGAACCTATTCCCATGTCTTCACGTATGCACTTAACGTTCGAAACATATAGGGTGCCTTCACTGGTGTGGCACGCATGCGGGCAACAATGGGCGTGCGCCACCGCGCTGTTGCCCTAGCACCGTGTGGCTAAGGGGCCGCCGCGCTGGTTACGACGGGCTCCACGAGATGGCAGTACTTGCTTGTCTGTGCTGGCGCCCGAAAGGCACTGCACATGACAACAAGCTGTTTGATGTTCCAAACAGTGCCCCACCGAACCCTAAGGAATACCTCGATGCCAAATGCTGTTACGCGCAGCACCCTACGGTCTACGTATCACCAGGCTCAGTTGAAATCGTAACACGATTAGGTAGAACGGAAACAACCTCGGAGCCTACGTATGCGTGCGACTGCGTCACTGGTCGGCGAATTTGGCTAGTTTCGGTTTCGAAAATTGGGGCCATCCCAGGGGCACAGTGCTGCAGCGTGGCCCTCGGCGTTTCTTTCTTTCCACGCCTTCCATGCTTCTGCGCCTCCTGACACATGCGGAACAGCTCACTAGCGCCGTTTTTTTTTTTTTTTTTTTCGTTCTGCGGGCGCGCACGGCGGGAACGTTCGTTGCGTGCGCGAGCGAGCCGGCGTGGGAAGGCTTACGCGGGTTGCCTAAACGTCTCCTCGGCGTGAACGTTTCGCCGCTGCATTATAAAATATATGCGAACGCATTCTAAACGTGGGGCCGCGGAGGAATGAGCGTCACCAGTCCTGCGCAGCTCTGGGGTGCAGCAACACAGGGCGAAACAGTTCGGCCAAGTTTTTCGTCTTTCCCAAAGATGGCAGGTAAGTAAATTAGCTTTTACAAGTTATAGGAACGTTGCGGTTATGCTTGCGTCGCAAGCAGCAGCGCCGTTTTCTATATTCTGGTGGTTCCGGGGTCATTTCTGTTGTGAAATATGTCACTCATATCACGGGCTCTGGTTCGTAGCCTTCATATTACGTAAGTATCGGCGCCCTGTCCCAGACACCAACAGCCGGGATTATCACGAGTCACGCACCGTCATGATAACAAGGCCGAGAAGAACGAACAGCTTAAGTGGCGCAGGCGAAAATGCGTCAGTCGCTGCTACTGAAGCCGACCAGTCAGATTGCAGATAATACAAATGGCGGGGAGGAACCGATGCATTCATCACGGCCGTCTTTATTTACACTGTGTCTCAGTGTCAACCCCATAGATTGTTGGCACGGCATGCTGCAGGTAGTGGGTGATAACTGCTTGAGAAATCGCCACACCTTTATCGATGCCCTAACGTGCGCTGCCCACAACTTTAGTAGGAAAAGTGCTGCGCTCACAGCGGCCTCTGTCCGGTGCAACGTGCCTATACTGAATTTAAAAAAAAAAGCCGACCGACGGCATTCTTTTGTTTTCAAAACACTTCCCGCATTTAACGTTCAGTTAATGAGACATGTCATTTGTTTTAGAGTGGAAACTGATGTGCAGATATATGCCAGCTATTGCATGTGCACGATGTTTTTTAATGAAAGTGAATGCGCCTTCGGCGCGCACACTCTTGCTCACAAGGTGAATTTGTGACGGCATTGTCGTTTAATGATTGCCTCAATAACTGCCTAAACGTCGATTCACGTTTCCTATCAACGTATTTTTTTTTTCGTGCAGCATGTTCGAGGCTTGGTTAGGGCCCAAGTCGAGGACGGTGTGAGACTTCATGGGACATTTCCTTCGATGACTCTCCTCAACCCCTCCGAAGTCATCACGGTGCACCTGCTCACAAAGAAGCCAAGCTCACCTGTACGTGCTTCTTGCCGTTCGCTGCGTACCTACTACCACGGCGATTGGTGGCGTGCAGGTGCTGCGCCCTAACCCATTTTCCTACTCCATCTTGCTTCCAAACCGTATATTTTCGGCAAAACTGTGGTCAAGCGTTGTTCATGCTCAAAAAAATCTGACGCAATACCGCGGTGTTCAATGCTAGTCGATTTGCACAGGGAGCAGTGAAAGGACCAACCTGAGATGCATGCGTTGTCTACCGGCGCAATTGAAATCGTTTAGCTCCTTTAAAAAAAGTAGATTGCCGGTTTTCCTGTTCAACCTAACCTACGCTCCCGCGGCTTGTCATCTTATCGCTAGTGGGTTTGCGGTTCCATAGTTTTAAATAATGAACCAGCATGCCGTTTCGGACAGGATTAGATAAGAGGCACGGCCCAGACACGAGCTAGAGGGTAGCTTATGACAACCTAGCCGATATCTGCAAGTAATGAGTTAGGTAAACGCGGCTTACAATACAGAAACGCTTTTTTTTCTGCATCCCCCCCCCCCCCCCCCCCCCCCTTGGTTAAGCAGAATGTTCACGTGCCATTAAAAAAATGCGTGCGTTTGATTTCTGTTCTGCGAAAATACGACGTGGTTGCACATTATTTTTGTACGTAGATAGAACCCAGCAATGAGTGGTCAGTAGCGCGGGTATTGTGTAGCAGCACTATTTCTCGCTGCATTTTGTTGGTGTGAAGATGGCTTCTCGGAAGTAAATGCAGGTTAATGGTCGAATCAACGATTTCTCAAGCGTTGGCGTAAACCATCCCAAATGCCGGCATACCGGTGCATGCTTTTCTTTTTTTTAATTATCAGGTTCCTGATTATGTGTCTCTGAACAGAAACGAATTTTTTGAACGTCTCAGGAACATTCCTGTACCGATGGGTGCCCAAGAAATGAGTATATATTGAGCGGAACTTTCCACAACTTTTCTTCTCCCGCCGAGGCATGTGGCGAGAAAATCTGTCTAGGGACTACAACTTTCGAAGTTCTTCTTTCGTAATCAACTATTGCGTGCCTAAATGCGCACGTACATGTTTTTCTTATTGTGCAATATTGTACTCCTAAATTTGCATGTCATATTTTTGCTTAAGGGTGCAATAGTGTGTATAGCCATGAGCTGAAGTAAACGGCCACGGGAGCGGTGGCCAAAACTAATCGCTGCGCCGTCTGGTTGCGCGGTGCCTGCTGTCGAGACCGCGCACAGCGCAGGCGCGGCCTAGCATCACAGCACACATGCCGCTATCGCTCGCTTCTTCGCGATTGTCTCACGCTCCGATAAATTGACGCCAGGGGAATCACGCCACGCAGTTAGAGGAACACTGCCGGGCACCGCCCTATCATTGAAAACGATGCGACTCACCTGATAAGCGGCAATGCTGCTACGCTGCCACACATAGCGTGCCGTGGCTGCGTTGGGCTCGTAGCCTTTTTTTATTCAAAAAGCGGGAGGTTTTTCTTTTTGTTAAGTGATGAAGTTTCTCATTTGATATCTGCTGTCTTGTTGTTGGTTCAATAACATGTTTTTCGAGTTTTTGCATGATGGTGGCATAGTTGGGTTCCATGGCTTTCTGTGTACACAACAATTGACTGTATTTGTGGCAGCTCAGCGGCCTAGTATTGGCTAATTGATAGGTCCTCCTCACTCTCTGTTGAGACGTCTCTTTGGAGGTGGGACTTCTGTAATTAAACAAATATTATGGCATTGTGAAGGAAATGGGGCTGCCCGCAGAACTTGGGATTTGCCCGACCTCTGATTTTTTATGCCAGTGGTACTCGGCCGGTAGCGTGCCGAAGACTCCTTCTGGGCTTGAAAAAGTGGTGAGGGACCCCACGATGAAATGTGTTTATACGTGTCCTATTGTAGCACAATTAACCCTTGCAGCCAAAGTCGCTCATAAACATATCTCTATGCCCGCCCTTAGAGTGTGGCTTTTCTGCATAGTTTGAGCGTTGTGGCAAAAAGCCAGCTTTAAAATTTGTGCTGTGCGGAGGAGTAAACATCTCACGCGGCAAATACACGTCCTTTTTTTTTTTTTAGTTACGCGGCAAGGTTTGGTAAAAAAAAAAAGAAGTAATTTGGGAGTATTGCGGAGGGACCCACGGAGTCCGAAGTGTCTTCACGTTTCTCTTTTTTTCTGCGGACCCCCATCTGAGAACGACAGCCCTGTGCAATGCTTTGTAAAATATTACGTGTAAATAAACTTGCCTGTTTTGAAGTATACCGTCGTTTGTGTGCCGCATGCCGTCGCCTATAAGCTAGTAATCTTTTTATTTTCAATCATCGACTGAACGACCCCCTTTGGATCAAATCCTTGAATTTCAACTCGTGTCAAAGAAGTGCGCAAGAACTGTCAATAATGTTTTCAAGTGCAAATAAATCTAATCGAAAAATGTAGTTTGAATGCGCTTCGATAGTCGATGGGCATTGAAGGCGTGGTTCAATGGTATCTCATATCGCAATATAATTTTTGATCATTAAATGTATGTGTCGGTGCCTCGACGTTGAAAAAATTGCGACGCTGGATTTTCCCGAGCAATTGCGAAATGGCACATATGCCGCTTGCGTCAAACGAAGTTTCATAAAGCAATGCAGTACATAGCTAAACACTGCAGTATTTGTTGAAACTTTGGCATGTAAGGTTAGCATCAATAATGTTTCCAGTTCGCTGCTATTCTCGGGAGGCTATGATTTCGCATCTATCCTCAAAACCGACAAACATGGTGTTTTGCCTTATTTTCTTCGACTGCACAGTGATTTTTTTTTCTGCTTCATTTTCTGCTTCAATATATGACCGGGGGGGGGGGGGGGGGGGATTGCAAAAAAAAAAAAAAACCCCGCCCGCATCTTCCAACGGGGGGAACTCGAGTAAATGCGTCGCAGAGAGGTGGGGGTATCGCGTGAATGTTGCGTATTGGGTATGGTTTGGGAATGCTTAATTGTTATTTCGTCTTATTATTCTTATTATTGAATGAAGGGAGAGCGAAGGCAAGGAGTGTAAAGTTAAAGTCGCCTTTATTGCTTGGCGCCGTCAAGCAAAGCGTCAAGTCAAGCGAAAGCAAGCAAAGACGCCCTTGGCTGAATTCCGAACGCGCGCTCCGCCGCTTATATACACACCGCCCGCGTTCGAGGGAGAGGAGTACGGGGGAGAGACGCGCATGCGCACACTTCCGTACACAAGCGCGCGAACTTTCCACGCACCCACCACGCCGTTATCACGTGTACACGCCCTGACGCCGTTACTGTTGAGCGCGACGCAGCGCACGGGTAGCTACGACGCATGCGCGCACAGACGCGCTCCCCCCGCACCGCCGCAGCTGTTGTTGAGAGCGACGGAGCGCACGGGGTACACGCGCTCCTCCCGCACCGCCGCACCTGTTGTTGAGAGCGAGGAGGGTACGGGGGAGAGACGCGCACCTGCGCCTCGACGCGACGCGCATGCGCAGTGAGCGTGTGGACGGCGCCGACAACATCGACGAGTGACATCGCGAGCCTAAGAAATGCTCCGCATTTAATAAGCTTTAAGCCCGAGATAATCACCAGCGTGCCAACTCTGCCAGCGGAGCCGCGTTGCCGCCGATTGCGCCAGCGCACCGTTTCGACAGACGGTGTGTTGACCAGCAGACAGAAAAAGGGCAGCGCGGTTCCCCTGGCGTTAATTTATCGGAGCGTGAGACAATCACGAAGAAGCGAGCGATAGCGGCATGTGTGCTGTACTGCTAGGCCGCGAATGCGCTGTGCGCGGTCTCGACAGCAGGCCCCGCAACCAGACGGCGCAGCGATTAGGTTTTGGCCACCGCTCCCGTGGTCCGTTTACTTCAGCTCACGGCTGTACATTAAATGTATATGCAATACATATAAGTGTAGTACATGTATTTTCATGCTTTCAAATTAAAAACGCCCTCATATGAATTTTGGAAAAAAGAAAAGGTAGAAGAATGTTTGTGTAAACGCTCCAATTACTACCGCGACAAGGACAACAATTCGACACCGCAAAACACACGGTTATCTGCATGTTTGCTCGTTCAATCATTACAGACGTTACTGCACACACATACCAAACGATGGGCGGTGGCCATTCCGAGGCATCGGCCGCCGCTCGCCCAACTTTCGCGCCTGGTGGCATTTTCCGAGCGGCCAACGAGGCAGCCACCGGCGGCAGGCGCACCCAGTCCAGCCTTGGTTTGGCGACCGTCGGTTGCGACGGCCGGCGTGCGGCGGCCCGGCCAGGCTGCCGCAGAAAAAATGTCGTCAGCAGCGCCCGCGACGTTTATGATTGATGATTGCTATTGGTTTCCCCTTTGTAGCGGTGTGATGACATGTCATCTTACCAAAAAGGACTAATATACCTATGTTTTATACTCTTCGTTTAATACTAGTTTTGCTCAGGGCAGGCACAAAAAAACTTATCAGGCACAAAATACTTTTTAGATGCAACGCATCCCTTTAACTCGCCTTGTCCCGTTTGTCGCGGCGTAGTCCGCATCCCTCCCCCTTCTCCTCGCCGCGGCAGCTGCGCGCTCCGCCGCTCTCACCGCAGCGCCATCTGTGCGTCAGCGCGGTCAGCGCGCAGCTTGCGCTCGGCTGCGCTCGCTCCCGTCGCCGTGCCAGCTGTGCGTTAGCGCGCAACTTGCGCTCGGTTAAAAATTTACACCATCTTCCCGCGAGGGAAACCATGGGGTAGAGGCGACGCATCGGGGTTGAACATTCTGCGTAAATAGGATACACAACAACAGCAATCCACACGCTGACATCGCTAACATAACGGAAACGCAACGGCAACCCCCGATGCGTCGCATCTACCCCATGGTTCCCCTCCGGGAAGATGGTGTAAATTTTTTTCCTGTTACAGGTGGTAACTGTCCTAGGCAATATTCCCCTCTCTGCTTTTCGGCCACCAGAATTCTAATCTTCTTTTCGTCGCCTCGACAGCCTTGAAGTTACCTTCCTCTGTGCTACACTTAAATCCTATGGCTTCTGGGAGCCGAATATTTCCCTCGTGTAGATTTGGATGAATACCCTCGCATTCTAACACTATGTACTGCATAGGTTCTGTTTTTTTCCGCAGACCACGTCAGCAACCTCTTTCTCTCCTAACCACTCGTTGCCACGGCGATTAATGAACCGTTTTCCAGACACCACGTGCCACTAGGGGAGGATTTGGCGCTGTTGGTGCGAATTACGAGGGACCACGGTGGATGCTACAGAGGCCGCCCCGTGACTGCGTCGTCATGGACCAAGTCGCGTGCGTACGCAAGTGAAAGCCGATTGCCACTCAAGGTTTGTCACCTGTTCAAGGACTACAGCAGAAATATTGTTGCAGAAAATGTTGCCGCGCGGAAGACAAACTCACGTGACTTTTTTCAAAGGGCGCTTGCGATTCGTCAGCGCTTGCCACGGCTGGGCAGTACGAGCAAAGCACGGCTCAGGAGCCGGCCTCGCACGCACTAGCAGCTACGCCACACGGAAAATTTAATGTCATTCCAATAGAATATCATTCGTTCAAAATGACATTTTCTCGCTGCCACACGAGAAAACGCAATTACATTCGATCAAAACGACATTAGGGACCAAATGAGTCTGCGGAACCCATTAGACTGCATTTTGCTGAAAATTTATTATCTCGTCACCAGTGACTCGGCGCAAATTCCCACCCAGAACCGATTACTAAAGCGTCAGTAGCATTCTAATATTTTTACATGCGTGCAATTTTTTAGTCATTTATTTATGTTAAACAAGCCGAGTAGAATCGTAAAAAGGGCCCATCTCCCCGCGAGGGGGACTCGAGTAAATGCGTCGCATAGGGGGTGTGTGTATTGCGTTAACGTTTAGTGTTTGGGGAGTTGGTGGTAGTGAATGCGTTGTATCAGCAGCTTCTTGGCGTAGTTTGAATGAGTCAAGGATATAAGGCACGTTCGTAGCCTTCCATTCTGTGTCGGCTTTGTGGCGCAGTGGGTAGAGCACCATGTACCTTGCGTTCCGCCCGCAGGGTCGTGGGATCGAAACCAGTGGCGGATCCAGAGGGGGGGGCGGTAGGGGCGATCGCCCCCTCCCAAAGCCTGTGTCAACATCCCCCCCTCTCCCCCCTCCCTTCAGTGCCAGTGGCCACCTCCTGGTCAGGTTGCCCCGACACGACTAACCTAACCGCAGAGGAAGCCGAATGGCTAGAACGGCTGTTATGATCGGCCTTCACTGCTTCAGAGGTAGCTACACGGCAGGCGTAACCGAAGTTAGTCTCCTAACCGTGGTTATCGCAAACCGAGCTAGGCAAGCACGGTTTACCCTTACAAGCCGAGGAGCTGCAGGGGCACCATCCTTGAACCGGCGCAAGTTAATCGACAGCTTCGCGGAGCGGCGGGGGGAGCAGCCGTGCTTGGGCTTTCTCTGTGCCCCCGCTTTCTTCGCGCATGCTGTCGTTCAGGAGATTTAAACAAAAAGAGCAGTGACCTGGCACATTTTTGTGTGTTTTTGTATTTATTCAGACAGTGCAATAAGCCGCGGCCGCCGCTGCGTAGCCGGGATTGCTACAGCCGCTCTGACCGCTCTGTTTTTTTTTTTTTTCAATCAAAATAAACAAGTGTAGTGGACGCGCACTTCACGGCTCACTGAAGGTGCCTTTCTCACGCTTGCTCGAGCGGTTCGCGTTACCTGACCCGCCGGATGTATGACACGTGGGATATCGTGTTCCACGCCTGCGCTGCCGCGCCATCG
Organism: Haemaphysalis longicornis; assembly: GCA_013339765.2. Classification (NCBI taxonomy): domain Eukaryota; kingdom Metazoa; phylum Arthropoda; class Arachnida; order Ixodida; family Ixodidae; genus Haemaphysalis; species Haemaphysalis longicornis. The sequence goes on along the minus strand of CM023449.1, from coordinate 183,516,900 downwards.
GGGACCGGGAAAGTGGATGCGGGGGGGGGGGGGGGGGGGTCACCATTTTTCTTCGCTTAATAAAGACACTTGAGTTCCAGCAACCGATCGGTGTGTACGCTTTTATCGTCATTCGTCAGCCGACGAGGCAAGAAGGTTCGGTAATTCAGTTGGTTCAGTACTGCGGCACAAGTTGAAGGAGATGTGACATGTAGTCGAAGGTGACGAAACACTCACGTGCTCACTACATGACCAGCACGTGATTTCGTCGGCCGAGTCGCATATCTGACGACTGGTACTGTAGTAGCCACTTGATCCATCCTGACGACTCGAGGTAAGCGTTGGCCACGTGCAAATATATAGCTTGCATTTAGAACTTTAGAGTTGATACCCGCACCTCTTAACTGTTTCATTTTTGAGTACAAGACTTGAAACGTGCCTATCATTGCTAGCTGCAGTATTCGAGATGCCAGTCACGCCAGTATTCAGTCAAGCATACCCTGGATGTTGTAGTTACTATACTGACCCTTCTAACGCAGTTACGAGGAATGTACCAAAATCCTATAGAACCCGCTACGACGATATGCATCAGTGATTGAATTAAGTACCTTTTGCAGCAGTATAGGTTATTCATATAAAACTTCAAGGTACGTTTTTCTAAACATGCGTTTACAAAGAATACGAGCATGTGTTGTTTCATATTGATGAAATGAACACTGCCCACGATTTTATGCTGGGGAGTTCAAAGGTAGTGAAGCAATGTCACATAGACTGAAATAATTTTGCTAAAGTACAAGCGATTTGATTATCGCAAGCCGATACAGCATCTCTTGCTCAAGCTTAGCACGACATCATGTCGCTACGCGCTTTGTGATTCATTCTTTCGATTACACGATGAACAGTTCTTTTTAAAGTATTACGCTGAAAGTCCCCTGTAAGGTTTACGTAAATATGCCTAAGCACTGCGCAATTTGCTAATTTTCGTCGTCTGTGATGCTTCTGCACGTTGAAGTTGCTCTCGCTCTGTTTTACTTGTTAAAACGATGCAACGCACGATTGAAGATGAGCAAGCAAGTAGAACCACTGTGGGCAAAAATTAACAGTATTTATTCTCTGACGGGGTTCCTTTGGGAATAGTAACTACTAAAAACTAAAGTCACCCTCCCCCTCTTCATTTGTATTTCAAGTGACCGCCCCCCCCTAAAATGAGTGGCTGGATCCGCCCCTGATCGAAACCAGGCGCCGGTGAGTATTATTTTTATACATAGTGTAGGGGGAGGGGTGCGGACCTGTTGTTGAGAGCGAGGAGGGTAGCGTGATGCGGGAGAGGAGGAGTGGGGGAGAGGACGCACCTGGAACGGCTGTTGCGGACGCTGAGGCACGCCGACAACGCCGGGTGACATCGTGAGTTAAAGAAATACTCTGCATTTAAAAAAAGTGCTAGCGTGCTAGCTTGACTTGGCTTGGCTCATGATGTTTAATCGTGTTCAACAAGTGCTTGAATTGCCTTCAAAAGTGCAGTTGAGGTGTTTAGGCTCTTTTCACTCAGTTTTCGCAAATATTGAAGCGCTTCGCAAGATATTTTCTCTGCTCAAGCTTTTACCCATCGCAACTGCCATCATTTGGTATGACATTAATTTTGGCCGTGTAGCAGCGCGTCAGGAAGATGGCATTAAGTCGAACGAATGACATTCGATGGGAATGACATTTAATTTGCCCTGTGGCAGGGGATAAGTCGGCGTACACGCGAATCATTTCTTCGAAGCCATTCTTTGGGCTGTGTACTCAACCGCGCATTGCACAACACTTGTGGCGACATCGGTGGTCGCAAGAAATTGCAGCGCCGACCTCTTGCGCGCCGTGTCGCTTTTGTTCGCAGCCGCGGATTCATCCTCCGGTTATACGGAGTGCTCGAGGGCAAGTAGAGCGTCACCACATAATGTGAGTGCGACTAATAATATGTGTGTTGACGCCACGGTAGAGAATCGGGTTGGATCGGGGAAGTTGGTGCACGATGGTGTTTCAATGTGTAGCATTCCTTACCGAATACCCCAACAGACAGGACCGTGCAACGCCCTGCATTTACACAAAAATGTACCTATAGCGGAAGTTCCTCCTATAATCATTATAGTAGCGTAAATGGAGATAGCTGGTCGAACGAAATTTTAAAAAACTAGAAAATGTACAGAATATAAAAAATCACGGAAAACGGCGAAACGTGTAGCGCACTGAATTTCCACAAAAATGTAGCTTTCGCTAAATTTCCGCCTGTAATCGCTATAATAGCGTAAATGGAAACACTTGGTCAAGCGAAATTTTGAAACACTAAAACTAAGGAAAATATATCAAAAATTACGGGAAATGGCGAACCGTGTAACGTCGTGCTTTTTCACAATGACGCAGATTTCTACGAAAGTTACACCTGTAATCGTTATAATAGCGTAAATGCCGGTCGGACAGGATTTAGTAAAACGAAAAAATGTGGCTGTGAAGAACTCACACTCACGACAAGCGGCATGAGGATGGTACGCATCAGTACACAATTGTCCAAATTTGTGCATAATTGTTTTCTTCTGCGAGATGCGGGCGCAAAGCGCATACGCAGGTACAGCTGGCACTGTCATGGCGGTTTTCAGTGTTGCCAAGCGAAAAAATCGCCCGCTAAACTGTTCAGTGAATACCATCAATAGACATTCTTTATTCTTAATTTGAATATTTTTAACGGTGTCTTCTCCAAAACGGTTCCAATAAACTTGCTATATCGGCAGCAGCGGTTTCCTTTTTAGGTTCCAACTCTTGTCCCCCCACTCGGTGTACAGAGGAGGCACATTTTCTTTTACTTTAAACGCGTAACTTCATTTCGTTCCTGCATTTCTTTTCGTCTTTTCCCGTTCTTTTCGCACATTTTCGTTTCAATCCCAACTTCTCTATCTTATTGCCTCGTTCATTTTCCGAGCTCGACCCCCATCATGATAGTAATTGCATTTCCGACCCTCGTATATATCTGCCGTCAGAGCACCGTGAATTCACAAGGGCGTTTAATATTTCTGTAGCTTTTATATCGTAAGGCTTGCCGCTCCGGATAGCTTTCTTTTTTTTTCTTTTTGTCGCTGTCAGCAGTGGGAGGAGCTAGAGAAGTTCCGAGGTATACTTATAGCCCAAGCAGGAAACTATGCCCGCTGCCATTTCCGCTGGAAGATTTAACTTAGAACGACTGTTGAAAAATGCGATGACAGACAAAGGATCAAAAGACGAGAGAAAGAGAAAAGAGGAAAGTTGGAAGAAGAAACAAAAGGAATGACCATTGCGACTCTGGGAAGGAAAGAGATAGAGAGCGCAAGAAGATCCTGGTAGTTGGCGCACGTGCACAACCTAGGCCTTGGCAAACGACTTCGCGGGAACTTGTAAATGACACCGAGGCGTAATTAACGCTTGCGCCTTGGGTACCGCAAGAAAGTCGGCGCCAAGATGGAAACTGAAGCCGTTGCTTCCGCGCCAGGCTATACTGCCACGGTTTCATTATCTCCAGTCCCTAGACTCTCCGTCTTTTGTTTTCATTTTCATCTTTTCCTTTTTGCTCCAATTCTCGATAGCTTATTCTTACGACTTCCCACTTTTCTTCCGTTACCTTAGCTGGGATGAGCTACCGAGCTTAAGAATGGTAGGATTTTTTCTGTCTTGCGATGGATTCTTTCCTGTCTTTGTTTCCACCTTGCAAATAACTTTGCATCCCGTGAGACGCACTCTGCCATTACCCTTAACGTGCTAGCTGGGAAGAGAAACGGTTTCCGAGTCAACGAGAAGGGAATGAGTCTTGAGCGCTTGGCTAAAAAACTGGCCTTCTTTTGCTTTTGTAATGTGTCCTGTCTCTTGTTTGCGCCCCACACCTTCTAATTAGCCCCTCTTCGTGCCGTAGCATTTACATTCGCTCGCTGTTGCGCCTGTCTATATCAACTGTCCCAGTCGTGGCGCGCGAACATCTCCGATTTTCACTCTATTTATGCCGGAAAACGCTTCATGATCCCCTGATCCTAATTTACCTTTCAATGATGACTGCGCAACTCGGTTGAGAAACAGGAATTCTGAAAAAGTCCTCTTTCTCGCACACCAAGAAGAAACACTGCTTACTTGATCTGTAAGGGCTGGTTGTCCATGTACGAACATGAGCAAATTAAACGAGCACGCGAAAATGGGGAATTAAATGCAATTCAGTTTATTTTTGCTTGCAAGTACATGAGGTGGTTGGAGGGAATGCTGCAGTACCGCGGCTTGACATAGCTCCAACTCCCCGATTAGATGAACCAAGGAATATGAACCAGACCATACAAAGACAGCCATTACGTAACGTGAAATTCGAATTTTCACGTGACTTTATTGCAGTAACCAAAGATTGAAAATGTGTCTGTCTGAGTATATCACTAGTGGGCCGTGAATTTATCTCCGCTATCTGTATTCTTCGAATTCGTGTGTTCTTATTCATATTTTCGTCTTCTCATTTCATTTGTCCATGACTGTGCAGTAACATGGAGTGCAGATTTTGTGCTTCGTTATCTTTGGCCGTTCACTAAAAAATACGCTCCACATGCTTACATATACTCCACATGCTTACATCCTCACTATTTTCCCGTGTTCCGTGAATGCTGTATCAGAGAAACAAACTATCCAACCGCCATGATACGAAGAGGTTTTCCCCTAGATAATTGCTGGGACTGGGCAAAACGAAACACCGAACATTTTATTTTTGACCGATGCGTTATGAGCGTTAATTATTGGTTAGAATAAATTTTGTTCTTAACAAAAATACAGCTTGCAAGGGTTAAAGCTTGGGCGAGTTAATGCTTGATTACAAATAGGGGAACAGCGCAAACACAGACAAAACGCAAGAAGAAGAAAGGTGACAACCACGAGTGCTGACAACCAGCGCTCGTTGTTGTCACCTTCTTCTTGTGTTTTGTCTGTGTTTGCGCTGTTCCCCTATTTCTAACAAAAACTCCCACCTCACCTCGCGAGAACCCCTGTGTAGATGCGACGCATAGGCGGAGCGGCGAAGGGACCGCGTTTTATAGCGCGCATAACGTTGAGGGGACTGCGTAAGCCGGTCCCAGTCGATGACGACGTTGGCGTACTTGTGAAGCGGCGTGGACTCTAGGTGTTTGAGCCAAGCGTGGATGTTGCTTCGCCGCAGAACGGCACACCGGTTATATGCGCAGCGCGCCCGAAGGAGAGGAAACCGCGGAAGAGAGAGTGCGCAGCGCGCCCGAAGGAAGGAAACCGCGGAAGAGAGAGTGCACATGCGCCGGCCCCATGCGCCGGCCCCCGCGCGTCTGCCGCGGCTATGACGCAACGTGCCGCAGCTATGACGCAACGTGCCGCGGCTATGACGCAACACAATTCAACACGATCCACTTTATACCCATCCAATCCAAATCCAATCCAATTCAAGCCAAGTCAATCCAAGCCAATCCAATCGAATCCAGTCCAATGCACCTCGCGAGAGAGTGTTCGCTATCGGAGAGGAGAGGGGGTAAGCGGCGGAGAGCGCAGCTGGCGCGGCGAGGAGAATGGGGGAGGGGTGGACAACGCCGACGACGCCGACGACGACGACGACGACGCCGGAGGGACAAGGCGAGTGAATCACATGCTCTGCATCTAAAAATACAGCCTTTTTCACTTCACATAGCAGTCCCGTAGCAGCTTTGATCCCCCGTCAATTGTCTTCACTGCGAAGCTGGGCTGCGCTGCGTCTGTCGCGCGTCAGCTGCAACTCATTCGGACCATAAACGTTTACTCTATTTCTCTCTCTCAAGCGGCAAGCGAGCATGCCAAATCGAATGCGCCAATTTTGAATGCGCAGCGTAGTGGGCGCAGGAGCACGAATTATGTTTGTTTAGTGGACGTAAAGTGTCTACAACGTATGGCTCTGAATAACAGCGGGCCCTGGTCGGGGATGGTCACAATAACCCCAGTTTGTCTTAATATAGTTGAACCTGGATCTAACAAACCTCTTTATAATGAATTCCTGGATTTGAAGAGGTTTTTTTAATTCCCTATTGCCAGCCCCATTCAAACTCATGTGTTTGCGACCTTTATGTGACGAAGGCGTTGCGACGGTTAACCTTCATGTAACGTATTCGCTACACTTATGTGCCGTTTTTCTTTCACTTTTTCAAACACAAAATCAGCTAGATAAATGCACTGACTTAGCGAACTTCGCCCGCACCGCAAACCGTGCGTTTACCGTGTGAGTTCGGTGTCGGTTATGTGCTAGGCCTGCCTGTCGGCATTGTTGTCGCACGTCTCCTTTGCTATCAGTGTGGTGTCGGTTCGTCGGTGATGAGTTCTGCTGCGAGAAAACAAAACGTTTTGCCTCTTCAGGACAAGCTCGCAATTTCAAATGCCATTTCCGCCGGCGAGAAAGAAGAACGTCGCCGCCCGGTACAGTATACACCAGCTAACAATTTTGAGAGCGCAAAGAGCAGCAAGTCCCCGAAAAGGCGCCCCCTCAGGCATAATTCGGTCCTTGAAACGGGTAAAGGCACCGAAATATGTCAAAAGGCAAAATACTCAAGTTATGCTTGTGAATACGGGACTTTGCTTCTTTGGAGTTCCGTGTAGTGACCAAGTTCGTGGGAAAGCAGCGGGCGTAAATCCCCCAGTTTTTCACTGTGGAATGGCCTTTAAAGGAGCACTGACACGAACATTTCATGTTACACCTTATTGCTTTTATCGATGCTTAATGGTCTGGCGAACCTGAATCAGCACTTCAGATACTTCAGCGTGCGATAGTTAATTACATTGAACGGCCTGAAAATCCTTTGTTTCAAATTCCCGCGCGTTTATCCCGAACGGCGCATATGACTGATTGATTGATTGTAGGGTTTAACACGCCGACGCAACGCAGGCGATGAGGCGCGCCGTAGTGGAGGGCCTTCCGGATTAATTTTGGCACCTGGGGATCTTTAACGTGCGCCGAAATCTTCGTACACACGGGCGTTTTTTGCTTTTCGCCTCCATCAGAAAAGCGGCCCCCGCGGCCGGGAATCGAACCCGCGACCTCGTGCTCAGCAGCACAACGCCTTAGCCACTGAGCCACCGCGGCGGGTGGCGCATATGACAGACTCCCGGCCTGTCCTCACCACTTTGTGCGGACGTCACCGGCGCCCGCTGGAGGGGGCGTTGCGCCCGCTCGCCGCTCGTGGGGCCGCGGCGCGTGAAGTGACGTCACGAGTTTTTGACGAGCGCTGTCGCGTCACTTCTTTTGACTTCCACGGGGTGATTTCCACGCTGATTGTCCATTTGCCTGAGTGCCGCCTCCGCGCGCTGCTCCGTCGGCGCGATAAATGAGATCTAATTGCACTATGCTCTTAGCGTCGCAGGCCGCTCATATTTCAGCCAGGGTATTCTGTTGAGTGAAGGAAGCGAACTGTGCAATAATATTAACGCCGAAAATTGGAATCAGTGCTCCTTTAAGGGTGAATTCGTCATCACTGATGTCGAGCATTTTGGTTTTGTTCCTCCTTCATTCACGCGAGCCTTAACTGGAAACCTGCATATAATGAAAACCTGCATGTAACGAAAAATTGCGAGTTTTTGTCAACTTCGTTATAGCCAGTTTTAACTGTATTTCTAAAGCAAAGATTTGCGTAGGCCTGTTTCGCGACTGCCGGCGGAATATCTCCTTAATATTTTCGGACAGTAGGCACGGTCTTTAATTACGACGCATACTATTAGGTGTTGCTGTACTATTCGCGGATCTCGAGTGTATGTCGAGGTCCCTAAAGTTAACAAATGAGGCTAAAGCCTTGCAGCTGCACGAACGGAAGCACCAATGGCCCGGAAGCTTCCGGCAAGTCCCAGTTTGCTTTTACCGTCAAATGATTCCGATGTCTTTAGAGGCTTCTGGTTGCAGAAGGTTAGGTCAATGTGGAGCCACGCGACACTGCCAGGCTGGTTGCCAGCTTTTAGCCCAGTTGCAACAAGTAGAGAGTATAGGCGGTGCGGATAACCCGACAATGACGGCCGGGTAGCTGTCCTTCATCGGAAAAATGAAAGCTAGGAAGAAAAAGAGAGTGCCGCGAAGGGGTAAAATAGCATAATCCTTCCCACACACGTTGTTCCCATTCTGCCGTATATATTAGAGCGGTCACAGGAAACTAGGCATTCAGAGAATTGACTAGGTGCTGGCATTACCTTTCGTTGCACGGCGTCAGCATCAAAACATGTTTCACTTCCTCAAATGGCCTATTGGGAGGTGAACCATAGTTATTCACACACCACGGCTCAATCGCCTTTTTCACACTTCTAGGTTCCTCAGCGGCTGATGTCCACCTATCCGTTGAGAATTGATTAGGCGTTTGTAAATATTACACCCAGACATTGACGACGCAAGGTGGTCTTTGTTTCTGATCGCACGTAACACCGAATGTAATGGGCGGTTCGGGCAAAGAGTAGGGATGAACGAGACGTGCGCTTGAAATTTTCATTGTATTCGGTGAACCTCGAGTTACCCCACGAGACAGTGTACGTAGTGCGCTACTGTCGCACGTATGAAAAACTGGCGCTCCACGCTGAACAAAGTGGGGAAGGGTTCGCCATGATTGTTCGATTCAATTTTTAGATAACAGAGAAGCCATTTAAAATGTCGACTGTCTACAAAAAAAAAACTTTACGCGTGCATGTCGCTACTTGTTCGTTAGTTCGGTGGCGAAGAGTCGATTGTAAGATTAGCAGGATGTCATAAAATTACACAGTATTGACGCTTTCGAAGAAGTTGCACTAATACAGTGTAAAGCGCACTACTTGCCTTAAAGTGGCCCTGAAAGACGTTTTGAGCACACTAAATGAACTAGCGCAATCGTTAGATTGGGTCGTCAACGTCATCTGTGCCAAGTATTACTCTTCTACGCGTAGCGGAAAGCTCACACTTTTGTTGCAAAGTTTGTCGCTTTTTTCTCACCCTTCCCTTCGTGTTTTTGGACACCGCCATCTTCACATCTCTACGTCATCGATTCCCAAATGTTCGTCATGAGCTAGACATCCTGCTATTGGGCGGCTTTTTCACGCACTTCCGGCAAAGAGATGAGTCGTCTGCTCAGCGTCGGCTCGCCGGCTGATCTGCCAGCGAAGTTCCGGAGTGCTTGGACATTTTACGACAAACGAAACAAGTGTAAACAAACGCTTAACCGTTTGTATTGAATGCAACACGACCATAACACTACATGGATATTCTCTTACCTGAGTACGTACCATAAAGAAAGCGTCTAAGCCCCGTGGCACCTCTTTCGGGCAATCGCAGAGAACGCCCTGAGCCGAATGCCCGGGTTTGACGCATACATTTTATTCAACTTCAAAATAATCCAGAGATGCGTTTCGAATGAACACAACGTCACAACATGCGTTGCAAGTCTGAACCGCGATTGACGGATGCAGATTGACAGATTGACAGATGATTGACAGATGTACAGATGATGGGTTGCCTCCTCCTGCCCGTCGTAAATTCGGCACTCACCTCCCGCGCGGTTTGCGGGGACGAACAGCAAGTCACTTAACCCTGGCGCACAAGCCGAGATGGCTTTTAGCCACGCACACTGCACATACCACATGCGAGGTTGAGTCGTACGTCGCCCGAGAAAGATAATCCAGACCATGGGAGTCACTATCCACCCGCAGAAGCACAACGTCGCATTTCATCGCGAAACAAAGGCGTGCACAACACGCACACCATCGCCTCCTGTAATGCCAAACGCATCTCGCACTTCCCAATGGGAGTGAGTGGTACGCCTGCAGTGCCCACATGTCGCGAGGTGGGGCCCCGAGCTGAACCGGGATCACGCAACCGTAACTGACTTTTAGAGCGGTTTGTGCCTTGTTGCCAAGGCAACCGATGTTTGAGATTGTCAAAGAAATGGCGCTCGCTCCAGCGCTAGCAAGCTGCGGAGCATGTTTTGCCAACGTTGCCGCTCTCCACCACGCGCCGCCCCAAGTTCAACTGGTCACATGATTGAAGCGTTTTGTGCACGGGTTCTGTATCGGTTTGAAATGTCTTTTTCACATACCCCCGGCAGGAATCACCACCGCCGCAAAATAAGACCCGGCATCAGCGGGGCCACATCTGATACGGCGCTTTTTGGATAAACAGTGCGTAGTGCATCTCAAAGGGAACGAGCGCATGATCCTCCCCGTGCGGCTGCGAGTTCGCCGCCGATAAAAAGTCACGTACCGCCGATAGCAACTGCACCAACGTACACCGCGAAAGGGCAAGGCCGCCGAGGAGCGCAGCACCGCCGAGGAGCGCAGCATCATGGGAGGGAAGGCCCGCGCGCGGTCAACAACGGAGAAAAATTTGAAAGGAGGAGGAAATGCGGCGGGACGATAATGCGCGGTTTTTGATTTACGATTTCTCAGCTAATACTCATCGCTTTAACAAAATTCTTGCGGGAGGAGATTGCTAATACATTGCTTTATTTGGTTACATGTACATCCATGCATCGGCGGGAGGTATTTCAGGACCCCTTTAAAGCTCGAATAAGATTGGTGTTTTCACGCAGGCAACCTCTAAATGATGTGACCCCGATAAGGAAGGTTGAAAAATGTCAGTGGTCAACAGAACAACCATCACCAAATCATCAATACGAATTTACGTGTGCTTGCATGTAACGCTTATAAGGCATATCAGATTTAGGGGCCACAGATCTGACGCCGACAACACACCTTTCAGCTGCGTTCCTAGATCTATAATAATAAGAATAAGGATACAGTTGACGACCGATTTTTCGGACTCCCAATGTTCCAGACATGCTTTATTATTCGGACTTTTTCCCGGCGCCAGGACATACCACATACATGCAAGGTATCACGCAGCTCAAAGTTTAGGACACGCTAGGACGGGATGTTCGATTTTTTGGACTTTACTGAGGTGTGTCGCCATATGCAGGGAAGTCGCTGCCTCTCTGGTACGAGGCCGACGAGAAGGCTTGGATAACCCAGCACCTTTTTGATGGCTATTTGAGAAAGCTAGATCTCAAATTTGAACTAGAAGGCGGCTAGGTGGTGTTGTTCGTCGACAACTGCGCTGCACACGGGCACAGTAACAACTGTGCCCGTCAAATTTGCAGAGCGAGGTGGAACTGTGTGCTCCATGGGCTCACGGATGAAGAAATCATTCGTCAAGTGATTGTGGAGTCTGAGAACGACTACGACGAGGACGACCCCCCCTGCAGCAGTGCAACCGATGCAAGCTGAGCTGATGCAAGCGGTCGCAACTCTTTCGTAGGCCTATGGGGAAATGATGACTCTTGCCGAAATTCAGGTGGACCTGCTCGCACGAAAGCGAAGTATGTTTCAGAAGCGCATTCATCACTTTTTCCACCCACTCACTCAATAGCAAGCTATAAATTGAACCTTTTGGGGGCAAATTTGCGTTTTTGGACTGCCTGATTTTTCAGGACATTTTTGTGGTCCTTTAATGGTCCGAATAATAGGTCGACGACTGTAATAGTAATAATAATAAAAGTTTATTTAATCATGATTGTCTATATTATAACAGGGGAGAGCGTTCCGAAACAACTTGTTTGTAGCTGCTGACCCCTAATTTAGTGAACAGCAAGGATGAAACAGAGAAGAGTAAAACCAAATGTTCATCCTTTGTCAAAATTTTCTAGGCCAATACAAAGTCTTCTATTTATAAGTCTTCGAGGCTGATTCTAAGTCTTCTACACATAATTCAAACAATAAGCTTTACAATTAAATATGACGAAATATTTGATGAAAGTAAGAAAGGTACTTTCTCTACATTGTTACAAACACTTGTTACAAACTACTACAAAACGTGCTAGTTACAAAAAAGCTGTACATTTCAATAAAATAGATTGGGAATAAAAGCTTGTAAACAATAAATATTCTGTGAATAAAAAGATTGGCAATAAAAATTCACAATCTTTTGTACTTGCAAAACAACGCAAAAAAGAAAAGGCATATTCAAAGGCAGTAACACCTTTAAAGCATGGAAGTACGAACATAGATATAACATGAATTATGAAATAACAAATAATAATAACTCTCTGTCAACCCTTAAAGTGGTATGTCTTTAGCCGCCAAGCTATTGGGCAGTCGCGGAAGCTTGTTTTCTAGGGTTTGCACGCCATAATTTGTTCTGTATGTTTGAACGTCCCACATAATGAATTTCTTGTTTTGCATATATGTTTTCGTATCTCTAGCAGAGGAATATTAGAAAGTATACAAGAAATTTATTTAATTTCACGCTTGAAAGAATGGCACAGGCGATACTCGTACAATTTAGGTACTGGCAAAATTTTGTGTTTAGCAAAAAGTTCGGTTGTCGTGTGCCATCGAGAAACGTTTTCCATTGCGCGGAAGAAGCTTTTTGTAGCACGTGTAACTTGTGTAGTTTTCCTTGTGCTGTCGTGCCCCAGACTAAGTGACAGTAGATGAGGCGAGAATAAAATAGCCTGGTAGATTAGGATCATCACATTCGGCGGTAGGATCTTCACGTTTTCGGTATACAGTCCCTATTATCTGCGGTAGCTTGGTAACAAGCTAGGTTACGTGGTCGTCCTGAGATAGTTTTTGATTATCATAACCCATAAATCATAACCCCTAATCGACCGCACTATTTCTAGGGAAATACGCTGAAAACATATATCTCTTGTTGGTTGGACATTTATGCTGTTGTTTTGTCTAAAGATGACGACTGTCGTTTTTGAGCTATTTCTCTCTAAAGCCTTCTTCCGTGTCCATTCATCAAGTATGTCTAGTGAGTCATTTGCTCGTTATGTCAATTCGCCTACCTTATTTCCAGCTAGAAATATGCTCGGGTCATCTGCGTAACATACAATTTTTGCGAAGGAATAGCACGTAAATAGCACGTACATACAATGTCATTGATCAACATATTAAAAAGAAACGGGTCCAAAATGCTGCCTTGTGGGACGCCCCACTGAGCAGTCCATGTATCAGAAAAGAATCCGTTTACAAAAACTGCCTGCCTGCGGAATTCAAGATAATATTTTACAAGGGAGCAGGCATGCCCACGTAATCCGTAACGATCTAACTTGCGCAGCAGTAGTAGCGCCTGTCCGTGTCTTCTTTCTTGTGTGTTGTGTATTTGTGCCACTCAGTATGTTCGTAGACTTAAACCAACATGCCCAGCAACACGTTCTCTTAAAATAGTTCGTAGACTACTATCCCGCAGGAGCGCGTGTTATGAGTGCATTTCATAGTTTCAACACTGAGTAAAAATTACGCACTTCATCGTTTACCACCTCGAAACATTTAAACGGGGTCTACAGTGTAGTGGCCTCTATTTCGAGAAGATTTGGCGATGCATGCCAACTCTCTGGAAATCATTACATACATAATATCTTAATGTGATGCATATTCTCTTGAAGAATTGATTGGCCATTGATTCCTACAGTGCAGAAAGCGATCGACTTGGGAGTGAAGCCCACTGTTACATATCATTCAGTGGAACCTCTACATCTCATTTTCTCCAGAGAGAGCTTATAACACGTTTAGCAAGCCGCTGGATGAAAACGCACAGCACCTCTGGCATCGAATTGTACGAATTAATTTAAGATATCCGCGTTATTTTTTCAGGCCTACTAGCGTCGTAATATTACCTATAGGGTGATAACTATCATATTAGTATCTTCCAACACCCAGAACGATCACTTTCATGGCCCTATAAGCTGAACCCAAACTAACATCCTGCCGTAATTTAGCTAATGTGGATTGCGAGGGTACGCATGGTGTTTACGGAGGTAAAGCTTCAGCATATAGCTTGTAGTTTTATCCGGTTTCTCGTTTTCTAGCACACTCCTAAATAAACGCAATGCATTAAGTGTCTTACTTAATCCCGAGCGTGTCCCTTACCAGCAAGTCTCAACAGCTCTGCGCTCACCGGGGTAGGAACCAGGAAAACATTGCTTGCGCACCGCGTGAACTGCGCTTCCAAAAACGTGAAAATGTAGATAAGCCAAAGCAGCCTCATTCCTCTAATATGCGAACCAAAAATGCAACGCGCATGGTTATCAGCACAAGCATCATTGAGCATTACCCTGCGCAAGAGGCCCTGCCGACGACAGCACCTTCCTTGCATGTTTAAAATCTTCTTGCTGACTCGCTGGTTTCTTCAACCCTCTCAGACTTCCTTTGTGGCAACTCTCAAGCAGTCCTCACTGCGCCATCCAAGCCGCTATGTACCCTATAACAGAGGGACCAGAGTAGCGAATCAATCAGCGGTTCCCTCATCACCAAGCTTGCGTAGATCCTCAGTACCTCTCTCACTTTTTCTTACCCTCCTGTGGTTGCCGCCATGCTCAGACTAATCGATTCCACCGTGCCACTCTCCTCTCCATGCCCGCGGCTGTCGCCAGCACAGCTTCCACACGCACCGTCTCCCCGGTCGTCTGTCACAAGCACAGCTTTGGTTCCCGTGTGTCAATAATCGGGAACAAGTGACTACGTTTTGATGGAACGCTCGTAGACTTCCCCGTTCTCTATCAGACTTCTGCCTAGTTGTACGCAAGCCCCGGCTCACGCTGCGAAGAACCACTGGATCAGTTATTTTGTGAAATAGCAGAGGTAAAAAGTTTGAGAAGAAAAGCTTTCTGCTCATTTTATTGTTACTCTAATTTCGGTGCTGGCACCTGCAATCCTTGAAACGTTGGATTTCAGTGCAAGCGCTTTTCAGTACTGAAATGCGTTGTTCAGTACTAACACGCGTTGTTCTGGTAATTTGGCGCCCGAGCTTTTTACAGAAACCGGCCTATATAGTTGTTCATTTCTAGGCGAAAACGCGAGTTAGGCATATTAAATGTCCTTTCTCAGTGCCAGTCATCTGGAATATTCGATGTCCTGTTGATTTTTTTCTATATGTTGTACAAATACGTTGTCACCCAAATCACATATCTATGCATGGTTACCTCGCATGCGTTATCTATCGATATTGTCTCGTATGTATAAGTACAGGATATCTCGTATACGTGAGTAAATGATGGAAAAACATATTTTTTCCGGGGATTTGCGAAGATCGACATCAACACCACGTAAGCGCTACGATTTCAGTCGAATCACCCACGCAGGGTGTTAAGCATTTTTAACTCATTGTATAAAAAGCGGGTGACGACTAGATGATGATAAAAAATGAAGGTTATCAACAACAAAAGGTTCGCTTCGTGAATTAAGTCTAAAAGCGAGCAATGGCGGACTTTGAATTGGGTCAACTTAACGTAAGAGGGTACGTATACTACTGGCGGGGTGCCGTCGCCGGGGAAGCATCCAGAAATTTCACTTTTTCTCATACCATTTTACTGCTATAACCGTTTTTGTATACTGCTACGTTTCGTTTCTCTTCTTTTTTCATCCGGTAGAGCGCCAATTTCAAATTGAAACTAGAGGTCCAACCACATGGTCGTCTAATGGCGACGTACTCGCGCATCAATGCAGATCCGTGTAAGCGCGCGTAGAATGGACGAGCTCTGGCGTACGGTGAATGCACAGCTACGCGCCTGTTGCGCAGAAGTCTGTGCAGACCAGATATCCGCGCACTGTGTCTGCGCCTGTACGCACAGCATGCTGGAACCAGTTCCGCCCTGCACGTCTATGGGCGGAACTATGGAACTAGCGGATCCATGGGCAGACCAAGTGGAAGGCTGGTATGCCGGCGGAGTGATGTAGCGAGAATGGGAATAGGTGTAGAAAAGCGTTTTGTTTCGTAGGCGTTTTTTTCACCGAATAAAATGGGTTGTCTTGTAAAAAATATAGGAGGAGGGTGGAGTCTTTGGGATGATTTCTCTCAAGAACTGGCGTCGTTTCGAAGCCACGCGATGTTGGCATGCAAAAGAATGTGTTTTGGGGGCGTCGCTTTGCCCCGGGCTTGTAGTGGGGCACATCATTATGTCCCAAGTAATTTCCACCGTTTTAGGACCGTCCAAGCGACGCCCTAACCCCAAAATACATGCATTTGCATGCCAACACCGTGTCGCTTCAAAACAACGCCCGTGTTTTAGAGAATTGAGCCCCTGGTTTTATCTTTCGTTCGGGTGCAATTTAATCGTGAGCGGTCTGCGTCGCCATCAGGCACACTACCATGGGATTGTACGCCTTCACATCCATAGGTCACGGCAGCACGTATTTTTACTCACGCTTACGTCAATGCGGGAAGACATCTTCGCAGGGTTTAAAGGCGCAAGAAAAAACCCGGACACTAGTAGAAGAAACGGGCAAGACAAACGAAGCGCCTTTGTCCGCGTGTTTTCTTGCGCCTTGAAACCCTGTGTTCATTTAGAACCAACTGGCCCACGTCAAGCTGTTTCTAGGGAAGACATCGTTATTATACACTGATGTGGTTGTGTTTTGAGGAGACGGGAGGCGTGGTGGAAGTGGTGGAATCGATGGGTAAGTGGCAGGGGCAATTTCACCATGAAACTGCGGATGGTGCATTCAACTAGCTGGAAAAACATCGGGATGTCAATAACGGCACAGCTAAAAGGCGTCCAATTATGATACCCATGTGGGGATGCTTCGCCTGAGTTCACATAACTTAGTTTCTCTGCTATCGCGCCTTCGGATTAATAATTGCGGTGCTGGTGACGTGATGACGAGGGTTTACGCCGCAGATGCGTTGACATTCTGATCCATTCCTGCGAACAGGTACAAAGAAATTTTAACCTCACTGCGTGTATTACAGATGAGCCAAAATAATTTGAAGTGTTGAGAAATAGCTGATGATCTTGCATGGATGCCCAACCGTCTCATCTTCTAGACCCTTCCTGTATGTATCCTCAAGCAACGGACACGGGCCCAACCGCACGCCTAGCGAGAGCCACGAAGGTGAGGACGCAGAAAATAACTTGAGCACTTTACAAGATCTGCTGCTTGAACTGTTATGACTCTCGTCCCTTTATTGCCACTGCCAAGCCGCATGATTGCACAATTTGCTAAAATTACGCGTTTTCTGCACAAGTTTGCCTTTGTCAGAAATTATGCCTCGGGGAATACTTTGAAATTAAAGCGGCGTTTGTGAAGTTGTCTTATGACGGGCGTCTCCTTTTATCTTCCTTCACACAGAGACAATCACACCAGGCAAAGACATGAAAATGAACACGATAGCCCTGAAGATTCTTTGACCCCTGTCCCATTCAAAAGAATTTCAGCATTACGTGAACCGAGGCTAGGCGGGAAATTGGTTGGGATTCATCAGTCACGAAGGCGTTTAATTCCGTCCGTGTTCCTAGCCGTAACAAAAGAGCGCCACGCATCGGCAAAGCGAGGTGAATCTAGCGAAACCCACTCACATCGGCCTCGCTTGATCAAAGCGTGGCCGTCGTTTACGCGCAGCTTTCGAAGCTATTGTGCATCGATCCCGCATGCAATGCAGGCCCCGCCTATAAACAAGCAAAACGTTGCCGCCGAGACGAACGTACGGTAGCGGATCGGGCGCGCAACGGGGGTCGTTAATCTTCCCCTTGCAAATTGCACTTAAGGTTTACATTAGTGCCGGTGTTCCGAGGTTCCGCGGCACTGCCTTGCTTCGGCGGCAGGGAACTGCTCAGCTGACGCACAGTCGATGCGGTAACGTGCCTCGGCTTGGCGTGTTGTTTCATTTGTCATCGTTCGATGCTGGAGGATGGCTTCGACGGACCGGCACTCCGCGATCTTAGGGCTGTGCACTTCCGCCGAGGGGAAGACCATGGTGCCATCGACTGTACAACTTTCCTCGGTAATTCATCACGCCTGTAATCGATCATGTCGATGCTCTTTTTTCTGTGTTCAGATTAGCCTTCACGTTAAGGTTGGAAACGTCTGTCACTGCAGCGTGGCCAACTTCGTACGCATTCGTATTGCGGTAGACTTTCGTGGCGGGTTCCTTCTTTTTTTGTTTTGTTTCATCTCCACTGGTCCGCGTATTGTGCAACTGTAGTGCAACATTCGTGTCCTTCTATAGCTGCACGTATTGCGGCCGGTTTACGTTTAGTCGCTGTATTCGTATTGATATAGACATAAGTTAGAAAATGTTTTAATTTAACGATTCTGTGATTAAAAAGTTAATTCCTATAACATTAACCTTGGACAGGGTTTAAAGCGATTTCCGAGATATCTCACTTTCCGTGGCACATGGACACACAAGAAAATAGTTCCTGCGAGTGATAAATTACCTTCATTATCGTCTTCATTCGCAGGCCATTGTACCGGCGTGAGTGCGAAACTATTTGTTTTATTACTTCCCGTTACTGCTCTAAAACTAGAAGTACCTATCGAATGCAAGATCACGGCGGTGTGACTTGTTCACGATCGTGACCCAGTATCAGGACGAGTATTGCGCTGGCATTTTCCCTTGGGACATGTTAGGAGACCTTTCGTTAATGCCAGATCCTTTCTTTTTCCTTTCCCGTACTTCGAAGCCCGCAAATAATACCCGCAAATAATACCTGCAAATAATACCCGCAAATAATACCTGACCTGACCTCATACCTGAATCATCACTTAATAAAGAAGTTGAAAGACTTGTGTCTCTGTTGGTCATCATCGTCGTCGTTTTCGTCGTCGTCATGACCATCAGTCTATGTATGTCCAGTATCTTCGTGCCGTTCAAATTTGCTTCTGCGTCCGGCGTGTCCTGAAAGAGGGAGGGCGGCCCTGGTCCTTTCTTTTGAGTATCAACATTTCTCGGGTGCGCGCGAGAGCTTCACAGGTACTCTTGTGTTCAGTCCACCGCCTCCAGCTGGGCGTCCTGCTGCTCTACCAAGGACCTGTTTGAAATCCACAGGGTCAAGCCATCCGCGTATGTCGCGTATCTGAGTCCCGCGATTCCCCTCAGCTTTTTCGGTAGCTTAATCATCGCTATGTTGAAGAGTACAGGGGAGATCACAGCGCCCTGTGGAGTTCCCTTCAAGAGCACCCGAATATTTCCGGTCCGCAGACGACCCAGGCACACAGTCGCCGAACTAAGCAGAGCAGAAGCGGTCGTACCCAGCCCACTGCAAACTCGTTCCCGCGTATGGCACCCCATTACATGCGCTGCAACCGAAAAGCTAGGACTACGATTGCAAGTAGTGATCGGTGTCAAACACCCTGTACCACAAGGTGTGGGAGTGCGCGATCACTTACGTACCACGCATTACACAACCAAGTAAAGAGCATTGGGAAGCCCTGCTAGCCAGGCCAGGGCTCACAAGCCAGAACTCACAAGCCAGAACAAGCCAGAACTGACAAGCCAGAATTTGCCCTGAGGGCCAAGTCTGGCTTGTGAACAGGGCGAAGTGGACGGCCGGGGCCCATTGGATTCCCAAACTGATGACGCCACTTACCTAGAACGAAAAACAAGTCTTCGGCTCTTCACAATAACGTTTATTATCGTGCTACAACTTTCGGTTGGGTGAACCCACTGCCAGAGGGGATAATACGCGTCCCCTTACCTACCAAGCCGCCTGTTCGACTCCTACGTGCAATATGGCGTAATTAATGCGATTGCGCAAGAAGCGCCGCAGCATTGGATTCGCCATGATTAAGGGAAGGCGTGTATTCAACGAAGAATAAGTGGGCATGTTAGTGCGTCGCCATGCTTGAAAGGGACTCAACAAATGGTGATGGGAATGGACCGAGCACGGGCTTGTATACAGCGACTTTATTTCTCCTCGTCCAGCTTTGGTCTAGCCCCAGTGTATATTTTGTTGCATTTAAAAGAGAAATTCGTAATTTTTTCAATGGGAAGTTTGCTCTGTCTGCTGACGACAATACCGTTAACCACCGTTTCTGCACCATTATGTCGTCTCTGTTCCTTTCTTCGGCGGTCGAGTTGCACTAACTTGATACTCCTCTCACCTGAAGTCCTTTTAGCCACATCTATTACCAACGGACCTAATAGCGCACTATCCCTTACTTCGTTTTATAAGGGTCGCACATACACAGTTGATTTTCTAACTTTTTTAGGAGACGAGCCAATGTTTTACATTAAGCGTTTTTTAATTTTCTCACTGAGGTCAGGTTTTATATTTTTATATTTAATTTCTTATCATGCATCATAACAACCTGTCCTTTACACCAGTCATCTTCACTGACTTTTGTTTAATTTTACGCTTACTTTTACTGAAATGTTTTAGTATTCTTATCACTCAATGAACTAACCATCCTTTGGCGCTCTTTGCCCTCAGTCGGCCTTGAGCCATAAAAGTCCAAGCATCATCATCATCATGATTTTCTAATTGTGGTCTCAGATCAACAAACTTCCGCTGGCCTACTTCCGGAATGCTAAAGTGATGGGGGAACGCAGCGGCGATGGTGACACGTACCAATTTGTTTATACATTTGCGTTTGAACCGTATGTCGTACGTGCCCCATATGCACACCGTGTGGGTGTTGGGTGGTACCGCATGGCTTTGTTGTGATGCAAAAAAGGTGTCCTTACCGGTCAATTTGCGCAAATAAGCGGTAACGATAACCATCGGGAGACAAGGCCAACTTTTCCATCCCCTTTGAAATATGGAAGAAAATAAACAGCAGGTTGGAGGAAGGAAGAGGCTTTACCACGTGCTTTGCGCACCTGCGCAACTTTCCGATAGCCCATGATGCCGGCGGGTTAATATTAAAGAAGTTCTGGCCCAATGTCTCTTCACGGCAACCTTTCAGTAAATATGACTCGCGCTTTTGCCGTTATAGTCGCATTTCACAAAACAGGTGTGGCCGCCATAAAATTGATTGTTGATATCTTAGGTGCCATCCTACCCCCTTTTTTTTCTGCACTTTTCTCACAATTAAGTTATTTTAAAGGGACTCGTATGCAAAACGAAGTGACGCAAATTTTCACCAGCAAGCCCAAGTCGCTACCATCAGCGAAGTGCACGCGCCCATACATTGGCCACTGTCGCCGCGTGACCCACTTCCGACGTACTACGTGAACTGCCACGCTCGGTCGGCCCCGCAGCAGCGTTCGCTTCACAGAAATTGATTGAAAACTCGCGCGAGCATAAAGTACTCAGCGGCGAAAGGGCGAACGCGTAACATGCGCGATACGGAGAGCGCGCCATCACACGGAAGGGGCGTGGCACGAGACAGCGGCGCGGGAACGAAATATGGCCGGCATTAGCATTGCGGTCGCCGCCGCCGATGCCTTTCTCGGAAACGAAGACGCGAGACAAACAAACGGCCATAATAACATAGCAGATGCTGCTCGGGATGGAGAGACTTCCTTTGTTTCACAGAATGGTGAGAAGCAGTACAATAAGGGGGGGAAGGAAAAGAAGAGAAGAGGGGGAAACTTGGCTGGAACGCAAACGCTTCTTCGATGAGCTTCTTTCCCCGCCTCGAACGATCGGTCGCCGATCGTTAGAAGCCAGTCGCTCTCAAGCTTGTGGAATCTAAAAAAATCGTAACTCGCCCGTCGCCTTCGGGTGCTTCGGCGGCTTTAGAGCGGCGGCTGCGTCGGTATGTACACAAAGCCCCGCCGGCGGGAATGATAGCCCTTTGAAAGTTTAAAAAGAAACTTACGGTCGAGGCGGAAGGCGGAGAAAGCAACGGGGCCGTAAAAGATTTCGCCGAAAAGGCGGGGACATTGTGAACCCCCCAGCAGCTGGCACGCCTAAAGTGTCCCTGCGTCCACTGTTCATCACCTGACAGCAGCCGCGTTATTACGGCTGGCCCTTCTAAAAAGGTCGGGCCGTGTTGTGCCCAGGTCGTTTTCGAACGGTTCAATCAGGGCCGTAATGACTGGGTAGAGGGTTAGAGGATTTCCGCGGGCTTCTGTTTGTTTGGGTTCTTTGTCCCTCGCACGCCTGTCGGGCGCCTTCCCCGGAGACGACCATCAAAGCGAGGCTGCTTTGACACCTGCCGCGCGGGTCGGCTATACTGAGGGTGCTACGGTAGCACGGAACTTAGCTTCTTGAGACATCGCGGTGCCGCTGTAAAATAGCGGAAGACTACGGCGTGGTTCCACACTATGCCGCGGCACAGTACCTGTAAAGGAAACAAATGTTTGAACAAGGGTGCAGCCCCAGTTTGGCACAAACGCGTTGATATCGTACTCTTTTCCGCCAGCCGAAGGAGAGTTCTGAAGTAGTAAACAAGCTCCTTTTCGAAACATTGGTGCTGGACTAAGGCTGCCTCTTTAGAGTGTTTGGAAGCCACGCGAAGTGTGTTAAGCTGGAAAAACTTTTGATGTAGTTGATTTATTGATTAGTTTATCTTTCTTCTTGAGCTATTATATGCTCAAAAGCTCAAGAACGCCTGGTCGACCTTGCTATAGCTTCTAGAAAATCCTTTTTCAGGATCGTTGAGTCCAAAGCCAAAGATGAAATTATAGAAGAGGCGCGCGCCTTTCATTGCCCATTCATATACCGTGGGTAGAAAGCGACTGCACAGCAACGTTTCATGTATAATAACCATTTATTCACACTTTAAAAGCCCCCATGACGCTTTGTCGCTTCAAATGTTGCTATAACCTTACTAAATAACTGCCATTCCTCTGATGCCACACGTGAAATGTTGAGCGAGGCCTTTAAGTCACTTTTAGACGGACGCAACACATTGCGACATCTAGGGGCGGGTTTTAACAAATCGATCCAGCACTGGTTCACTGTGGGCAGTTCCGCTATTGCCTCCAGTAACTGCTAAAGGAGTCGGCTGTTTTACCTTCCTACGTGTACTGTGTAAAACCATCACTGCATTTTGAGCAGCCAGAGTTCAAAACGTGCGCTAATACGTTCTCTGATAAGCAAGCATGTCCGTAGTCTAGTTTACTTTTTAACACACGTAATTTTTCGTGTCCGCAGTTATAAATACAAAGAAAGTGCCGAGCGCGGGCCTCGTGGTGACCGCCGGCAGTTAACAAAACCAAGAAAACGCCTAGCGTTCGTGTGTGCGTGCCACGCGGCGACCGCCTAGCGTCCGCTGTGTACGCTTGATAAGCCAAACATACCCACTAAGGGAGATTGGCAAAGATTGCGGCTATCGCCAGGCAGTTAAAAAAGAACGAAGAAAATGCCGAGCGCTCGTGTGTACGTACTTCGCAGCGGCAGCCCAGCGTCCTCGGCGCACGTTTTTCAAGCCAAGCATGCCCACTTAGAGAGATCGTCCAAGATTGGCAAAAAAAAAAAAAAAAAAACTCCAGCGTTCGACGTAATAATGGCACACCGTGCTCGGAACGAGAAAGACTGCAGCGTTCACCGTAATCGTGGCAATATGTGCTCGGAACGAGAAAGACACGTCATAGCGTACGCCCCTCCTACGTGACGTCCGATAATTATCCCTAAAAAAATGAAAGAAGCTCACACTTATAGCAAAAATGACGGAATAAAGGTAGCTGCGGCAGCGAAGTAGCAGCAGATCGGCTACAATTGTGGAATTAAACCGTCGTGATGGTCGTGAAGGTTGCGTACAGCTTCGCTACCTTCAAGCCTTGTGCGTTAGTGTAAACGTCCTTCATTTTCAAACAATAGAAAGTTGGTTTCACGCACACGCCGTGTGTCCAGAAATCTCATGTGAGCTTTTCGGTCGACCAACCGGTATATGTGGAAATGCAGGAGTATTTTACAGGACGTCATCGGTCTAACCAAGAAAGCTTTCGCTTTAAAAGCTTGTTTCCACATTGCTATGCGAGACGATGCACCAGGCCCCAGTCCCGCGCTGGCAAGGCCCAGAAAGTAAGGCCACGGCGGCAGAGTCATGATCAGCTCAAAATTCCCGCCGCCGGAACTAGGGAAGAAGCCGCTGCGGACGAAGCTGCGGCAGCGGCCGGACAAGGGCGACAAGAAAGTTACACAGACAGTAGAACGGCAGTTAACCAGAATGCCCAACTACATTTTTCACCTTCACATCCTGAGAAAATTCTAAGCATTTTTGTATTGGGTGGTTGCGTTATAATAACTGTTGATTTATAGCAAGGTAGTCGTAAAGTATCGGAAATTATTCAATGGATAAAATTATTATTCCCTGGGAAAGGGCCGTAACACGTGGGAACTGTTTCATTCTTGATCCCGGAATTCACATAATTTATACGCACACAATTAGGCCTAGCCGTATTAATAGCCTTCTCGTCTGGGCGGAAAAGTGTGAGCGCAAAAGTTCCGTTTCAAACAAAGAAAAATAAATTAAGCGAAATTCTAAAGGACCCCACAAGTGTTGCTTTTTATTTATTTCTTCTTTCTCTTCTTGTTTTTCGCATCGCCGTAGTAATACTTCTCATATCTCTGCGAGCAGTTCGTTTGCTCGCTTCTGGAATAATGGAGATAAACTGCAAGAAATATTCGCCGAAGCACGTTAGAGCTGAGGCGAGTATGGTTCTCTATGGTGGTTTCGCAAAGGAAGAAAGGAGCTGGGCGCCTGGGAGATAAAGCGACGAAGACAACGGACAGCTTAACGCCTTTGCTCACGTCTTAGAAGAAAAACCGAGGGAATAATAGCACTGTGGGTTTGCAGGACAATAGAGAACATTTACTCTGCGTATGTATTCACTGGACATGTAATGGAGTTAGGCTTGTGCTTTCCAAATAAACCTTCCTTTTGTCATACGCTGCCACGGATAGATTTAGCTCACGTCTATTGTTTTGAATGTCAATACGAGGCATTTTATAACGAGACGGCTTGAGTATCTTTCGGGTTATTTGTTTTTCAAACTTGATACAGTTTTGTGTTTCTATATTTGTATGGTTAATGTGGTCTTTAACCGCTGTGGTGAGCACGCTCTGTGGTGATCCCAGCCATAGTCTAGCCAGGAATTTTGTTTGGAGGGGGTGGTTCTTTTTTTAAAGCAAAGCTTTACTACTTCCGTCAAGCGGTTTCACGGAGGATGCCCAAGTTAACCTTTGGACCGGAGTCGCACCCCCGGCGACACACCCCTCGAAGCGCATCGCTTGATTCGCCGGGCCCGCTTTCGGCGCTGCGCACAGGGCCCCATTTTAAACGAGCCACGAAGACAAAATACAAGTTGGGTTTATTAGAAAGACTGCTTAGTCCCGATAACAATGATACCAATATCATCGCAATGTTCGAACAAATAACGGAGATATTAAAGAAAACGGGTGAAGCAGTCGCGACCCCCTAGCCAATTTCCCGCAACTTTTCTATGACGTCACAGAACCTTGTTTGTGCGATTGGCGGCCGCCTAACTGACTTGTCGCGACGACACATGACTGGACGTCTGTAATGGGGCCTCTAGTTCCATTTGACCACATCACTTGAATGCTAACGTGCAGTTAACGCACTGAAAATTATGTTTTATTGTTAGCCCGTATAACGTCATTCGTGCTCATAACACGTCGCTGTGCCGCAAAATTTGAAAGTTTTTAATACTTCTTGCTTTTTTTTGTTAAAAAAACATCTTTTGTGGCTGTAATGGAGCTTAGTGAGATACTGAATCCTAGTTCTTTCAAATTAAACAAAGTTGTATTTTCTCTTCATGGCTCCTTTAAGTCGTGCTGCTCACATCGCCTGCTCACAAAACCCGCAGCCTTCCACACACGCACCGCTAGGTCGTCTCGGGAGGCGTGAATCATCAGAGGAACGCCGCGTTCGCCGAGAATGAACGTGAGGCCGGGCATCCTCCTGTGAGCGTTGCACGGGACCGAACAGCTTTGAGCCGTGGTCGGCATTGCAGCTACATCAAAGGTTAACGAAGCGAAACCAAGATTCAACCAGACCGAGCCAAGCTTTTGCTTTCCATATCCAAGGTAAGCTGAGCTAAGCCGCAGACATTTTTCTCTTGAGAGGGGGGGGGGGGGGGGGGGGGGAGAAGGTAGAAACTAGAATCTGTGGGAAAAGTTACATCACGGTTTAATGCGTAAAGATCATCGGGAATGCATTAATTTTGGACATAAAAAACTGGCATGAAAACACAGATCGGGGCTGCCTAGAGGCGCCAGGAGCGCTAGCGTACATCACAGTTAATAGCCAACAGACTCCAGAAACATATCTTGATGGCACTCACAGATTAAGAGCATGGATTGTGGGTGCAACGGGAACGAGAAAAAGCAACGCTGAAAGGCTTTCACGCCGATTGGAATCACAGCGAAGTAAGCCCATCGCGAAAGATTTTTCTTCAATACGAAGCTGAAGTTACACAAACGTGTAATATACCCCGCACTGCAAAAGTAATACGAGTTCTATGCTCGAGTACTGAAGCTCCAGAAACAAGAAAAAAATGGCGGATACCACGCACTGAAGGAAATCAACGTAACAAGAAGTTCCCACCTGTGTTGAAATGAATTTGCTCGAGGCATTTTTTATGGGAGCGTTATTATCCTTAGCTTGGTTGCTCATTTTTCATAAGGGTCAGAAGTGGCTAGGTGATCAAGAGATACGAGCGTGTCGAGAAACATTCAAAGTCCTA
Organism: Haemaphysalis longicornis; assembly: GCA_013339765.2. Taxonomy (NCBI): domain Eukaryota; kingdom Metazoa; phylum Arthropoda; class Arachnida; order Ixodida; family Ixodidae; genus Haemaphysalis; species Haemaphysalis longicornis. The sequence continues at coordinate 183,490,583 of CM023449.1, read as the reverse complement.
ATTTCTCTTGGCGAAGGCGCCGGGCTCCAAGCGCAGGAAACGTAATACGTGCATCAACCGGGCTGCACAAATGGCTTCCCAGGCCGCCCCTAGGGCGCTGTCCTGGAGGCCAGCGTTATCTGGAGTTACTTCTCCGGGCGCACCGCCCCCCCCCCCCCCCCTAGGCGCTTTCGTGGCTCCGCAGATGCTATGTAGAACCCAGGTGCGCACCCGGTAAGACAGCAACAGCAGCAGCGGCCCCCTGCGGAACCGGAAGAAGAGCCAACGAAAGCTTCGCGTTAATAGTGTTACAGTGGCCACTTTCCGGGTGACCGTCGCAATGAGTGGAAGATTAGGGCGGGAAGGTGTAACTTTTGCACTCGGTGGAACACGTTCATTTCGTATGCACCTCAAGCGCCCCTGCCATCCCTGCATCGCTGTATGCCCCCACTGCCGTCAGATGCCACTGCCGTCAGAAGGCGTTACATAGTAGCTCACAACAAGGTCCCTAAGGTCCCTAATTTTAGGGGCCTTAGCTCACAAATCATGATGCAGGTGATGTCAGACTGGGAGGCCGGGCAACACATGCGGCTTGGATGGTTCAGGAACGCTTTTCAGACGGTCACCTTTCGAGGTGCATCCATGGGAAGAGTGAATCCTCAACCGATAAACGGTAAAAGAGAGGGGCGGTATTTGGTGCGCAGGTTTCACCAGAAGCAGAGCTGAGAGTGAATCGGAGTCTGTAATTGAGCACTATAACAGTGTTGTCAAAAAGCCAGACGCGGTCAAATTGCAATCCAGGCTGAGCAAAAATTAAGTGTTCGCTGTCCACGTTACCAAATTCAAACCAAGAAAAACACAAATCGTCACGCTATGTCTACTGGTGTGAATAACCCGCTAAAAATAACTGTAGCTTGCATTGAAACTATAAACACAACTATCCCTTCAAGCTAAATTTCACACGCCCGTAAAAGTTACCCGGCATGGAAATTATCGCACGAGGCGACGCTTGGTGTGCCTTCCAATATGCAGAAACAAAAACAGTGGCATTCCAGCACTGGCGCCGCAGTGGTGCCGGGTCGAATAGCGGGATGCTTACAAGCCACCATTGGCGTTCACCCTTCTGCAGCACCGTTGGCCTGGCTACGAATTAGAATACTAAAGCGGAGCGAGCAGCGCATTTTAAAGTAAAGCTTTCCTAACCTAGTCGAGCCGATTTTTGTCGTCGCCAGCAAGTTGACCTTGATTTGACCGCAGCTGCGCCGCAGCCTTAGCAACGCATCTCGTGACTCGCAGCGCCAACTTCCGCTGCTACCATACCGCCGTTGCCGCCGCTGCCGGCTCGGCGCATGCGCTCTCCGCAGCTGGATCGCCGCCTGAGCTTGACCATTGATGAGGGCGAGCCCGGGCCGTCTTCTATGAGGGTGGCGCGGGAGCGGACGTCTGATCACCCCGCGGATACCGCCCTGCGAGCTGCTTTACTGGACAGGGTCCGGAATGGTAATCCCGCAAATCTATCTTAGGAGACTGAGGCAGCGTCAGCGGTTCGGCTCGCAAAGTCGACTTAACCACGCTAAACTAACACTTAACCTGGCAAACCCAAGCTTTCGTTTTGCATATCCAGGGGTAGCTTAGCTAGGCCGCAGCCATTTTGTTTGTATTCTGCGTCACCTGCGCATTCTTCGTGCTACACCCGCTGGATCTATCCCGCTGGTAGCCAGTCTTGACGTGATTGGCGGCTGGCTGTGCACGTGTTCGTGGTGTCACCTTGAAGCTTTCGCGCTTGAGATTCCCAAGGCATCTGAGATTCCCAAGGCATCTGCGCCTCTCTCCAATGGGAGAGAGGCGCAGCAGGGCTTTTGGTTGTGATTCACTTCCGCATCCTGGCCTCTTCACCTTCAGTGGCACGTGATTGCGGCTGTAAAGCGTTCTCTTCTTCGCTTCAGTCTTTCTTTTTTGTGCTCACGGAAACTATGCCCCCCCCCCCCTTCACCCCATCGAGCCTACACTGCACTCCCACCTGACAACCATGTAATTCCACTCCAGCCACTTTCCACCACGTCCTTTAATGTCTCCACCTGCACCATGCTATATACTCGGATGACCTAACGCAGACAGCAGAAAAACCTGCAGCCACTTTGGACGCCGCCACTGGGAACGAATACCTCACTGTAATGACTGAATCTCAAGCCTGCGATCTTCAAAATTCTACAAAGTGGTCGCCAGCACCCGGAAATACACATCGCCTTCACCTGGACCCTCGTACACCAGTAGTCCGTTGGAAGCAAGGCGGCACATGCCGGTGCCCGCGTTCGTACCCGCCAGATCGTTTCTCAAGAGGGCGAATACAGGCAGTCCCTTCGCTGCTCCAAGTCTCTTTCATCAAGCACGGCCACCCTAGCCCAATACCGCATCAACGACGACAGTTCCCGCCGCCGCACTCCCCTCTATCCAGAGCCGAGGCGACCTCCTTCCGCCGGCTTCAGACAAAATCCTAACCCCACGGCGCTCTCCGCCATGGCATGCACCCCACGCTTTATTTCGCCCCCTGTAATTTCTGTCCCCAACCTGGCGCCCTGTACCACGTCGTATGAGAGTAAGCAAACAAAATCTACCACCCCCAATCCTCACCCAACCCACGAGCAGTGGGCGAGTCAGCAGGCCAGAACCAACCTATCAGTCCAGCGAAGCTTGGTGAGCTCAGCGGTTCCGACCGAGAACGAAGGAATGACTTGGTGTCTCTCCCAGGTGTTGCAAAGTACCCACGCGTTCCACAATCAGGGCCCATGGTTCCAGATCGCACACCGCCGCCACCCATTGGGTGAGTGGGCAAAGTTAATCGATCTGGTGGGGACGGTGGCGTCCTGTCACGGCTTGTTGACATGGGAGGCTGACTACGTCCGCTTCTTTTACACTTTGCTCTGCAATACAGGTTTAGGCATCATCATTATTCTTTGCTTTCTCCCGGAATTTGGTTCGCTCTCGCGTTCGCTTTATTGGGCAATTCCTCGCCACCTATGCTTGCCGGCACCTTTCGGTCGTGCATCGGAACACGTGTCGCTGCGGTGCTAACACGAATGACGGAATTCAGCGCGATTGTGTGACACAAACCAGCCGAACGAGCATTCTTGAAAGACGCCGGTTTCAGTATTAGCCGTTTCTGTAGTCACTCGCTGCTGCTATTTCTATATTTGCATGGCCAACAAAGCATCAGCACGCTTCTCGCGGCAATTGAATGGCTAATTTCGGGTCCCTCACTCTAAACTTTTTTTCCACCCATATACTCCCTAGAGGTTCCTTTTCGCCTGTCCTCTAGTGATCCTCCTTGTAGGAGTTTTTTTACTACATGGAACAGGGAGGTTTTGTTTACCTCCTCAAAACAGGGTGTTTTTAGGTGATAGAAAGGAGGTAGTTAGGGAGTGTTAAGAAATGTTTGGGAGAATTTAAGGAGATCAAAATGGAGTATTCTTTACTTCCTCAAGGCGTTTTTAAGTGATGTTTATGGACTTTTTAGGCGGTTGAATAGGAGCTTATTATGGCTCCCTTGGGAAGTACTTATGTTATTTTAGGGGCGTTTTGAGGAGGTTCAAGGGAAGCATTTACTTCTTTTACATGGAGTTTTACGTTTTGTAGGCCTCGCGAGGGGAGTTTTTAGGAGGTTCAAGGGAAGCATATATTTCTTTTGAATGGAGTTTTGCAAAGCTGGGGCGGTTTTGTAGGCCTTCCGAAAGGAGTTTTTTCAAGGCCACAAGGGAGAGTTTCTAGTTCCCTGCGGGAGTACTGATTTCACACGGTTTTTGCTCGGTTTCAGGTTTATTTCAAACGAACTTTCGCATACAAGTTTACATGGTACATGGTGTACACAAGGAGGCTCCGAAATAAAAACTTAGGGCGACCTCCTATAAGAAAGCAAAAATGGTAAATTGCTAAAAACACGCCAGTTAGGAATGGAAGACAGCAATAGAATGCTAGTTGAACAAACCGTAGAATTAATATTACTACAAGAACTGGAAATACGCGAAAAACAAAGATAGGCGCAAACACAACCACATGGTAAGTGAAATCATTATATAATAATAGCGGATCAAGAACGCGTCAGTACTTATCAGAACTTATCAGAACGCATCAGCACTCAGTACACAAAGTGAAAAAAATGGTTGCAGTGGTTTCAAACAACAAAAAAAATTCAGTTGGTGGTGAAATGAGCGATCTGTGTGCTAGTTGAACAAACTGTAGAAACAATATTACTACAAGAACTGGAAATACGCGAAAAACATATAGGCACAAACACAACGGCATGGTAAGTGACATCATTATATAATACTAGAGGATTGAGAACGCGTGAGTACTTATCAGTACGCATCAGTACTCAGTACACACAGTGAAAAAAAAATGATTGCAGTGGTTTACAACAACAAAATTTTTTTTTCAATTGGTGGTGAAATGTGCGAGAGCTGTGTAACGATTTGATATTGAAAGTAACGAGCATTTGTAGATGGTAAAGGCACAAGAGATAATGATGTAGAGACAGACAGCAATGAGATGGCTATGGATAAATGAGTAATATAAAGACGAGAATATGCTGCGGAAAATACCAGTGCGTTTTGATAAAGACAACAAATGCGCCAAGAAAAGTGACCCAGTCTGAGTGGTTAATTGCAAGGATAGAGAACAAGTGGGTGGTATCGCGGACAGCTTCTTACTCAGAGTGAGAAGAAAAAGCCATGTAATTCGTGTTTTTTCCGATAATTTTGAGTTGATTCATTTGCAACCAGTTGCCAACATTATTTAGATAATTGTTTCAAGTTATATTAGTTGGTTAATATTATTGCTTCACTAAAAGATAGCTGTATTATCAGCATACAGAAGGGCCCCATCAAATATCCCCTGTTCAGTAAAAAAAAAAGAAAAACGTCAGAAGACATAATACAAATTCGGTAAACTACTATCCAATGATTACAGGATTGAAAACAAATAAAATATTGGTGAGGGATATTGATGCGATAAAAGTTAATTAGTTCTAATCCTTCACACGTGGTTTGGTGCAAGGTCCAAGGTCCAAAAAGGCATGTTCCACAAACGTTAGAGCTCTGTGTGCCTTCTTGGGATATTGAATGTTGAAAACCCAGAACGATGCAAACAGACTACACAGTCCTCCCAGTAAAGATGATGCAGTCAAGACACTCTGGCCATCGATGCGGAGGCTAATTTCCCCGTTCGCGGAATGCAGGCAGGGAGTCAAAGGAACATCTACCTGAAAAAGCAAAAAAAAAAAAAAATGCCCCACATGTAAAATTCAAAACAGACACTATGGTTAAACGAACTTAATAATTCGGCACAGTAATAAAATGTTATGCCAGGTTCCCTGCGAATTTCAGTACTTAAATTAGGAATGCAAAGGCTTCATAAAACCAAGTGCCAGTACATTAACCATCGTGGCTTTTGCAGCAATAAAAAAGATATTACTTCGCACACAATATACTCGAGCACAACTTTAAATGACAGTGAAGTTAAAATGCAAGTCTCTCTAGGTTGATAGATTAGCTCACGGGGAACACTATTATACCCTCTTTACACCTGGCATTTTTTTTAAATAAGGGTAGAAAACTAGCAAAAAACACGTTTTCACCGGAAGGGCTTAAGTGGCCTGACGCGCACAACTTCTTTCTTGGCTGCCGCTGGATGGTGCTACTCGTCCATACTTGGGGTGGCAGTACCCCGCTTTTCAAGGGAGCATGCGAGCTACGCATGAGAAAAATCGTTCGACGCCAAAACTTGCGAGGCTCAAAAGGCCAATGTTCTTCTTCAGTGAAGCGTAATACTGATCACAGGTCCAATGGAGAACATTTTGCTTAGTGGTCTCGAACGGCCAAATGACAGGGGAGTTTGGGGAAGCATGAGCGATTTGACCGGAACTGACCAAACTGCTTGGTACGTGGTAATGTTGTATTCATTTGCTTGTATCTGCTATTAATCACCGCTGCGTCACTTGCTTCCGGTTTATCCTGATGCAAACAGCGACTGCAGTCGTGTTTGCGTCACGCTTGATGAGCAGTTGAAACAGCGATTTCTCAGCACTTAAGGCATCTTGGCACTAAATCAATGCTGAAATTGGCTATGCGGTGGTCCGACTTCCGTTTGAAATCAACTTGCTGGTTGTCTTCAATGACCCTTAACAACAAGTTACCCTTATGCCTCATCACTGCAACCGATTGTTCCTCCGTGTGGTGCAAAGTGTGTTAGTGGTGTAACGTGAAACGAACCGTTTTCTGTGATTTGTAGGACTGATTCTGCTATTAATTACTGCAGTGACAACAAGCTATGAAAGAAAATCCGCCATCTCCACGAAGTGAATGATGATGAGAGGGGCGAATCTAAAATGCTTATCAGCAGACAATGTGACGCATTAAGTGCAAGCTGCTTTCATAGTGTGTGCATTGACATTAGGATATGGCCCCCCTGGCAGAATGATGCGCTGCGCGAGATTTTGCCGTACCTAAAAGGATAGGCAACTCATTTTTACGGAGTATAGGATCTGTAAAAGGGTTGCGAGTTGGGCGAAGTTGGTAATTATGCATTGCGAAAAATAAACTGCGCGCAAATTAACGAGGACAAGAACACATGAAGACGGCACAAGCGCACACCTCGCAACTAGTTTATTACTGCACAATTCAAAGCTTTATATGCCCAAGGCGTCCCAATTGCCGCGCCCCCAATTGCGTCAAAGTTCTCGCGCACTCAGCCGAAAATACTAAAAAAACCGTAACAACAAAACCACAAAACGAACTTTGAGGCGCACGAAAGGCGAAAAAATCAGCAAAGATATCCGCATCATACATGGATTAAGACCCCCTCCCACCCCAACACGCATTCCCAGAAGCACCGAAATAGCGCTCAATGTGCGTCTAAATATGCGACTTCTCGATTAAGCAGGGCGATAGAGGGATGACTGAACACATTCGGAACCAGCTTTTCTGATGTGGCTGGCTTCTACAATTTCTCGCGTTTTGCTGGTTCTTATGTCGCAAAAGGATGGCTGTGCGCTCAAACACAGGGACACAATCAGGTCTGCATGCGCGGCAATGAGAAGATAAGTGGCTCAGGTCACGTTGAAAAAATGAAAAAAAAATATATATTATACGGTACTTTTAGACGTCGTACGCTCGAGTTTGTGACAACGTACCCGTGTGCGGCTCTGTCCTGAAGTTCGGAGAAATGCAGGCGGGTTTGTGTTATATTTCTCGTCTTGCATTACGCTTTCTTTTATATATTAGCGCCCTCTTCCCCGACCCTCTCTACCTTCCTTACCGCTTTCCGTCTGACTGCGCTGATTTTTCGCCAGCACGAAGTACCGTCACGTTGCTTTGGAAACGACGGGCCGCTCGCGACAAACGATTTTACCTCGAATGCCCCTGTTACAAACCAGCCTAAAAAAGAATGCGAACGCATACCCCAAACCCACAAAACAAGTAAAATAATACGAGTGTGCGCTTTTTTTCTTGCCCGTGCGCGTACGAGCGGTGAGCGGCACGGGTACCCCGGGTACTTCGCTGTTAACCCTATCCGAAACGTTTGACAACGCATCGACTGATGAAAGACCACTTACCAGCGAGCTGTCCACACCTGTCGCCGTATCCAAATGCTGTTTGGCGCCGTTCCTCGTGTGACAGGGGCACATGAAAATCTTTCCCACCAAATGGCACTACTAGTCCTTCACAAATCAGAAAAAACGACGGCCCAAGGCGAGGCTTGAAGCTCCCGGCCGCGCCGAGTCACCGGCCGCGCTGCGTTGATAGCACAGACACAGATGTTGATACATCCGGGCAGCCAGTCGTGCCGCCAGGGCAAGTTGAGTCGCTGCAGTCGGGTGCGTTGGCGCGCTGGCACGGAATTTAAAATCGTCTATGTTGCGCAAGCAAGCGAAGCAGAGGTAACGTTGCAATTGTTTGCAACGGCGAGAACTGCCTCTTCGTTAGGAAGCAGAGTTTGACACCACCTATCGCCAAAATAAACAGATGAGACAACACGGCCGCGCTCTCTGCCTGTGATCGCGCTGGTTGAAGCATCTAGACGGGTATACGTACGGTATTGGTTTTGTAGCTTGCGTGCAACCGTTGCGTCCTGCTTACTCGTTCTAATTAGCATTAGGCCACGGTTGAAAGTGCTGGTTGGCAGCTGAGACAACAGAAGACTAACATGGCGACCGCCCGCTTGAGATGATTACCTCAGATAGGGCGTTTATTGTGGACGTGGTAGTATACAAGGAACCGAACGCCCATTCACAAATGGTGTTAAGTCGTTCTAAATCCTCCCTTTTGCTACCCCCGGATGGGCAACGATACTACCGTGGAGGTTCGTCCACTTCTTTAGATCATGCCTAGGGAGTACATTTTTGCTATAGGGTACTTTTCAGGGCACATTACTTGATTAAAACTCCATTTCCGGCTAGTTTGCGTTTACAGTGCTCTTGCTCTTACATCGGCCGTCCGCCCACCATATCGAAACGATAAAACAGAAGTGATCTTATGTTACATAAACTTACCCGCATGGTCACTGTCACACACATTTCGTTATTGGGGAGGGGGTGGGGGTCACTTTGAGGCCTTGGACGTATTAGACTACTAAACTAGAAGCCTCAATCACTTGCAGCCCCCACTGCCCTCCCCCCTGGTCCCTCTAGCGTCTACCAGCCAAAGCTACTGTGAATTGCAATCAGCGCACCTAGACTCTGCAATCTTAGTTCTGCAGCATACATAAAAATTATCTCGATGCAGTTTCAGCGCCTTAGAAATCTACATCTGTTCCGGCACGCTTACGTTGCTGCTTAATGCCGCTGTTTACCGTTACACGATGATCACCGATTACCACGCAAGCGAAGTTAAACACGTCAAGTGATACCTTATTTTCCTGAGCCTTACCTCTGAAACACTAAAAATGACACACTTTGCTCACTACTGGCCCGACAAAAACTGCATCGGTCACTTCTAATGCGTAGCATTCTTTGCCGAGTACCCGTGCAGCCAGGGCAGCGTAACATCCTGCATTTCCACAAAAATGCAGATACCGCGAAAGTTCCACTTGCAATCGTTACAATAGCGTAAATGGAGATAATTGGTCCAACAAAAATTTTGAAGAAATAATAAATAACCAAATATAAAAGATGCGCGAAATGGTAAACCGTATAACGCCCTGCATTTCCACAATAATGCAGATTTCGCGATAGTTCCACCTCCAATCGTTACAGATAGCGTAAATGGAGATATTTGGTCGAATTAAATTTTGAAGAACTAAAAAATAAGAAAAATATAAGAAAATTACGGCAAATGGCAACCGTACATAACCCTGCCTTGACACATTAATGCAGGTTTCGCAGAAGATCCACCGGTAGTTTTTATAACAGCGTAAATGGAGATATTTGGTCGAACATGAATGAATGAAACTTTATTAACGATACGGGGGGCTTGGTAGCCTATATGGGTAAGAAGGAAGAAGGGAAACGGAGTGGAATGGCCGTCAGAGTCGTCCGGTCAGGTCTACCGATCGCACGAACTACCACAAGGAAAGGATCGTGCTTGCTGCGTCCACGTGAGGGGGCGGGGTTGTGCATTCCTCCAATGAGGTAATGCCGTTGCCCTTGTGCCTGTTCCTCAGCGGTGAAAGGCCGGGGCAGTTCCACAGTAGGTGCCTTAACGTTGGAGAGGCACCGGTATTGCACCTGCAGCACGTCGCAGTGGCTGTCTGGTCGACCTCCTCGTTCTGATCGGTGATGTCCGCCTGTGGGTCACCGTCACGAGTTCTTTTGGATGCAGCGTGTGCTCGCCCCTTTGCCAGAACATCTTCCGTAAGGGCAGCACCTGCCTAGCCTTGTAGATTACCACTTCCGCTCCGCGCGGAAGCCATTTGGGAAGTGGGTGGCGATTGTGCGGTACCTTCGCCCTCAGTTCTCGTTTAGCTTGCACCTTTATCCGCTCGCTTTCCTCGTCCGGGTCAAACAGCAGCGGAGCCTGACGGACTATATCAGCGGGGACGAGCGGAAACGTACCAGCTCGCTCGCCGTGTCATGGGCAGCGCCGTTACCGATGCTGCCCGACTGCCCCGGGGCCCAGTCCACCCGCACCGTCACGCCGTAGCACTCGTGAAGGGTTGCGCAAGCGGCTTTCACGTTGTGCGCCGAAGTGCCGGCTCTAGGTGTCTTCGTCAGATTTTTGAGGGCGTCCAATGAGTCGGTAAAAACGGTGAAGGTTTGTCCTCGCACAGAAAGTGGGCTGGTCCTTGCACATTCAGTCAACTTCTCTAGTGCATAAAGGATGCCCTGCAGTTCAAGTGACCTCGCAGGTTGCTCTTGGCAGTATTTAAACGCCTGCGCATCCCGATGCTGTCCTCGGACGGCAGCGACAACTCCCCGGAAGGTATCTGGATCCCAGGCGGTGTCCGTGAAGATGGTGTTGTCTTGGAAGTCAGCCGTCTCAGCAAGGGTGGTTCGTTGGGCCGTGTGATCCCCTTTCGTGCGTCGGCGTGTGACTGGTTTCGTGACACGAACCTGGACGTTGTCCCAGGGAGCGATCGCGCGGAGTACTTTTATCTGTTCACCCAGCTGTTCCCCGTCCAGCTCTAGGAGCGATTGGCCCGCTCGCGTGTAGAGACAGGGGCGATCATACCCTACCTTGCGTTCTGCGATGATGTCTCTGAGGGGTGCGAGAGTAGGGAGAGTAGCGTCGCAGCTCCTTGACCCGGGCATGGCGGGGCAGGCATGTTATCACCCGAAGACATTCCCGGTGTTGTCTTTGCAGCTTGTCGTATTGCGATTTTTTCAGGTCCAAACACACAGCTCCGTAGCAAGCTTTTGACGTTAGTATTGCCATTGTGAGGGTACGAGCTGTGCGTGTGCTGGCTCCTCCGGATTTGTGGGCTATGCGTCTTACAAGATGTAGAAGCTGTTTCCATTTAGGCTCTAGCTGCCGCAGCCACGTTGCCGCACCTCCACTTTCATGTATCGGGATGCCAAGAATCTTGATGTGCCGTTCTGGAGCTCTCTCGAGTGTCTGGCCGGCGACGCATACCTTGACCTTTTCGTTTTCAGCCGTGGAGCCGCCCAGGAGAATGTGTTTTTTTTTTTTTCGGAGACACTTCCATTCCCGTACTCTTCAAGTAGTCGGCTAATGTATTGAGGGCGTCTTGTATAGCGTTGGCTGCGTCTTCTGTAGTTCCCAGAGATTCACCGGGCTCCGTCCGCAGCGTCACATCGTCGGCGTACACGGAGAGGCGCACACCATGAATTCGCCGCAGATGTGTAGCCAGCCCTCGCATCACAAGGTTAAATAGCGTGGGCGACAGTATGGCTCCCTGTGGAACACCAATGGTGCTGCTCTAAATCTTAGGGTTCCTATTGTCATCCCGAATCTCGAAGGTGCGCCCTCCAGGAATCGCCTGACGATGTTGAGGATGCGGGCTCCTGGCTTCGTGTCTTCAGGTGCGGAGATCACTGCATCGTGCATTACGCTATCGAACGCCTTCCGCAGGTCGACGGCGACCAGTACGCCAGGAATCCTTTTTCCTCCTTTCCGCTTTTGAAGACAACGACGGAGCAAGAAAAGGCTGTCCTGTGTGCAGAGGCCTGGTCGGTATCCTGTCTGGCCCGGATCGAACTAGGGTTCTTTCTGTGCCTCTTCAAGGTGGTAGTTAAGCTTGCTGAGAACCATCCGCTCCAACAGCTTGCCGAGTGTTGAGGTAAGCGAGATGGGCGTCAAGCTACTGATGCTGATGGCTGGCTTCCCAGGTTTGGGAATGGGGCTCACCACGGAGTGCTTCCATTCAGCAGGAAATTCGCCTCGACAGCCACACCTTGTTAATTTCTTCAAGCGGCTGCATTTTCCCGTGTTCGTTAAGGTTGCGCAGCATCTGCCAGGTGATGCCATCCTTTGCTGGTGCGCTCTTGGCGTTGACGGATTCGAGAGCCATCACTAATTCTTGCATTGTGAAAGGCGACTCAATATCTTTGTCGGAAGTACGTGCTGTGCGATGATAAATTCTGGGGTCTGGTGACACTTCTGGCTGCGGGAAGAGCGTCTCTGCTGCCTTTTTTCAGTCGGACGCCGAGTCGCCGGTCGCCAGCCTGACGTTTTTGACGGTGTTCCCAGTCTTGCGGTTGCCTTACATAGCCTTGTAGGTCTGCCAGAGCTTCCGCCCGCCAGTCCGTTCATTGAACGAGGCGCAGTGGTGGTGTCATCGCTACCGAGAGAGCATTTTGGCGTAACGGCGCGCTTCTCAAAAAAACAATAAAAAAAACAAGAAAAATATAAAAAAATTACAAAAAGTATCTAACCGGTGTAACGACCCGCATTTCCACAATACTGCAGATTTCGCGAAAATTCCAAATGTAGTCGTTATAGTAGTGTAAAAGGAGATAAGTGGTCAACCGAAATCTTGAGAAACAAAGAAAAAAAGATGTAAAAGAATACGGAAAATGGCAAACCATATAACGCCCTGCATTTCAACAGTAATGCAGATTTCGCCAAATTCCAAATGTAATTGTTGTAATAGCGTAAATGGAGATAATTGATCGAACTAAATTCTGAAAAACTAAAAAAATCAGACAAAAATATATAAACGTATAACCTTGAACCGTACAATGCCATGCATTTCCACAATAACGCCGATTTTGGGGAAGTTCCATCTGTAAGCGTTTTATTAGCGTAATGGAGATAATTGGTCGGGCAGGATTTTAAAAAACCAAGAGAATTGGATGTAATGAACTCACACTCAAGACAAGCGGCATAAGAATGCAAGGCATTCGTAGACAATTGTTGGAATTTCTGCAGAATTCTTTGAAATTTCGTAATTTCTCATGCTTTCTTCGGACAGCGTTTGGCTTGCCTTTTTTGTCCTTGCTACAGGCTACTAAAAGCAGCTGCCCGTATTCTTTTCGCATCAGCGATATTCACAACCGTCGTCTACTGCCTCATAACACTGTGGCAGGACCTAGCAGCGCCGCAACGCGCAGGAGACAGATGGAAGTCATTAGAAAGCGTTAAGGCTCGTCGAAAAGCAGCGGGAACATTGCATCAGCCCTACGACAACGCTAGCCAAAAGCTAAGAGGCCAATTATAGATTCATGCTTTCGCACACACAATATTAGCAACCTTAAAGAAGTGTTTCTATTTCTAAGTAATTTTGTTCATTTACCCTCTACACCCATAGACTTTAGCTAGATATGTACACAGTACCCCCTAATGCTTGAACAAAGCATCCAATTAACTACTACAACAGTAGTTGTTACCGTGGTATAAGTAACAAACCTTGAAGAAGTGTTCGGTTTGTTTCTTCTTAAGTGAAGCTTTGTAAACAGCGAGTCTCTTTTTTATTAGCGGTACAAAGTGGTCGTCACCGTTTTACCTTGTTTGGTGTATTATACCCGTTTTTTCTTGCCCTGGCGAGAAAAAAAAATATAGCCTCTGAGACAAAAGTATCACCGCAGCGTCCACTGGGACACGGCATCCTAGACGGCATCTAGCGCACCCGCTGTAGCAAAACTTAATGTATCGCAGCACCGAATCAGAAAAAAAAACTTTAAAAATAAGCCCGAAACAATACTGCGTGGTTGCTGCCCTACTGCTATTCGTTTCTATTACTGCTTTTGGCCTCGAAACTCTTTAATTATTTTTCTACTTTAACCATGCCAACAGATTCAGAGTACTTCTTGACCTAAACACGCGAGTACGGGGAACACATCGCTTTGGTACCATCCTGTTGCCTCTACCATAACAAACTTTCATGTCGCGAGTCCAATATCGGGGAAAGTCGAAATTAGAAACCGCCAGTCAAGCCAACAAACTAAGCTGGGATGAAAAAATTCTTTTAAAGCGTTCTTTTTATTTGCCGTAGCTCGAAATAGCTTCCGTTATTGTTATTTTTATGTTGTTGCTAGTTTTTGCTTCCGAATCGACATTTCTGGACACGGCAGCGCTGTCATCGCCTTAAGCGTTGCGGTTGATTCTATTCGCAGCTACAAACTTTGAAACTTCGCCTTGGTCAGTATTGCATTCTTCGCGTAAGGTCTGGTTCTATTGCTCCAGCTGATCATTGCTTCGAATGCGCCAGATGCTTCCAGGCAACCGCGCAGTATAGCGTGTCTTCAATCTTGACGTCCGTGAGCTTCAACTTGTCTGACATCGCGCAGAAAAGTTTGCCTCTGCTGCTGAATTTTTTTCTTGTCATTGTTTTTTTTTTTTGCTGCTCAATTTGAACACTAAAACTTCCTGTGGTCCAAACAATATCCAGACTGTGTTCCTTCGCCGTTATGCTGAAATTCTCGCAAAATATTTAGTTTCTGTTTTCCGTGCTTTTTTGCGATCAGCTCAATTACAGGGTGACTTAAGGATGGCCCGGCTGGTGGCTATATTTGAAAAGGGAGACCGACTGTCGATAGAAAGTTATCGTCCAAATTCTTTAACTCGCCATGCCACAAAGTGGTAAAACATATCATATGCCACTGTATCAATGAATATTTAGAAGAACACTCAATATTAACCAACTTTCAGCACGGGTTCAGAAAGGGTTACTTTACCGTTACACAACTAATTACGATTATTCATTTGTTCTCTTCCGCAATAGATGAAAGGCCAAGTTGATGTAATGTCTTTAGAATCATGAACAGCTTTGGACACGATACCTTACAATAAACTAATTTTAAAACTTAAGAAAACTGGTTCCCCTGAAATTTTTGTCTCTTTCATTGCAGCGTACTTAACCAACCCCAAACAATTTGTTGATGTGGGCGGACAGCGCTCGGGCTGTCTTTCAGGAACTTCTGGAGTGCCGCAGGAAAGTGTGTTAGGTCCAATGCTTTTGATCTTCTATATTAATGATATTATATATGTAGTTAACCCTGGTGTTCAAATTCGACTCTTCGCGGACATTGTATCTTGCATAAAAATGTTAATTCCGCAACTGATCAGGACGACCGGAACATGCTGAAACATTCTGAAATGGAGTGATAAATGGGGCATGTTTCTTAATGCTAACAAGTGTGTGTGCTTCCTGTAACTCGTAAAAAAGCAGCACTCAAAGATTGTACAAACTAGGTCCGTTGCTGCTAAAAGAAGGGAATAACTATATTTAGGCGGGGCACTAAAAAATCACTTGTCCTGGAACCTTCACGTCAACAACGTTTGCTCATCTTCCTTCCAAAAAGTTTGTTTCTTTGTTTCTTTGTTTTCTAAAACACAAGCTTAAAAGCGCCCCGCCTGGCGTTAAAGGTCCAAGTTACGTAGCATTAATAAGACCCAAGCTCGAGTACGCATGCGCCGTTTGGGATTTGCATTCAGGATTTAACATCTATAACCCTGAACAAATTCAAAGAAAAGCTGTGCGGTTTATACATAAGAACTTTTCCCCAACTGACTCACCCACTGAACTAATGAAAATTAACGACCTACCTTTACTGAAAATTCGAAGAAAGCAATTCAGACTAAATTTGCTTTCCCTGCTCCTAGGTAACGAATTTGCACTCGACCCTTGATTGTTTGCATCACCCTTAACAACAAGAGTTACCCGGCAACACCGACCCCACGCGCTTACTTCTTACTTTGCTCAAACAAACCTTTTCAAAGTTCCTTTTAGATGCGAAGCACCTTATGCTGGGGGCTGTGTCCCTCCCTCCCTCGTTGTCGTTGTTGTCCACCATCCGCACTCTACTGCGCATGCGCGTCTCTTCAGCCCCGTCAGCGTTTGGGCTGACTTCAGCGCAGTCCACTGTAAAAAGTAACAGTTAGGCGGCGCCCGGTTTCGATCCCACGACTCTCTGTTCCGCAACGGGAGGTACGTGGTGCTCTTCCCACTGCGCTACAAATCTTTTTTTTTTCTTTATTGCCTGCTTTGGCACATACAGAACACAGACATTCATTCACAGACAACCGTCAACCTGACTTTGGTTGACGTCATGTGTTCAAAAGTCCCTTAGGTGTACCAACGATTCCATGTCTGCAAGACATTCGGGCGGATTCGACAAATATTTTTGATTTTCCACGTATTCACTCATTGCCTCTCTAAAATACTGTCTCGCGCTTCGCGCATCGATGTCAGAGTACTCTTGCGGCCATTCTTGCTTTCCAAATAGAGCTCAATCCAACAAGCATGATCAGGTTGTAAGGCATACCATCCTCGCTTTCAACAGGCAAGTACCGTATGCCTTGGGCATCCACAGGCAGATCCATTTTCAGAGTTCGTTGGAGCACATCCCACAGGAACACAGCATCCCAACAATCGATGAATACATGCTCATAGTTTCAGCTTTTTGCATATTATACAGTCAATTCCCCATGGAACGAACAAGTCTTTTTCTGCCATCCACTGTCTTAACAGAGAGGGTTCCACTGTGCAGTTTGAAGAAAAATAGTCTTTACGCTAGGGGGTACCTGCATACGCTTAACTCTTTTAAGCACATCTTTACCCCTACCTACTCTATAAGTCAACCGGTACATTGGTTCAGGGAGGACTACATCACCACACGTCTTTATACAACTTTTTCCTATTTACTTGACACAAGTATTCCCAAGAAAATCGAACAGCCAAGAAAGGGCATGACAGTACAACTTCTCTCACAAAACCATGTAGGCCGCCAGGTATAACATTGGACGTGACTATAATATCCGGTAAAGCTCTACCCAAGCGCCATTGACAGATAGTTCTTAACGTTGGATCCTTAACATCGCGGAGAAACAAGAAACGGTTTACAATTTGACGTACAAACAAGTGTGCTAGTCCCAAACCTCCGTCCCTGACCCTACGAAACAGGTTTGTCCGACTTGTCCGTTCCCAGTTTGACCCCCATATAAACACAGCGAATACACGATGCAGTCTTTGAACATTTGCTCGGGAACAGTGAAGAACCTGAAGGACATACCACAGTCTGCTTACCTGCTTACAAAAAATAAGTTGCACACAGTCGTTCTTGAAAATATTGATAAGCTCCACCATTTCCACTTTTCTGCCCTTTCTTTCATTACTTCGGCTTCCTTCCTCCAATACGGATCGCTGTCTTTATAAAACTCCAAAGGCACACCTAAGTACTTTGCCGGTGTGCTAACCCAATTCATGTTAGCGAAGATGCTAGGGGTTGATGACCAGTTTCCATGCCAAAACCCCAGGCATTTTTTCCAGTTTACGGCACTCCAATTCGCCTCACAGGATCGTTTGACGATTTCCACTACCGCATGGATGCTTTCGACATCTGAACAAAAAACAGCAATATCGTCCGCATAGGCTAAGAGTTTAACTTCTGCCCCATGCAGCCGAAATCCGTGTACGCTGTCGCTGCGTATAATGCTTAAACAAAGTGATTCAATGTACAGACAAAAAGTAACGGGCTAAGTGGGCATCCCTGGCGTACGGAGCGCTGTACTTCTATGCTTTCTCCCACAACCTTATTTACTATTAGCCGCGTTTTGCAACACCTGTACGTCATGGCCACACCTTTCCGAATAACAGATACAACATTCACATAGTCTAAAATGCACAGCAATATTTCATGGGGAACTCTGTCGAATGCTTTTTCTAAGTCTAGTTGAAGCATCGCTACGTTGGTTCCTGTTGCAATCGCAGCATTCCAACACACAAACGGGCTGTGTGGATATTCGTGGAGAATTGTGCGTACCCTAATACCACAGCGTTTGGTTGGTCCCACAGTTCTGTCATTACTTGTTTGGAGCCTTTTAGGCTAGTATCTATGAATATTTTATAGTAAACATTGGTTAAACTGATTGGCCTATATGATGTGGAACTGG
Source organism: Haemaphysalis longicornis (assembly GCA_013339765.2). Taxonomy (NCBI): domain Eukaryota; kingdom Metazoa; phylum Arthropoda; class Arachnida; order Ixodida; family Ixodidae; genus Haemaphysalis; species Haemaphysalis longicornis. The sequence goes on along the minus strand of CM023449.1, from coordinate 183,472,824 downwards.
ACGCAGCATTGCGGGGTCCCTCGGTTTAGGAATACGAACTGTGTGTGAAACGGTAAAAGACGTTGGCACAACATTAATATCGTAAGCCTCATTGTACACATCTGTCAAAATTGGCGCTAATTCATTTCTTAAGGTAAAAAGGCTGCACTGAGGCCGTCAGGCCCAGGTGACTTTCCAGGGTTCAGATCTTTAATTGCATTCGTAACCTCCTCTATTGAAATTGGGAGTTCTAACAGTTCTTTTGTTTCATCCCTAAGTCTGGGCAAAAGATGAAGGTAATCGTTTTTGAAGCGCTCAACATCAACTGGGCTGTATGCGAACAATTTTTTGTAGTGTTGGAGAAAGCAGTTTTCTATTTCGTATTTATTACTTGTAACAACACCTTGCCATTCAACTTCAGCAATGTGATTTCGACGCGCATGCCAGTTTTCGGTGCCAAGCGTTCTCTTTGTCGGCGCTTCATCGGCGATAATTCTTTCGGCCCTTGCCCGTACCATCGCTCCACGATAGCGCTCAGTCTCGAGTGCATCTAGCTTCTGTTTCACTGTTCGTATCTCGGCCGTGAACTCGCCTGGCATTCGGCACTCTTCCCGCGTTAATGTTTCTAGAACTGCGCTACAAATCTAGACGGGAGCATGTGATACGAACGCGCCCTATGTCCTTCACTCATTCAAACTACGTCAAGAAGCTACTGATACCACGAAGGCACGCGAAGCTGAACGTCAACAGAAATGACGAACTGAAAACTAATGGGAACTTCAGCCGTCCCCATGGCTGCTTCGCATACTACTCAGGGTTCCCCTGCGGGAAGATGGTGTAATTTTTCTTTTTGTTTTCCAAGCACCATCAGTGAGTGGAATGACCTAGCCACAACAAATGTGCTGTCATAACGTGGTGTATTACTGTTCCATTGTGTGCACTTGTATCGCCCACCCTGCTTTGACTTAGTGTCCGCAGTATGTCATAAATAAATAAACAAAATAAGTAAATAAAAGTCACCTGATCGTCATAATTACGAAAAAGAAGAAGTATTTAAATGGGCAGATGAAACAACGAGAAAAATCACATTTTAAAACAAGTTTGCCTAGTTGTTGACATGAAAGATGCCAATAGGGAACCGTTCTCCGATTGAAAATCGCGAAGTGCTTACTATCAGAACTCTGCACTGATAATGAGCAGTCTGCGGTGCTTACTGCCAATACTTGAAGAAGCACCGCAGAGTGCTTCTTCAAGTTGGTATACGTTGACGTCCCGGCCAAAGAAAATTGGTGAATCAAAATCCAAATTCACTTTTGGGGGTTTTTAACGCGCCGAAGCTGCACCCGGGTCATGAGGCGCGCCGTAGTGGAGGGCACCGGGATAATTTTGACCATCTGGGGATCTTTAACGTACGCCGTAATTTCAACACACGGGCATTTTTACGTTTCACCTGCCCCTAAAAATCGGACACCGCGGCCGGGATCAAACCTGTGCCATTGGGCTCAGCAGGACACCTAGCTACTGACCCACCGCGGTAGGTAAGTGTACATGGCCACGTTCATTGAATTTTGTCTACTTATTCAATGCCGACCAGACAACGGGGTGAAAAACAACGTCAAAATCATAGTACGTGAATCTGTGTCGTACCAGTTTATGTAGTTTTTTTAAGCCTTACGCCACAAACCGATCACATGTCTATTTTTAGAAGTGAGCTGGACTAGCAGTCCTGGCTGTAAAGGTATGCCGGACTTGCAATTCAGAAGCCTTCTGGCCGACTCCTAACTTAGTCCCTGATTTTAAGCGAATCTCATGGGGATAGTATTCCGTTCATTCTTAATTCATGTCGGCGAACGAAGCCTCCCTAGGCTCCTCGTATCTTTGAAACGTGAGATGTATAGCCCAGAATGGCTCTGGTCTGTGATAGTTGGTACATCTTCGATGGGAATCCGCTTGAATAAAAACGAACACTAATTAAGGAAGAGGGAGATACACGCGCGAGGCGATGGGAACAGAACGTCCCGGTGCGTGTGGACTCAGTACGTGTCACTACCAAAGTCACACGCAGTTCAAAAAATGATTTGGACCTCATTCTTGCACGTCTCCTCACTTGGATTCGTAATTTTAGTTTATCAATAATGAGACACCGCTTTCAATACCAGTAACGACAAAATATAAGTGTGTGTTTGTATGTGCGTGCCTTTCATAGGGACGATCGCTGTCAACGACACAGAGAGATAAAATTTGCTCGTACCTTTTACCTTAATTCTTCATCACCTCTTTATCGAGCGCTAAACAACTTCGCTGGTCACCCACAGTCAGAGAGGGGAGTGACTAATACTTTTTTAATATTCTTTTCAGCTCCATCCCGCTGTTTTTCTTTCTTTTAGGAGCCGTTTAGGCCATTTTCAGAGCCGGTTCACAGCTTGCGACACCGGGAGGCGGCTTTCCAGCTCTATGAGGCCTTTAAGCTTTCGCGTGGTATCGGCCATTCGCGGCATCATCCGAACCGCAGGAACATTTGCTTTCCCTGTGTTAAGCTCGGGAACCTCGCTTCAATACTGACTACAGAAGAACAGCGCAAAATACTGGTCAAAGTAAGGAACCACAAAATACAGGCGTTGACGAACAACTCAGCACACTTTATTGCAGCAAGTCATTATGTAAGAAAAGAGGGAAAGCAAGCAAACTTAAAGGGACACTGAAGTGAATTTGTCAAGCTCCAGTTTTTACTTGCACTGCGTAGACTGGCTCAAATTAGCACACTTTTCATCGTTTATCCGGTTGACAAATCGGAAATTATTTTACAAAGCGCGAAAGAAGAAAAACTACCATGCGCGGTTTGCGGCGGCCGCACAAACTAAGGCTGTGACGTTGGGAGGAGGGGCGCCGTGATTGGACGATGCCCAAGGTTAGCAATCAAACAAGTTTCGGTTTCGGTTTCGCTTCTGTAAAACATAACCAATGGTGTTGTTGGATGGCCATTCTCAATATCCCAGTTATCGTAGTACCGCGCTTCTGCCGTGTTGTCCGCCGTAAAATGCATAAGATAAGCCTCCCAGGACGGCATGGAATCGTAGAATTCACTATCTGAGGCCTACGCAGTGCATGAACGCCCTCCGCGTCCCCGCAGACGCTCAAATGCCATGCGCTTTTCCCCCATATTTGGAGCTTGCCTCACTCATGGCTGTATCGTAAAAAGCGTGTTCGCACCAGATTAAGGGTCTGTTGATTCTGGCCTGTGCCCACTGCCCGCAAGCAGTCGGTGCTTATGGCAACAGCACGCCAACGAGAACTCGCTAGCGCGCCAGTGCCGAGAAGCCTGCGCGCGTTTTAGCGCGTGAACTGCCAGTTCGTGTAGCCATGAACGTTGCGCGGCCCAAAAAAGGTGAACCCAATATAGAAAACATCGGCGGAAAACAAAAAGTTAACTTACAAAAAAAAAAGCACGTACCCGCGGGGATTCGAACTCGTGACTTGCAAAACACCTTGTGTTGACATACCTAGCGCCCCAGACCACTACGCCACGGAGCGGGATGCGAAGGCCTTGCTAATAATATAGGGTATATATTGAACAACCGGTTTACAATTTTATTTAGTTTTGGCATTTCAAGCAGCTTAGGTGACTATTTGTTGTACTACGCTCGTGCAGTAAGCGTCGCCCGAGTTTCCACAGTAGCTCACGTCTAGCAATTGCATTTCATAGACGGTAAAAGCGTTCGCAGATGCGTAGTCGTGCTGCTGACCGCTGTGCTTGTTCGCCCAGCGCAAAAAAGTGCTTCCCGCGCCCTAGTTTTACGCTGTACGGTAATAATATCAGTTGATTTTATTTCCTTAGTACCTATATTGACTTCGCTGACTCTTCTCCCGCCTTCAAGAGGCCTTATATTTTCCTACTGGCGTACCAGTCAGAGAAGCGTCGCATGTGCGCTTGTGCAGCGCTTGTGTGAAGCGACCTTGACTTGGAGCTAGATACAGTGTACAAACAAACCAAGTAAAGAAAGGCACATTCTTCCATTCACAAACGTGTCCTGGCTTCGTTTCAACTAAGCGAACGAATTGCGACCAAGCAATTTTTTTTAACCTCCTTGATTGCGACGACCCGCCGGCGGCCGGCGGACGAAACGCTGGGCCGACTGACTCTGTCTGAAGGCCGGGGAGCCGTGCAGTAGCGCAGCCAATTGCCAGCTCATCCCCTCCTGACGTCACACGAAAACGCCACAGAAAATGGGCGAGCGTAAAGAGAGGAGGACAGCATTTTGGAATTAGTTTTTCTACTAAATAAATCGCGTAAACGCGCCTAGAGTGGTCGAAACATGGCCTGGGGACTCCGGACTACAATTTGCGCCAGTAATCCCGCAATGTTTACATATCACTTCAGTGTCCCTTTAACACATCGAAAGCGATAGACCGCGACAATACGTAATACACCGCGTGCCGATACAGATTCGAGTGTTCATGACAAGTACACAGTCTCCTTTTGCAGAAGTGAAACCGATGGATCCCTAATGCTGCTCCGTAGGAAGCGCAGTGCGTTGCCAAGGTGCTACTTGTCGACGACCTTACATTGCACGCATTCTCTCTCTGGTGATAGTTAAGGCAGCGGCCTGTCTGTCCGATGTAGACGCGGCCACGCAACAGGATTTGATAGACCGCGTTGTCGACACAGTCAACACAGAGTGTAATATGCTTTTTCGCGCATGCGCGTGCCTTCAAATTTTCAGCGTTGACGCGCTTGCACAATCGGCTCATTTTGGGTGCACAGAACACCAGCCGTACACCCGCCTTAGTAACAATCTTCGTGAGGGCATGGCTAACACCATGGAAGTAACGCAGTGGTTCTCAAATAAAGGTCCGCGGTCCCCGGGGGTCCGTGAGGGCGTTTTAGCTGTCCGCGAAGCCCTCCCCAATGCCCTTCCGGAAACCCCCTGCCCCATTCAGTTCCCCTTTATGCTAAACCTCGCCGGAAATGCGGAAAGGTGGCTTCACTGCACGACTTGTACGTTAGAGTTGTGAGCGTAGCCAATTCTTTAACGTTGGCATTTTGCACGACACATGAGCTATGTGGAAAAGCCGGACACGCAAAAGGCTCGGTAATCCTTGGTTGCACGAGCAAATTGTACGGCAATATTACAGGCATTCTAGTTAGACATCACGGGCGGACATTGAATAAGTATGTTGGCGACTTTAGCTGCAAGTACAGATTATTTGACATTATGAAACAGTCAACGTTAGTTTATCGTGGGGCAGGGGAGTCGCAATTAAGGCGGGGGGGGGGGGGGGGGGTGTATCGGAGTCAGAACACCCTCCGAAATTTTCTAATCACCGCGTCTCCACCCCTTTGTCTTTTTTTCGTATGTCCACGCCGAGTCGATATATTAATATGTAAAAACAAAAATAAAAAGACAAGGATGAAAAACGACTGAGACAATCTTTTGGACAGGCTCTCTTTCTTTTTAGTTGTTTTACCAATGCCATATAACCCCCTCCCTCCCCATTTAAAAATATTTCTAGTTACACCGCTCTCGTGGGTCCCCCAACACTTTTTCAAACCCGAAAGGGGTCCTCGGCACGTTCATGGCTGAGCACGACCGAAGTAAGGAATGACTGCAGTTTCCCGTCTTTCCTGATGTGGGCATTTTCCCGGAGCTGTCGAGGAAATACCGCGCATCCACTTCGACACTAAAGCGCACATGAGGTCGCTTTCTTACTGCAATATTTAATGAGGTAGCACATGCAGCACTCACCTTACGTCAATTCAGACAATTCAAAAGCAAGCAATAAAAATTGCTACATCTAGCCCATTTCGCACTGACACTAAGTCATTGCTTCATGCAAATAACATAGTATTAACCGCCAAAGAACCTATCAAATTTGTGATATTTAATCTCGGTATTTATGTGTATAAGACCATAAACAATCAACTTCCACACTTATCAACTTCAATATCTATGCTCACAAACACCAATGTCACGAGGTTCTCTCTCAACAATAATGTTATCTTACCCAAAGTTCGTACTAACTACGGCCAGCAGACCGTTTATTTTTGTGGAAATAACTACGGCCAGCAGACCGTTTATTTTTGTGGAATCGCATTTTGGAATACCTTACCTTTGGATATTAAAACATCACGTACACTGAACGCAATAAAAAACAAGCTAGAAACTACACAATGTACAATGGCTAGCCAGTTTTTGTATTCCCAATTGTTTTTCTGTGTTGATCTTATGCACTTTATTGTTGTATCTTTTCATAAGATGTATTAACTTGATTGTTAACTTTTCAATGATATTGCATACGTGTATCCGTGTTTTATTTGCCTCTATTATTACTGGTGTTTCTTTTGTCTCTCTCTCTCTGCTGTGTTTATTAAACTTTTTTTCACTTTTACTTAGTCAACGACTATGCGACATCATTCTGTTATATCTTGCACATGTTGTGTATTTTTGTATTAATCATAATCTGATTCTGATTCTGATTGTGATTCGGGTTGGCGGCACACATTCGGGTTGGCAGGCGGTAGACCTGGGCATCAAAAGTGTGTTGAACATCAAAAGTGCCTGTTGAGGGCACTCCTAGGAACTACCATGGCAATTCACCTCTCGATGAGCTTGTTGCGCGCCGAACTGGGGGGTAAAAGGTCCTTTTGGTACCTGGCCGCCTACCTCCAGCAGGTGTGCTCATTTCTAAAAATCAACACAAGGTCAGTTGTTTGTCAGCCCCCGTGTTTTGTGGTTGCCTACTTTTTCCAGTCTTTTGCGGCGTTTTTCTTCGTTGTACAATTCAGCAAACCCTTCTGCAGCTTGTTGTTGCTTAGCTTGTTTACCTTTGTTGTCTTTTTTTCATTCTGACAGGGTTGACCTAGCGTGTGAGGGGACCTAAGTGCCGCCCTGAGAGCCTGTTTCACCCTTCCTCGTGTGTGTGTGTGTTGTTTTTCCGGGAAATACGCTCGGAGGGGCCGGAGGGACGTCGGTCACCACGAAAATGGTTAGGGGCTACTCTCGCTTTACACTGATGTTTTCACCCGTTCCTTTTGTAAAGCCGGCGGAGCGGTTTTCTATCCTGTTCAACGAGGGTAACTGCACCCTCAGAGCATTCAAAGCGCGGATGCGTTCGGGTCTGTCACCGCGGGTCACTGAGAGGTGGTTGCCCAGAGAAAGTACATCTGACCCATGAACGGGCAGGCCCTGCAGTTAGGCCTGCGACGCTTAAGCTCGCCGATACTATCTGTACGATATTGCCAATTCGTTACACGTCTGAGGCCGCCGCCATGACGAATGAAGTATTGAATTAATATGCCAATGCGAGATATTTGGTATGCCATCATATGAATTACGTTTTAGCGCCAAGCACAACTTCTGGGGAAAAAGGGGGTTGTTTACACGCTTTTACATGTTTATTTTATCCTTTCCTTTTTTTCTGTATCATTGTGACTTTTGTCTTGTCAAAACCCTTTTTTTCCCTGAAGTTGCGCATGGCGCTAAAACCTAATTCATAAGTATGAAGTATCGTTCGGATAGCGCACGACGTTCCTTATACGGCTCACAACCGTCGCGACTTCTGTGAATGAGTGGAGTGCCCTAACAAACAAAGGTACCGGTCGGCGCTAGGGCAATCATCGGCGCTCGGTGCGTGGATGACACATAAGACGAACTGTCTGAAGTACGTTGTTAAGCGTTCTGAGTTTGTATGTTTCTTCTATTCTTTTTGTATCGTTGTTTCGAGGAAACAACTTTGAGTGCTCCCATAAGAGAGAGAGAGAGAGAGAGAGAGAGAGAGAGAGAGAGAGAGAGAGAGAGATGGGTTACGTGACTGTTTCTGCGACACAGGTCTACGATTGTTTGGGCTTTTGAGGTCAATGAGCGGCTAAGTATGAAATGATTTACGGGTCCTTCTCCCTCTCTGCGGTCACACACCCTGGTAGGCGGAATCTTTGTAGTAAAACGGATGCTTTTGGTTTAAAGGAGCCATGAAGACAAAATACAAGTTGGGTTTATTAGAAAGACTGCTTAGTCTCGATAACAATGATACCAATATCATCGCAATCTTCGAACAAATAACGGAGATATTAAAGAAAACGTGTGAAGCAGTCGCGACCCCCTAGCCCATTTCCCGCAGCTTTTCTATGACGTCACGGAACCTTGTTTGTGCGATTGGCGGCCACCTAACTTACCTGTCGCGACGACACATGACTGGACGTCTGTAATGGGGCCTCTAGCACGGGGCGGCCTCTCTCGCATCCACCATGGTCCCACGTAATTCGCGCCAGCAGCGCCAAATCCTCCCCTAGTAGTACGTGGCCTCTGAGAAACGTTGCATTAATCGCCATGGCAACGAGTGGCGAGGGGGGAAAGGGTGTTTGCGACGTCGCGGACGCTGCTGACGTCATTGATCCCGCGGCAGCCAGGCCGTGCCGCCGCGCGCCGGCCCCTGAAACCGACGCTCGTCCAACTTTACCGCGTCTGCCGCCGGTCGCTGCCTCCATGGGCCGCTCGGCAATGGCACCAGGCGCGAAAGTTTAAAAAAATTCGTTTCAGTTCAGAGACACAATAACTGGGAACCTATATCTTAAAAGAAAGCATGCACACGTATGCTTCAAGCCTTGCCTTTCGGGCGAGTTAACGCAAACTTCGAAAGAAAGCGTTGACCCGCCCATTAACCTGCATACACTTCCGAGAAATGATGTTCACACCAACAAAATGCAGCCATAAAAAACTGTTGCAACACAATGACCGCACTGTAGACACTCATTGCTGGATTATATCTACGTACAAAAACAATGCGCGACCCATGTGCACCGTCGTAGAAACACAGACACAAATCGAACGCACTCGTCCTTTCTTTTAAGAAGACACCCAGAAAAAAATGCTTTCCTGTATTGTAAGCCGCAGATATCGGCCAAGTTGTTACCACGCTACCCTCTAGCTCGTGTCTGGGCAGCGCCTCTTATCTCATCCTGTCCGATACTGCATGAACATTCTAACTTCAGAACTATGGAACACCAAACCCACTCGCGATAAGATGACAAGGCGCGGGCGCGCAGTTTAGATTGAGCAGCAAAGCCGGCAATGCTACTTGGTTTTAAGTGCGAATGCACTTTATAAGCGACCCCAAACCATCCACCGCCGGCGGCGGCGGCGGCGGCGGCGTCCGTAGTGCTCCTCTATATTTAAAAAAGAAACAGCATCCGGCGCCAGGTTTCGATACGAGGACTTTGCGGCCGCAGCGCGACGCTCTACCGACTAAGCCACGGACGCCACGCTGATATAATGTGAGTAACGCGCCTTATATCTTTAACGCATTCAAACTACGTCGTCAGCGGCGTGCGTTGGCGACTCAGCGGCGTTATAGCGGCTTGATAACTGCGTGGTGTACACGTGATACTACAAACCCGATGGAAGAGATGGAAGAGAAGGCGGCGAGGCGGTGGGCTGCGGGGGCCGAGCGCAAGCGCCGCAAGCGGGCCGACAACCGTGCATTCGCACTTTCACATTCTCCCCCTCGGGGAAATGCGGGGGAATTTTTATTTATTTATTTTTTAATGAGCGAAACGCTTGCAATGGCGGCTGCAGACAACGCATGTATTTCGGTTTGGCCTTCCACTGCTTTATATGAAAATCAACTTGCATTGAACACCGGGGTGTTACGTCAGGTTTTTCGGAGCACTGAAGCAACGCTTGGCAGTAGTTTCGCCGCAAATATACGTTTTTGAGGAAGACGGCGGAGGAAAAAAATGCTTAGGGCGCAGCACCTCCATGCCCCCAATCGCTGTGGTAGTAGGCATGCCGTGAAAGGAAAGAAGCGCGTACAGTTGAGCTTGCCGTCTTTGTGAGCAGGTGCGTCGTGATGACATTGGATGGATTGAGGAGAGTCACCGGAGGAAACGTCCAATGAAGTCGCAAACCGTCCTCGACTTGGGGCCCAAACCTAGACTCATACCTGCTGCACAAAACAACAAAAAATACCTTGATAAGTATACTGAATCGACGTTCCAGCAGTTACTAAGGCAATCATCAAAAAACGGCAATGCCACCACAAATTGTTCTTGCGAGCAAGTGTGTGCGTGCCAAAGACGCGTTTACTTCTACTAAAACTTTGCGTACCTGCCACAGCTGGGATATATTTGCACATTAGTTTCCACTCCAAGACGTAGTGACATGTCTCATTAACTTCACGTGTACATGCGCGAATTATTTTGAAAACAGAAGAGTGAATCAGTCGGCTTTTTGAGGAATTCACTTAACTTGTACAAAGCTAATTTGCTTACCTGTCGTCTTTGGAGAAGGCGAGAAACTTGGTCGAACTGTTACCCCTGTGTTGCTGCACCACAGAGCTGCGCAAGAGTGGTAACACTCCTTCCTCCGCTGCCCCATATTTAAAATACATTCGAATGTATTTTATAATGCAGCGAAACTTTCCGCCCGTGGAAGCGTTTAGGCAACCCGCGCAACCCTTCGCACTCCGGCTCGCTCACGCACGTACCGAACTGGCCCGCCGTGCGCGCCGAGAGAAAGAAAAAAAAAATATTGGCGCCGGTGAGCTGTTGCGCATGCGTGAGGAGGCGCGGAAGCGTTGACGGTGTGGAAAGAAAGAAACACTGAGGGAAAGGGAAGGGCCACGCCGCAGCACCGTGCCGCTAGGATCGCCACAATTTCGGAAACCGAAACTAGCCAAAGTCGCCGACCAGTGCCTCTAGTTCCATTTGACCGCATCACTTGAATGCCAACGTGCAGTTAACGCACAGAAAATTATGTTTTATTGTTGGCCCGTATGACGTCATTCTTGCTCATAACACGTCACTGTGGCGCAAAATTAGAAAGTTTTTAAATACTTCTTGCTTTTTTTTTGTTAAAAAACATCTTTTGGGGCTGTAATGGAGCTGAGTGAGATACTGAATCCTAGTTCTTCCAAATTAAACGAAGTTGTATTTTCTCTTCATGGCTCCTTTAAGGACGTCAGGGTCGGCTGACAGGGAACCTAGCTTAGGCAGACCCTGGCCGAACAGGAGGTATGCAGAGAAGAACACCAACTTCGTGCGTGCTTTGGCCGAACGGGACAGGGCTGACGGATTGACGACGAAAATGACTATATCGTTGTTTGTAACTATTTCAGAGATTGTAAATGCACTTGGAAATGTCAGGAAATGACTAGGCTTACCCACAGCTATTTTGAAAATGGATCATCCGGTCATCGGAACAAGTGGCGATGTCATTCCTCTGCCCTGGCTCTAGACGAACATTGTAAACTTTCACCCTCACTGCCCCTTTTTACCAAGAACCCTAAAAATACTACACCAAAAACTGCGTAAGTTAAATACCAGATAAATTTCGGGATTTCCGACTGAGTGCAGGTAACCGTTGCTTATAAGCAGATTATTCTATAAAAGAAAACGACTGCGGCACAAAAGGCCCAGCATATGACATTTGTATCAAGTCTTCAAAAAGCAAGCGATAAATAAAGTCGGGCGTGTTTAAAGGATACAAATAAAAAAATCACACAACTGTTTTAATATTATGCAACGATATAGAGTTGCTATCTATGTAAACACGGCCCATCGCAATCTTGTCATTATAGGCGGAAATAGCTTTTATTAAACACATTTTCCCTAGTCGTTTATCGAGGTTACTTTGTCGCTGGTTCTCGACTCCGTTTTAAAACCTACGCCGCTACCGACGAAAATGGGTCAGCAAAAACCAAACCCTTATCACCTGTCATCGTGGCGGGTCCTCCAGTGAATTCCTTTTTAAATTTCAGAGAACTATGCGGGAGCGTTCATGTTCGCGTTTTATGAAGCCGAAGAACCTTTCCCGAAAAGGTGAACTTCCATTTATTTCTACGTAATAACCAATTCTTTCGTCCCGTTCTCAAGCCACTTTCCCGGCAATAATCCTGCTCGATTCGGTTCTTAAATACGAGCACCCTTATTTCATATGCGATGTATTCCCTTATACGTCCATTCTTTCTAACGAGGACAATGTCAATTTCCTTCCGTAAAGATGTAATTCCAGATCCCCGTCCGCAGTTTATGCAAACACGGCAACTGCAGCGGTACCGCCGGTTCGGAGACGCAGACATACAAACGGACACAAGTTAGCGAAATTGGTAAACAGACCCCCCATTCTTCCAGCCCACTGAAAGGAACGGCTCGGACCTGGGCTGAGCTCTACACGTCCAGACCACGAAGCGGGAATCCCAAATCAAAGCAGCACCAACATTTGCCGAGCCATCGAGAGCATATGCACATTTCCCACGTGGGGCTCGTCGAGAGGTCCTGATTAAAAATAACACGCCACGGTACAGCGGCGAGCAAACGGAGGGAAACCGGAAATCAAGTTAGCGGGCTGCGAAGGTAATGTCGCTCGAAATCCGATAGTGTGGCGTGACAAATAGTGCTTTGGCCCGGCGAAGGGAAAGAAATATCGGGCAAACAACGGGCGCAAGGGGTTCCGACCCCGGCGGCCGCAGCTGTTGCGGCCCTTCTAATCCGGGCCGTCTTCCTGGGGGGCAGAAAGCCTCATCTGCCGTCACGATGATGAAGCACCCGCGGCGCCTCGCTGGCCGCGGCCCGAGATCCGCTGAATAATTGCCCCGGCTTCTGTGCGTCTGTCTGTGTCGGCTCGGACCGACCAACCGACCGTCTACCGTCCCACACTGGCGGGGGATATCGATCTCCGCAGAAGCTCTCCCTCCCGCGTCTTGTCTTCCTGTTCTCTGGCCGCGTCTTTTGCTCGTCCTCTGCTACTTTGTTAGTAATATTTTATTACACGAATCGCACTCGCGTATCCGATACCGATGGGCTCGTGTTCGGCCGTTATCTGTAGGACTCCTCTTTCTCCTGCTGCTCGCTCGCTGACAGCGGAGAGCGGGTTAGGGTCTGAGGGACTTGCTGCGCCCCGCAGGGGGCATACGCGAAGATGCACGGCAAAGGGAGTGCTTTAGCAGTCTCGGAAGCCGCTGATGGCATGTACACACGTGACGGGGAGATTATGAGCACCGACATGCGGCGCGCACTTGCACTTTCTCTGCCGCATTGATTATGCGATGTCCTCTTGGGGCACCGAGCGCCCACCTGGCACTAAGTGCCTGCTTCCCACCATTGATTTCTGTTCCCGGTAGGGCGAGGCTTCGACTTGCGATTGGAAGCAGAGATTGTTTTCGGGGGCAGCTTACTAATCAGGAAATGGCCCCGTATTTGGATATCGGCCGTTTTATTGACGTCTCTGAAAATAGTAGTAGCTTCCTTCACTTGCTGAATTGGCTTCAAATTTTGGCTTACCCGATAATTGCCCTTCCAAAATTGGCAGACGTTTTTCTTGAAAATAAGGAAAATGTTGTTTTTCTGATATCATAAATTTAACGGTTCCTTATTGAAGTGCGACAAGGAAAAGAAGCAGACACAGCAATGACGCTAAAAACGTCAATAGCGACGAGGAAAATTTCGTCGTATTATGTGATACCCAGCTAAATATTTTAGCATTCGCCGATTGGCTTAGCTGTAAGACCATTCGCGCGTTAAACTCTTCGTTACCAGCACTGCACAAGATGACTTCAAGGTTTCTTCTAAGCAGGATGGGAATTTCGATTATGATAATGATGCAGGGGATGATGGTGTTGGTGGTAGGGGTGGTGGTGGCGATCTGTTTTCCTTGTTTTTTTATGGTTATAACCACGCTTATCTCGTTTTCTAGCGCAAAAGCGTCACCTGTTGTGATAGATTGGAAATCCAGCACCTTGCGTCCTGGCCCACGAAATGGCCGGCGGCACGCTGAGAATAACAATAAAGTGAATGAGCAGAAAAGAAAATTATATAAATTGAATCAAATTAGGAATGGTACACAGCACCTCCTTAACGCGAGGGTAGCACGCACCCCCGACACCACCACGAGCAGCTTCAGGACTCCAGCTGACTTTGGGTGGACCTGGTGTAATTGTTGTCTCCTTCCTTCAACGTCGAAATGCACGTTAGCAACACGTACTGCGGCCAACATGAGAAACTTGGCCATGCTAGCTGCAGAAGTAGCAATTGGGAGAGTACAAAAGTGCGTTACCGAAAAATGTTTTCTCTACTTGGCGTTTGTAGCACAGACAGGCATGCAGCATCGACTGCATTCGTACTGCTCTCCAGCAACAGATAGCGCACGTGCAGTCTAATCGCCGGTATCTGCAGTCCTGACGTTAGGTCTATCGCATACGATTCCAGCTCTAACGTTGTCATCCTGTGCCGCAGCTTCACGAATAAGTTCGGGGTCTCTTAGCACATCGAGCGTTTACGACTCGCGAATATGCAAAGTTATCGACCGGGCCAGGGCTCCCAGTTACATTAATAGAGAAAAGACAAAAGTGCAAAGGAAAAAAAAGGTGATGATAATAGCGAGAGGACACGTTCGGCAGTCGGACTCTAGCGCTTTCGAATCCGCTGTGTCATAAAGAGTCCTGCAATGTCCTTGTAAAATTTGGACACACGAGCGACAAAGGCAGATAGTATGTGATGCGGTGTAATCATTTTTTACTACAACTTTATTGGACATAAAATGACCTATATAATATTCATACCACCCGAAATTTTATAATATTAATTACTGCAACTTTCACGAGACGTTTACTTACCAAATCCCTGGTCCGACATATTTATATAGCTCGCTGCCTGCTTCAAGCAGTCCAGAAATATTATGCGGATTTCAAAAGTCAGTAGCCATCTCAGATTTTCGACCAGGTACTACGGGTGACTGGGGGCGAATGAGATATCCTGCGTCTCCTGCTGTGTTACAAGCGTTTGCGCCAGCTGACCGATTTCTGAATCTTGCACAAATATGAACCGTTGCCAGTGTGCTTGCTAAGGTCGGAAGAGAGTCGCGATACCTCGTAGCTGAAATGAGAACTGCACGTGGGATGCGGAAGTTGAGAGTTCGATTCCTGCTGAGGGAGCGCATTTTTCTTTGAATCCCTTATGATGACTTAGCAATATTGCCGTAATTCGGCTATAAAATGATCTTAACAGCACCTGAATTTTCACAATAAGAAGTACTACCTCTTTTTTATGCTCAATGGCACGGCTTGAATTGGATTTGCTTGGATTGGATTTCCGGACTCCTGAGCATAAATGATTTATATCCTGATAATTATGATGGTGAGAGGTATTAATTTGTAATTTAAACAAGACAAGGGTCTATCCTGCCAAAGCCCTGTAGGGCTTGGGTGGCAGAACCTAGCAATCATAGAAACCAAAGACACTATGAAAGTACATGTCAAAACAAAGGCAGGTAAAGTAAACAACGAATTTGGGCAATCGAACGTGCTACATAAATATGCACGAGGATGTGATGACAGTGCCCTATTCGACGTCTTAAAATAGTCTTGTTTAATCCTCTTATGTGTATTGTTCACCGTCTATGCCAAGGCAACCTTGGGCTAGCAATCTGTCCTCCCGCAGTTACAACCCAGGCAGATAACAACTACGGACTAACTAAATTCCGTTGGTATAGTTAAGAAATTGGAGTAGTGTGCCTCACACGCCGCTGGAAGGAAAGCCGCAGAGCGCGAGTAGATCTGAACAGTGCCGCCTTGCTCCCTGTACCGTTTTGGGGCACCCGAATGGTTTTCTGTATCGTCCACCAGCGCTTCCGGCAGAGCGGGCTTAGCTTCTTGATGAAAGCCCAGGAGCGCTTTTGTAAGCTCCTTTGTACGGAGCGAATTTGTAAGCTCCTGCTTACAAACGCGTTTCCTCATCCAACTAGGATTTAATAGGATAAGACAGTACATGAAAGGCAGGAAGGTTAACCAGAGAAGATTACAGGTTTGCTACCCTACACATGGGAAGTGGGAAAGAAAGGATTTAAAGAGAAATCCAAATGGCATATAAAAAATGAACGAAGCTCACACTAAGGCGTAAGACTTGAAGGTAGCGAAGCTGTATGCAACCTCCTCGACCATCGCGACGGTTTAAGTCCACGATTGCAGCGATTTTGCTTCCTCTTCGCTGCTGCAATGACCTTTGCTCCATCGTTGTTGCTATAAGTGCAAGCTTCCTTCATTGTTCTTTTTTTTTGAAGTGATATCATTGGACATCACCTTGGAGGGGCGTACTCTATGGCGTGTCTTTCTCGTTCCGAGCAACTGTTGCCAAGATTACGGCGAACACTGTTTTTTTTATTTGAGTTGCAAATCTTTTTAACTTTTTGACTTTTTTTTGCCAACCTTGGCTCCGCAACTCTTTAGCCCCGTCAGCGTTTGGGCTGACGTCAGCGCAGTCCACTATAAAGAGAAATAGTTAGGCGGCGCCCGGTTTCGATCCCACGACTCTCTGGCCGCAACGGGAGCTACGTGGCGCCCTTCCCACTGCGCTACAAACCGGGACGGGAGCAAGTGCTACGAACGCGCCTTATGTCCTTCACTCATTCAAACTACGTCAAGAAGCTACTTATGCAACGAAGTCACGCGAAGCTGAAAGTCAACGGAAACGACGAACTGAAAACTAATGGGAACTTCAGTCGACCCCATGGCTGCTTCGCATACTACTCAGGGTTCCCTACGGGAAGATGGTGTAAATTTTTTTTATTTTGCTAACTGCCGGCCGGTCGCAGCGAGGCCAGCGCTCACGTGCGCGTGCTCGGCAATTTCTTGGTATTTTGAACTGCAGACACGAAAAATTACGATTTGCTAAACAGCTTCGCTGTTAAAAGACGAAGGGTGGAGCTTGAGTAGCGAGAAAAGAAAAAGCCAAAGTAGCTGAAAAAACGAAACCATTGGCGATAATGAGGCCTAAAACAGAACAGGTAAACTAGCCAAATGACGAATGAAAGATGGTACACGATGCCCCGACTAAATGGCACCTAAGTTGCACCTAAACTGGGTATCCCCCAGAGTACTCCGCTGTGTGTCAGCGTTGTAGCGAACCTGTCACACTCTACCATATGATGTTGAGTGTTCAAAAAAATCTAAGTTAGACAGAATTCCTCGTCCGTCTCATGAGCAGTGGAAGAGCGTGCTGTCCAGTTCCAGTCCGGACGACCAGCGGCTTCGGTTGGTGGAAAAGGCTGCATCAGCTGGTACCACAAATGAGGCCCTGAAATGAGGACACCATCCCTGCTAAATTACTGCTAATAAAGACGTTTATCCTCTCTGTCTCCCTTTTATTCATCAAACAGACGGCCGAGCGATGATCGGAGGCAGTGTAGGCTCTAGCGCGGCCCCTCGGCTTTCGGAATTTGCCCGAGCAAGCGTGCTGTGCGTGCCGTATCCTACCCACGTTCTGAGGGAGAATGTTCTGAGGTCGAGGATGATCAGAAGGTGGATCAAGATCCACCTTCTGATCATCTTCACAGGTGGGCGCCCTCCATCTCCTCCCCCATAAATGCGTCTGGTTCCGCGTCTGCCGGCAGGGTACATGTATGAAGTCGCTCGACTAATAACACTTACTACCTGACGTCTTTCCGCGAAAACATTGACATTTAGATACCGCTGCTACAGATCGCCGACAATGTGAATGATCGTCACGAGCCGGTTGCCGCGGCATTTGCGCCTGCGACGATGGCTGGGCGGGGGTTTGGACAAAGAGTCAACAATAACCCACCAGCCACATTGCTTCGGCTGTGACGTACGGCTGATAAATATCTTTTTCCAGCGTCTTTCAGCAGAGCAAACGGTCAGTGAAGGTTCTACTAGTTCGCAGTCTGCGCACAGCGGGCTGTTGGGGTTCTTCCCAGTCCCAGCAATGGTGATCGTGCCGGTGATCTTTGAGAAGATTGCTTACATACAGCACAATAATTAGCGCCACTTCAGTGACCGGCCCACGGGAAAATAACTGATAAAGATCATCTGTTTTTCCCGTCTTGCCTTCACCCAGAAGGATTTCTACATGAACGGGATCTTTGCCAGTAAGTACACGGCTGGGGATTTCTGCGGGGAAATTAACTTGTTGTGCGCAAATGCCTTAATTACAGACCGCCCCTCGAAGATCACCAAAGCCTCACGACCTTTTCTGTTATTCGATAGCCAGGTTGCTATGGAGCCGTCCCCAACAATCCGTGCTCATCACAGACGGAAAGGTCAGCCAGCATGCCAAGCATATAAAGTTCTTTCAGCTAGCCAACGTTCAAAGCTCGCTTTAAATTCCCAGTTTCTTTTGGACAGCGAGTGGTTGACACGTTCACGCAGCAAATCACGTGGCATTTCTTACCTCTTTTATCACCTCAAACTCCTTTTCGCTGTCTCTCTCAACTTTCGTGGTAAATTCTAGAATTAAGTCACTTCATTGATGTTCAAATGCATGCGAAATTTCGCTCCCCAATATAATTTCAGTATAAAGAGGTGGTTCGTCATTTTTCGGGACAAATTCTTTAAAACCCGTTTTCTGAACATTTTGCGGCATAGTCTATCTCGTGTCCTCGAATAAAAACAGCTTTTAATCCCACCCCCAACGGCTTTCTTCATCCACACTCTACGAGAAAAAAAAATGCAACAATAATGAAGGAAAATATCTTTCTGGATTAAAAAATCTACTGTACGCTCTACACTCCTGTATTTTAGTTGCTCGGTGTTATGTTCGAGTTGGGATAAATGCGGGTACAGAAACCGAGGAAGAAACAATTTAATGAGCGCGACAGTGGGAGTGGAACCCTACTCCGGAAATGCGTTTGTTGCGTTGGAAAAGAAGCGTATAAGCGCCGTCAAATATTTATTGCGTGGCATCAGCGTAAAATTCTGGATTAATTCCGTCACCTACAGAAGGAAGCAAGAATAAGTTTCTTTTTTACAAAAAAAAAGCATTTTTTTTTTCAACTGCGTTAACTTTACAGGCTCCTTTTCACAGAGGACAAATAAAAGCGTACGCCACCCGGCTTTGATAGGCGCTTTCCAGCGACAGGCGAGCCCGTTCTCTGCTCGACCTTAGGCACTGTGCGAAACACATTTCCATGCGACGTGGATTCAACCGCCGAGTGGCCCTGGCGCAAATGGCCGAAAGTGGACGAGCGCGACCGGGCCGGGGACAGCCCGACCGGCCTGGCCATCAGCCGGTCATGTTCCGGCGAGGACGGCACGAGAAGGGGCCGACGAACCCGCATCCTGCCGCATCAAAGCGCTTCCGCGGGATACGCGATTCACCGAGCCGGAAGAAAGCAAGATTCGCTTCTCCACTGGGCGCAGCAGCCCCGCTTCGCGGTTTTCCCCGACTCGAAGCTGGCCGCTATAGCTGTGCGTCAACGTCGAAGCTACGCGACCCTCGAAGCTCGCATCAAGGGTCAAACGAAAAGAAAAGATCGCGAAGGTAATTTTAAGGCGAACTGCCTTACGTCTCTCATAAAACGCGAAAAGTTACCGTGGTGGTCATCGTGTCTTCTTTTTTTTTTTTAATTCTGGAGTTTGTCCTGCAGCATAACGATACATCAGTTCACAGGCAGACAGACGAACAAGTTGACTTCATGTATAAATTCCAAGAGTTTGTCGTAAAACGGTCCATGAACCCACCGCTGCTAGGTGGTCACCGCTTTTTATTGTGTTAGGTTGTGACGTATGCCCGGCTGCAAAAAAAAAAAAAAAAAAAAAAAACATTCTGTGCGTACAATACTTGTAGGAAGTGGCAAGGTCATGCCAAAACGTATTAGGCAACAACGTATATGCTTACATCTCCAGCCATACTGAAATGTGTTATGCCAGAAAGCTGGCTAAAGTACTTTCTCGTTATATTGCCATTAAAGTATTCGGTCAAACTTGAACGCTAAGCTTTTGCTTCGGATTCTTTGTAAACCAGAAACACTTGCGTGGCCTAGGAACTTTTTGCAAAGGTTGTACGTATGTACTATCGGCGTCAAATGAAACGCGAACACGAAAATATGAACCTGAACACACAAATAGCGCGATTTCTTTCCATGCAAGCCAACATGACGCGTGTTTTAGTTACAAAAACAAAGTCGGGACAAGTAGATTTGCAAACATACCAATAGCAAGCCATTATATGAACTCTACGAACAGTATTTTTTTTTCAATTTTGCACGTTCCGATTCATATTTTCGTGTTTCGCGCTTCATTTGACGCCGATAGTACGTATGCACGTATGTGTCGGCACATCGTCGTCGTCATGGTCAGCATTTGCAACTACTTCTGACGATGGTCGTGTGTGTGCGTGTAGGTGGGGGCGTGCGCGTGCACGTGCGTGTTTGCGTGACTACGCGTCGCCATGATCCTGTACAGTTTCTAGCAACATGTGGGCGAAACGAAGAGTATGATCGCGGACTACATCCCATGAAGACTGCACCAGCTAGAAGAGACTCCTCACTCAAAGTAGCATCCGGGAGGAGCTCACACGTGCCTCTCCCTGCGAGATGCAGAGGCAGGAATCCCCTTGAAGAGGGAGACTGGGTTCATCCCTCAACCCCAACACGGACAATGAGGCGTGCGGTGTGGATTACAGGAGGACTGCGTCCGTGCCTGCGTGCATGAAATACACTCATCACCTTCCGTCTGATTCTATGTTATTCCACAGGAACTCGGAAACTTGGTCCAATGCTTCTTCCCCCGTGGGCACTACTGTCACAGCAGTGCAGCGCCCGCTGCGGAATCGGCGGCCGAGGCTTCAACTTCTGCCCGGCGTTCTCCACTGGCTCTGCTCGTGAATTCATTCAATTGAATCGCCGGTAACGGACTTCCCGTAACCCACGGCTGTCCCACGGTTGAGTCACTAGGGGTCATTCATTGGCCATCAGTATATGGGGAGTTGAATGATAGGTGTAACATTAAGGGACAAGAAGAGAGCGGAGTGGGTCAGGGAGCAAACTGGTGTTAAAAACATATTAGTAGAAATTAAGAAGAAGAAATGGACGTGGGCAGGGCATGTAATGCGAAGGCAAGATAACCTCTGGTCATTAAGGGTAACAGAGTGGATCCCTAGAGAAGGAAAGCGTTGCAGGGGGCGGCAGAAAGTTAGATGGGCAGATGAGATCAAGAAGTTTGCGGGGATAAATTGGTCACAGTTGGCACAGGACCGAGATAATTGGAGAATAATAGGAGAGGCCTTTGCCCTGCAGTGGGCGTAGATAGGCTGGTGATGATGATGATGATGATATGGGGAGTAGTAACCAGCGACCCACCAATATCTCACGAGTGAGTCAGTGACCCGCCCAGCAAGTGACTCTCCAGTTGCCAACGGATAACGGCTGTAATTTCATTCCTGTTTCAAAGGACACGTGGAGGGACGGACAAAAAATTCAGCATTAACCCATCCCCAAAGAAGACTACCGTCTTTAAAAAGAACCGATAATGACGCCCCATTTTTTCCTCGTGCCCCCTCGCGCATGCGCACCTGGCACAATAGCCGCATTGTGCGCATGAATAAACAAGGGAATAGCGAAGTCCCTCCCAAAGGCGGCCAATGACGAAAAAGAATGAATCGTTTCCGTCAAGCCGGTCGCACTGGCTCCGTTGATGTAGCCATCTTCCTTTTTTTTTGTCCCCCTCCATGGCCCACTGTGTATCGAGCAATCGAACGCCTGAGTGAACCACTTGATGGAATTGCGCCCCCAACACTCGTGTACGGGCCGTGTCTAAAGGGGAGGTCGAAGGACGAGGGGGGGCGCTTCTGCATTTTCGTCATTCATACCGACGCGAATACACGTGCAGCCTTTGTCGGAGGAAATTGATGATAGCCAGCAGCGTTCCGGCGATTCCGTAAGCGCGCACACATCGTCGCGTATATAGGTCTTCACAAAGTACACAGACACACGCACGCGTGTATAGAAATGCATCACACTCATCTACACACGAAAGCCCGTACTTATTTTGTTGACTTTTGGTGAACTGGGGCATCTACACGTGGGTGCTACGAGGCGACGAATTCATTTTCTCGGAGCGCCTCCTTTTTCTTCTTTCGCACTGAGGCCCACGCCCTCTTTTGTGCTCGCTATCGCCGTGAATACTTTCCATCGTATCACCAGAAGTGCATTTCCATAAATGGGAGAGGGAGGGAAGCACGGGGCGAGAAGGCGACTTAATGACTACGTTCATTGCACAGGCGTTATGATGGCCCTGAGGGCAGGGTGTATCGCGCTCTCGGGGAGTTATTTGCCGCAAACTTCGATTCCCGCATGTGCAATTTGCGCGAACCGGAAGCGGAGAAAGCATGATTTGGGGTTGTGACACGAGGTTCGGCGCTGGGCCTACGGTCTGTGTCAATAGCCCCTATTGACAAGCGGGCAGAACGGTCTTTGCAGTGCCGGTGAGCACGATTGCAATGATCCCGGGACCGAGAGTGCGGTTCCGATTCCCGGGGGCTCGGGGTACGAAAAGTATTTCCGCGCGAACAAACTCGTGAATAAATCGCCTTCTGATGACTTCATTTTCTAGGTATACTCATTTTATGAGGCACGGGCTTAGTTTTAGCCGAGTCGCAAATTCCAAAATTATTCGTGTCATTCGGGTGTTGTGTTCGGATGCTACAAGTATAATGCGAAAAGAACTATTTGATCGACTAAATTCTGTAGTTACCAATAAAACAGTGACTAAATCCATACCTAGTTGCTTTAAATCTCCCCTAGCGCTTAATTAAACTTTTTTTTGAAATATGAAATGATCTTAGAACCTAGTAAACTCGTGTCTGTAGTATTTGCTTTGAGTGACGACAAAGTACCCAAGCCCGATATTACGGCTCTCCGCCCATTAGATAAGTCAGGAACTTTCAAAAATTATTTTTATCCCTTCCTCCGCTTGGAAATTCTTTGCGTGTTTAAACGGCGTCACTCCAGCAGCAACGCAAATATTTCCCGGCTTTTCCGACCATTGGTTTTCGATGATGAGGATGATGATTGCTATTGGTTTTCCCCTTGTAGCGGGGTGATGACATGTCATCTTACCAAAAAGGACTAATATACCTATGTTTTATACTCTTGGCACAATACTAGCGCTGCTTAGGGCAAGCACAAAAAGCTTATTAGGCACTAATTACCGTTTTTTTTTGTTACAGGTGGTAACTGTCCTAGGCAATATTCCCCTCTCTGCTTTTCGTAAACCAGCATTCTAATCTTCTTTTTGTCCCCTCGACAGCCTTGAAGTTAACTTCCTCTGTGCTACCCTTAAATCCTAGGGCTTCTGAAATCCGAATATTTGCCTCATGTAGATTTGGATGGATACCCTGTCATTCTAACTCTTTGTGCCGCATAGTTTCTGTTTCTTTTCCGCAGACCACGCATACCCCATCATTTTGTGAATACTTCCCCACAAAGCTCTTAGTTCGCAAGTAACCTGCTCTAGCCTCAAAAAGCAAAGCACTGCCCTGGAAATTATCGTAGAAATTTTCCTTTCTGATGTTCAATTTCTCGGCCCTGTACATCTCTAACGACGTTTTAGCTTCCATTTTTTCTCTCTGTTTATTCGTTTCAATCTGCCTTGCCTCTTTTTTGGTTGCCTTGGCTGTTTTGGATTCTCCACTGTTATTTCCGTATTTCATCGTTAGCCTTCTAGTCTCCCTTAACCACTGCGTGTCCACGCTTTTCAAGTATAGGCACCTAAAAACCTTAGCTTCCCACCTTCGTTGATCCATTGCTCTCAACCTCATCTCAAAACATATTTTGCTCTGTGCTTCTCTAACTTTAAACCACGCCCAGCCCATATCTCCCTGTACTGCTTCGTGAGTTGTTTTTCCATGCGCGCCTAAGGCCAAATGGCCTACCGTTCTCTGGTTCACTTCAAGGCCTAATAGAACGTCTGATTTTAAGCAGAGTACAGCATTCGCAAATGTGAGACCCGAAACCATTACTCCTTTCCACATTCCTCTCACTACTTCATATTTGTTTTATATTATATTACATATTATTATATTATATTATATTATATTATATTATATTATATTATATTATATTATATTATATTATATTATATTATATTATATTATATTATATTATATTATATTATATTATAGCTGCGTTTCGCTTTCCCTAACCTTAAGTTGCTCCTCGTGAGTTCTTACGTAGTTATCCCCTTCGTTTATCCACACTCCCAAATATTTATATTCCTTCACTCTAGGTAATTCGCCTTGCTGGATAGACACTACGTCAGTGGTAGCGTCATTAAATATCATTATTCCTGATTTTTCTGCACTGAAATCTAACCCGAGGTGGGTGGCTTCCTGGCCGCTAATATTTATTAGCCGTTGAATATCGGTCTGGTTATCAGCTAAACGAACAATGTCGTCTGCGTATAACATTCCCGGAATACGTCGTTGTACCACTTCACCTTGCAGCATATGGGTTAGGCTGAGCCCTACTTGACTTTCTTCCAGTTTCTTTTCTAACCCTGCCATGCAAAGCTTAAACAGTATTGGGCTCAAAAGGCATCCCTGTTTCAGTCCTCGATTGATGTTGACCTGCTGGGCGCATTTCTATCCCTCCTATGTAAGGTGCAATCTATTCTCTTTATAGATTGCTATAAGGAACTATATTAACTCGTCATATAATCTCTGAAGTTTCAGCATTATCCACAGCAGTTCTCTGTTTACGTTGTCATATGCCCCTTTAATGTCCAAGAACGTAATCCATAATGGTCTATTCTGCGCTCTGTTAATTTTCGCTGGGTACGTTTCACTGCAACACGCTGCTGAAAGCGGGAAAGCAAACTTCAAAGGATACAACACATCAGGAATTTCGAACCAGACTAGGGGCATCAACCATCTGCTCTGGCGGCGAGAGCTTGCCTTTATTAAACAGGCTCATACAACAAAGACCTTTCTGTGCCATAAATGTATAGCGGGTCCAAAGCAGAAGAAAGAAACTTGTGTCCAAATTGTATGTTTCAATTAGAAATTGCAAAGCAATGTACAAAATGTAATTACAAGAGATAATTAGACCAGAAAATAACTCCGTTTAAACACACTAGATCAATAGAGAAGATCTCATAGTTATTCTCGCGTTACTTGCCTCTGACTTTTGTGTCTGTGTATTGGTGAAATTTTCCACAGAAATATTTGAGGCGTTGACATCGTTTGATATTAACGTTAATTAGGATTGTCATTTGTTCTAAAATTTTAGGTGTGGAGTACTGACAAGTGGTGGCGCTGACACCACCCCCGCCACACCCGCTTTCATGTCCCACGGGGAACGCTGGTACCCACAGGGCCTGCGGTTAAAAAGGTGTGTGGCATCGGCCATACGGCCGTGTGGTGGATAGTCGCGTCTTTAGTTCCTTTCTTGAGGGCCTGGCACATGTAGCCAGGTCCTCGACCATCACACTACTGGGGTTCGGGTAATCCCGGCTACGACTCCCACTCCTTTTCTATCCAAAGTGGCCACGGACTTGACGCGCGAAGGTGGCTTCACTGGTCTACAAATATGCATTGCTTGGGAGACAATTTCTGGGCGAGAAGCAGCCCCCCAAATATGCACCATTTGTTACCTATATATCCTTACGGAGCCCAACGCGTTACGTGACTGACGAACACACAACTTTAAAAGTAGCCCGATAATGCTGGGGCATTACAAAATTCAGAGAAAGATTATTCGGCTAATAGTAATTTGAATAACGTTTATTTCACTGATCGTCGTCGTCATGACGCTTCGGAACCAGTGAAAGTTGAGTTGTTCATCGCTTTTTTTCGTAGTTTTCTTTTAATAATGTATGCACGAAAGCTGGAAGAAGAAAGCTGTATGGAAGAAAGCTACGGGCCCAGATGATATTCCTAACCTTTTTCTTGTAAGATATGCGGAACTAATGGCCAAATATTTATGCATCCTTTTTAACAAGTCACTATGAACTGGTGTTCTACCACAGGAATGGAAAATTGCCAAGGTTATCCCAGTGCATAAATCAGGAAATACAGATGATTTCACCAACTTTCGTCCGATATCTTTAACATGCACTGTATGCAAAATACTAGAACACGTCATCCTCAAACACATTACGTCATTTCTTGAGAGCGAGAACATTTTATCGCGGTACCAGCACGGCTTTAGGCGAGGTTTATCTACTGTCACGCAACTAGTAGAACTAACGCACGATATATCAAACTGTCTTAATAATCAGAAACAAATTGACCTAATCTTTCTGGACTTTTCGAAAGCCTTCGATACAGTATCTCATGTAAAACTACTCCGAAAGCTGGAAAATGTGCTTGGGGACACAGTCATTGTTAATTGGGTTAACGATTACCTAACTAATCGCATGCAGTACGTAGAATTCAACAATAAGACATCCGCAATCACACCGGTATCATCAGGAGTTCCTCAGGGTTCTGTTTTGGCTCCTATTCTCTTCCTTATTTTTATTAATGATTTACCATCACGAGTACCAGTTAACATAAAACTATTCGCAGATGACTGTGTGATTTACAGCGAAATTAGCACAACAGAAGATAACGTAGCTCTACAAAACGCCCTGTCGAAGGTATGCGATTGGTGCAAGGAGAATCAAATGCTGCTCAACCCCAAAAAGTGTTCGCTCCTGACTGTGAGCAGAAAAAGAAACATTTCCGACATTCTATATAATATCAACAATAACCCCCTTGCCCGTGTAACGGAGCATAAATACCTAGGAGTTACAATAACCACCGATTACAGATGGGAATCGCACATTAACAACATCACTTCTTCGGCATTGAAACGCCTGTTTATGCTCCGACGACGACTGCGACAGGCACCACCTCACGTAAGCTATGGCCTACACGACGTATGTCCGGTCCGTACTTGAATACGCCAATATCGTTTTGGGCCCCTTATACTAAGAATTATCAATAAGTTGGAAGGTGTCCAAAGAAAAGCGGTAAGGTTTTATCTTTGAGCCGACATAAAATGACGACTCTCCGACACAGCTATTAAAACAAGCTGGCCCTATCACCCTGGTTAATAGAATCAAGATAGCCAGATTAAAATTTTGTTTCAACTAATTCACGGTCACCTAAATCTAGAGGCCTCAAAGTATATATCAGTTGATCGTACAAGGCTAACCAACTAAAACATCCCAAAGGCTAACATAATACCGGTTCAATGTAGACTGTTTCAAGTATGCTTTCTTTCCATTAGCAATAAGGGAATGGAATTCTCTAGGCAACTCAATAACTGGTACCAAGAGTTTTAACAGAGTTTTTAAGACTGGTAGAAATGAAAATTAACGCGATGTGACTATTACTTGTTATCACTCAAGTGAATGTGTGTATCAACTCATTTGTGTATCATCTTTTCACGAAATCACGAATTTTTGAAAAGATTTGTAATGAAGAGCATTAATCAGTAATACCGTACGCAGAGGAATGTTGTAACCTGTATTATCAAAGCATGTACGGTATGTTACATATGAAAAATGCATGCGTTCCTTGTTAATACTTATTCAATGAAGAGAGTATAATGTGTACTACAGTCCACCGATTGTGTAACCCCACAGTACTTGAAAAACTGACATATACTGTGTATATGCCCTTCCTGCGAGAATCCCGTGAGGGATCGGCAGTATGTTTAAATAAATAAATAAACAATGCGCAAGAAGAAATTAAATTTAATCAATATGTAACGACAACGCTGCGGGAAAGCCATTGTGCATATAAAATCCTTGAACACATGTTATTTAAACAAATTATCTTCGTTGAGTCTAATAACACCCTGTCTAATTTTCAACACAGCTTTCGACATGGTTTCAGTACTGTGACGCAACTTATCGCCTTTCCACATGACATCTCAATGAACCTGAACGCAGGAGATTGAATTTATGCCATGTTTATGAATTTTTCAAAAGCGTTCGATGTGTTATTCACTGTAGACCCTGCCACAAATAAATCAGAACCTCAGTAACCCCAAATTAGTTGACTGCATTTCTTGCTTTCTTTCAAACCGATCTCAATTTACGTACGTTGGTTACGTTGCTTCTTCTGTCACCGAAATATCTTCTGGTGTTCCGCAGGGTTCAGTTCTCGGGCGTTTGTTGTTCTTGCTTGACGTTAATGATTCCCAAGACATTGTTCGTTCAATTCCTCGCTTGTACGCTGACGATTGTGTTTTATAAGAAGTTAATTACTTGATCACAATGATCACATTCCTCTTAAGGATCCGTGTACATCGTTCTGTAACTAGTGCCTTTCTTGGCAAATGAACATTAACTACAACAAAACTGTTTCTGCCATTTACTGATAAATTATTTCCCTCGGATTCCATCTACTCATTTAATGGATTCTCCTGCATAGAGTTCACGAATATAAATACCTTGGCGTGCTTTTCAGTCATAACCTGTCCTGGTTCAATCGTATTGATTTCAGTACTGCAAAAGCTCTTAAAAACATGGTTACTTCCGGCGTACATTAGCTGCGGCCACTAGCAAGACCAAACTTGCTGTATACAAGACGCTTATTCGCTTCGTGCTCGAATACGCATCACCTGTATGGAATCCCTACAACTAGTGAGCAACGAATCAACTTGATTGGGTACACAAAAGGCTATTAGATTTATCTTCAGGTGATTAAACTCCCCTTTTTAACCGATGTCAGCATTACCGTTTTTCACCATATCCCCGCTTTCATCGCGGCGGTAGAATAAATCAGTGAAGCTCTTTCGCCCTATCATCTACTCATCGTGCAAGCTGTCAGAAGATGTGTACTTAACATGTTCCAGTCCTTCTTCGGCGTGTCACTATTATTCTCTTAATATGTCACCTTTATACGGCCGTACTAACACGTTCTAATTCAGCTTTTAAAGCGAAGCTTTCTACCTCTACCAGCCAACGGTTCTTCCGTGGCGTGCGGGACAAGAAACTCCCAACGCGGCTGCGGAGGGTGAGGGTATTTATCACTCACGGAGCAAAGTGTAGAAGGCGCGGCGAATTTACCCAGCGTCCCCCGCGCGCTCCCGGCGGTGGGCGCATCGGTGCGACCCGGCTCTTATCGTCTGCTTTAGCGACGGTTGCTTTGGGCCTGCTTTGCCACAGCTTCGTGTCCACTGCGCGCTTCCTTCGCACGGATTGATTAAATTGTTCGACAGCACCTCCTGGGTAACCCGGACACGACGGAATTAAGTGGTTGTACGGCAAAGATGCGTTAAAGATTGATTTGCAGGGCGGGAAAACAAAATGTAGAGACTACATACAGACATATAGCCGCTAGAGAAACGCAACCTTTGGCGCACTGCTTGCCACGAACGGGACTCCGTTTTCAAAATTCATGAATACCAATTCGGTTGTGTTTTATGAGGTATTACAAAAGGTGAAAGTAGCTACTGGTTCTGATAAATAGCGATTATAATAGTTCTCTCAGCTTTCTCGCAATTATCAAACTTACTAAACTAACTAGTTTAAATCAGTATAAATGGGAATCACTAAGCTCACATGCCGAATTGTTTCGGTTTCCGCGCTTGTTTCGCGAGGTGGTGTAGCCCCAATCCATCAAATCAGGATGGCTAGGTTCGCTGTCTCACCCTTCGAATGACACTCCTCGCCGGTTTCTTTTTACCGACGCACGTCCGGGCTACAGCGGCACATCTGCCGCTTTATCCCGGCCGTGGCCGACGCTTCTGCGTTCGGGACGCCACCCCGTAACGGCAGGCAGAATCTCTGGTTTCACTCTTTGTAGAGCTACGTGTGTGAATTCAAGTGACGTCACATTGGCAACTGATGTGGGTGTCGTTTCCAGCTTTGCTTTCCAATCACCTCCACAGCGTGGATTGGACCCATTTTCTTCCGTGCATGGGAGAACTTTTGAATAATTTATATGCGTTCTTTGCCCTTAAATGAATTTTCTTAGCCATAAAGACTCTTAGACTGTTTTGTTACCGTAGCTTTCCATTTTGTCGTATTGCCTCTGTTTTGTACCTTGCTCACCATGTGTTCAGTTTTATTCATCGTATAATTTATCACTAACGTACTTTACCCCGCAACATATTACCCCATGTGTTTTTTTTTTTTGTACTGGCCTCACTTTACGGGCTGCAGTGCCTATAAATATTAAAGTTTATATGGCGACGGGTTGCAGCAATAAAACTTCCACAGACTGCATTTGTGCACAATGTGCAGATAAGCTTTAAAGCAAATACAAACACGGACACGTGAAAGAACTAAGAGGAAATGCGTAACAAACACGAAACCTTCTCACTTGAACTTACCAATTTTCAGTTTACCTTGTTTGATTCTAGAAGACTACACACCTGGTAGTTTTTAAATATTCCTGGAACATATTAAGAAGCTACCGCTCGCTCGTGGGGTGTGAGAACCCTTCGTAATATTATTTATAATAATAGGTTGGAGTAGTATTGTGAAAAGCACTACTGGTACTATAAACTCCGCACCGTAGGAGAGGATTTAGGTCAGTTCAATCCAAGCCTCTGTTTGTAAGGAGGTTGATTGATTGATTGATTGATTGATTGATTGATTGATTGATTGATTGATTGATTGATTGATTGATTGATTGATTGATTGATTGATTGATTGATTGATTGATTGATTGATTGATTGATTGATTGATTGATTGATTGATTGATTGATTGTAGGGTTTAACGCACCGACGCAACGCAGATGATGAGGCGCGTGGAGGGCTCCGGATTAATTTTGACCACGTGGGGATGTTTAACGTGAGCCTAAATCTCGTACACCCGGGCGTTTTTGCTTATCGCCTCCATCAGAAAAGCGGCCGCCGGGGCCGGGAATCGAACCCGCGTCCTCGTGCTGTTTGTAAGGAGGGCATGAGGACTTAAGCTAGTGGGGATTAATGCAAAAGGGAGAATGCCAGCCTCGTTATCGGAGGCCCGCAGGACCTTAATATAGTCCTCCGTACTGCGCAGCGTGGTCGCCCAGCGTTCATATTAAGTAAATCTTGAGTGCCTGATGCTCCGCTCTCGGATAGTTTTCGTTACCGAAACAGACTGTACGTTTCAGGTCGACATTGGATGCAGCAGAGCAGACCAGGCATCACACTTCTTTTTCAAGCGAGGCTTATATAGTTTGGGTTCCATTATTTTTTTACGTCTGCCTCTCGCATAATTGTCGTCGGCTACTACAGCACATCTCGAGACCGGAAAAGAGGGGGTTCCCGCAATGTGGGCTCGAACGCTTAGGCTTATACTGCCACGCAAATTTTGCGACTCCTACCACTCACCATCCGTGCACCATGTGTAGAGCCAGCTTTGGCAAAGAATATTTCCAAGGTTTTGCCACGGCCGGTCAGATACCAAAGCAACCACTAGGTCAACGACACCCCCCCCCCGACTAAATCATAGCCACTGATTCAGAGCAGTCACCAAGTCCACCTACTAAGACTGCCTGCTGAGACCAACTTCTAAGGCCACTCAGACGGAACGATCAAAAAATCTGTGTGTGCGTTCGGGTGCCACCGATGCGGGTTCGTGTGCCGCATGTTGAGACCACCGATGAAAATAAAAGTGTGTGCGTATATGTATGTGTCTTTCTCAGGGATGACCGCCATCAACACCAAGAGGAAATAAAGTTTGCTCCCACCTTTTATCTAAATTATTTCCTGCATGTCCTGTGCTGCAATGCTTCACTGGTCATCCACTCTCTCCGAGTTGAATGCGTCATCATTTTAACGCGAACGATCGCGCGTAAGGATGTGTTTCCGCATAAATGTCCGCACTCACATCTCTATCTCGCTATTATCTTTCTCTCTTCTTCTTCTTCTTTTCTTCTTCTTCTTCTTCTTCTTCTTCTTCTTCTTCTTCTTCTTTCTTTTCTTCTCTTCTTCTTCTTCTTCTCTTCTTCTCTTTCTGCTTCTTCTTCTTCTTCTTCTTCTTCTTCTTCTTCTTCTTCTTCTTCTTCTTCTTCTTCTTCTTCTTCTTCTTCTTCTTCTTGTAAGTGTATATGCCCTTGTGCCTGCGTGCATGTTCGCGCTCTGTATCGTCTTTGTGGGCCTTCTAGGACTGCGAATTAGAGTCTCCATTAAACAAGTACTCCATTTCCAAACCCTACAGATGCCTATTCTGACGGATTACGGTGAACATAACGCATAAGAACTACCTTTATTCCGCACTGCACGTATAACGAATCAGGCTCGAATAGAAGGACTGCTTTTCCTATGCTTCACTTGACCGTTAATGCACAGGGCCGTAATGCAGGTTTTCAGTTGCAAAGGGAACTGGATACGAACAATGTCTGCCCTTCATGATACAAGCGCGGCGTGCATTAGGGACTAACGCTGAGACGTTGGAGGCGCTTTGCGATTGTGTACGAACCCATCGACGTAAAGATAGAATGTCAGTTTTATAATTTTGTTCCCGTTGAAGGCACCTATAACACAATGGTAGTTTTTTCTCAAATCCATGTGTGATATGCACTGTGTAATGTAGTTGCTTCCGTTATCCGCCCGGGAGTGTAAACTTCTGCAAAGGATTCGACAACGAATAAAAACAAACGCATCAGCGGGACACCATTCGGCGGTTCGAAAAAGCAAGGCAGGTTGTATCTCGTATAAAGCTTTTGCGACCGAGGATCGAAACACGGGTTACCCGCCTGATCCTTTCCATTCGGGGTTTTAAAGAACACGGCACTGAGAGATGTTTAAAGGAGGCACTCAAAGCTTCTACGTCCGCTTCCGGTGTTATCACGTTTTGCAGTTTTTCCAGGTGGGTCTTTCGGAAATGAAATGGCTGAGGCGGACAGGCGGAGTAGATTCCGCATTCACGGCGGTGTTCTCTGTGTATCGTGCTTCAAGGCTGCTGAGCAGCTCTGTGACGGAGAGCGTACCCGCGGGGACTGATGCGATACGCGCCAAATGGGCCCAAAGGAACTCGTTCAAATGGCTTTTAGCTGTTTCGCGCGGCTCTTTTAGAGAACAGCCGACTGGCACATTGTGTGCGCCCTTTAGGAGAGCTACCATGACGTGTTTACCGATGGGTACACAATGCATAATAAGGTGCTTTCCTGCTCCGTACGTGCATTTATAGCTCTGTGCCTATAGCCTTCTGTGCTTTTTATAGAAGGATGCTGGTTGGGTGAATGAGTGTCATCGTCTACGTGTGTAATCGTGTACGCGTAGTGAATAAGGCAGGAAAATGCTGTACACCGTAATTTATTTAGCGTGAGAAAGTCCGTTTAGAGTGAAGTCGAGGCGACGTTTGATTTAGCTTGTCATCACTTGCTATTTAGCGGAGCACATTCGTTTATACTACCATTTCGACTTAGTGGTACTCCTTAAATGTTTAGCTGCCCTGTCGAGTCAAGGCCACACGC
The DNA here is from genome assembly GCA_013339765.2 of Haemaphysalis longicornis. Lineage (NCBI taxonomy): Eukaryota > Metazoa > Arthropoda > Arachnida > Ixodida > Ixodidae > Haemaphysalis > Haemaphysalis longicornis. Next base: position 183,439,719 of record CM023449.1, on the reverse strand, counting down.
AAACTATGTGTAAGGAAGTCTTTTTTTTTTAAAATAGAGGACGTAATTAGCACAGCAACTGTTCTTATCGGAAGGCTCGAAACTTTATTGTTGTGGAATCGGTTCATGGGAAGTATTGCCAAGTATCTAAGAGTGATGAAGTGTACTTCCAGTGAGCAAGGTTTATTGGAGCGAAATTCTGCTCCGCAATAAACTAGACGAATACACAGCTGTCGACGAAGCAGTCAGCATAGTGACGTGCACAGGTGAACGTCGGAGAAAGGAGTGCGTGGCATTTGGCCGTGTGAGCATTTATCATTATTATGGAACCATCGAATTAGATCGACAACACTGCCGATAAAATAAGAACATTCTAGTCTAGTAGACAGGGCAAAACACTCTTTCCTATTCAAATAAGATAGCCTGTGCGGCCTACAAATGAAATGGAAGGAACACGCGCTTCGCTCGAACATAGACAAAACAACCGGGCGCGGCCAAACGCTGACAAAACACATAAGTAAACAAAACAGAAAGCATGGTTCACGGCAATATATATCCTGGTCTTTCAAAGCGAAGCCTTCTGCCTCTACCCCCCCCCCCCCCCCCCCCCCCAGGGTTCTGTCGCGATCGTTGGTGTGAACAGACAACTCCCGCGAACAAATAAAAGAAGTTACTGACACCGCCAGGAATCGGACGTGGAACGAATAGAGAAACAGAGTGAGAGTCCATTGTCTTACCGGTTGAGCTACGAGCCCACGCGGAGACGGGGGAGACAGACGGTGCACTCACCGAGCACATCTGTGGGTTTACCATGCGCGCTCTCACTAAATGCCACGTGATAACGTCACGCTACCTTTCGTGCCGCTGTGCGCACCGCCCATGGCACGTGTACCGGCCGTATGTGCGCCTTGCGCATGCGCGAGTTCGTAAAAATTAAAGGAAGCTGACACCAACTGCATGGAATATCACTTCTCCACCGCCTCTGCCGCCGATATCGTAACCTCCGTCGGGGGGCGGCGCATTCGTAGGAGAAGTGAGATCGTCTAACACCGGGTTTGAGCTTCCTTTAATTTTATAAGAAAACAGTTTATACTCATGTGCTTCACCAGTACAATTCAACCAACCACCATTCATGTATCATGCATTTATTTTTCCTTAGCAAAGAATATTTTTTTGAAGTAATAAAGGGTTTAGTTACGTGCATTTTACTTGCCTCTGGTATCACTCTTTGTAGAGCCACGTGTGTGAAATCAAGTGACGTCGCATGGGTAATCGTTGTGAGTGTAGCTCGCAGCTTCGCTTTCCAACCACCTTCACAGGGTGGATTGGCGCGCATTTTTTATTGTCTACGTCATAAACAAGTCACTTCCTTTAATAAAGTATTTTCATTGTACCATGTTCCGCTTTGCCCTTCAACAAGGCTTAATACAAATGAATATCGTTGATAGGTGGATGCCTACGCACCCCACTAGCTCTGTCCAAACCAAAAATAAATTAACCGAATACAATTACCCCGCATAACTCACGGAGTCACAGCTCACGTGGACGAAATCCAGATCGTATTTAATGAAAGCCACCGCTTTCACTTCCATCTCTCTCTCTCTCTCTCCTCTCTCTCTCTCTCTCTCTCTCTCTCTCTCCTCTCTCTCTTCTCTCTATTCTCTCTCTCTCTCTCTCTCTCTATGTCCGTTTTCTCTCTCATTGGCAGCTTTTTTGGTTCTCGCTATTTATTGTCGACACTACATAAATTTCACGAACTCTTGTTTGGCGCTTCGGTTTTGAAGGGTACAAAATGCACTACGTGTGCATTGTCTGTGTAGTCAGTGTACTTAATTATATTGCTGCACCTCTAATAAGCCGACAAGGACAGGAAAAATTTAATTTCGCCTTGAATCTCGAAGGATAGCAGGCCGAAGACAGGGAAAAACAGGGAAGCCACACTACACGAGTACTTCAGTAGTATAGTGTATCCTCGCGCTGTTTGTCGTCCAAGTAACATGTACCGACCGGCCTATCAGCAAATATTCGTGCATTAAATTTCGAACTTTTCCTTCAGGCTCTTACTACGGAAGACAAAATGCACTTCCCACCATGCCCTTTCTCTCGGACACGCAGGCTGGTGCTCACAGTATCCTTAGCTAATACTCAATATTCAAAAAGCGCGGAACACTATCTCTGGAGACCATAGGCCCGGAGAAATGAACGACCAACTTGTACCACGCACAAAGAGACGGGGTTGTTGCTATTGTAACACGTGCGCCTCTAAGGGGCATTCTAGCGCACAGTTGCGTAAGCTGCAACCAGCTGTAAGTAAAAGGATAGTGCCGAGGAAAAATAAAAGGCTTTCGCATTGTTGTGCAGCGAAGGTCATTAAGTACCTTCCACCAGTCATGGTTCGCTCGTAATGTCAGCAGCCGTTACGTAATAACGGAAAGCTCTTCCGCGTGATCTCTCTGTGTGTTTTGGCGCTTTTGGCCTGCATGACAATGCTACGTGGTTATGCTCCGGAAGGGGTACGCAAATGTAAGGGTTACCCTCCTGTTTGAAAATGCCATTACGTAATAACGGAAAGGTTTCCCGTGTGGTTTCAGCGGCTTTCTCGTCTCTAGTGACTGGCATGACGTGTTACGTGGTACCGCTGGGGAAAGCGGACGTTGACTTTGACTTTAACACGCTGATTCGAAGATGAAAGGCGTGGAAACACTTTTTCTTGCAGGGACGACAAGATTTGCCTACATGCTTATTCAGATTACTTGAAATTGCCCACGCACGAAAATTCAAGCCCGCAAAAGTTTTACCTTTGTAGTGATGTCTTTATTTTCAGAAGTGTTTTATCTTAGAAGAGAGCTGCTGAAATTCGGCGCATTTTGGTCTCATAATACCCCACGTCGGTTACGAATAATCACACATAAAGGGTTGCTGTTTTTCCACCGCTGCCTGGATGTCGACAATTGTATTTGAATGAGTTAATTGGAGCTGCTACGCTTACTATCCTGTAATTGCTCAGACAATTTACCATTTCTGAATTCGAAATTGATCGCCTCCTCGGCGGTGTAAAAGTCGTGATACCAGCGGCGGACACATGGCGGTCAACACAAGCCGAGACAGGTTACGAAAAAACCTAAGCTTTCTGCAGATTGCTTCGGCGTCACTTCACGTCGGGTTGTGACAGCATATATTGACGTCATGGTGACTCCGAATTGGTGAATCGGCCACGTGTCTCTAGCGGCGGCTCTCATCGTCACTGGCCAATCCCCTTGAAAGGGTATGGGAGATGTGGGGGTTATATGTTGACACTGAAACGTATTGGCAGTTGGGCTTGACCACGAACTTCTCGCAACAAATCCCATTGCCATCGGGCGATACTCTTTGAGCGGGTACGTGTGCATTGTTTGTAGGTATGTTAACACTGCAGGGACATGAATGGAAACTGGTGGATGGGACGTGAGATTCTGATAGCCGCTGTTATCGTCACTGGCTCATCCTGCCTGAGTCGCTTGGATACAAGTAATGAAAATGAGGCGAACATTAAAGCTACGAGGCCAACAAAAACATTTTCCGAAACCTAACTATACTTTATCAGGGTAACAGATTAAACTAACGACACGGTTTATTACCCTGGTTATTGTGTTGATTATATTATCGGCTTCTTTAAGGGCATCAGGGAACAAACTCGAGCGGGATGTATCATAGCTAAAATAAAGAAAAAGAAATAAACTTGGGCTGGCCTTGTAGTGACAACGAAATGAGACCACCAGTGTAACAGAGGGGATACCGAGAGACTGGTATAGAAGAAAGGGAAGGCCAATAACATGATGAAGGGATAAAACGAGGAGAATCGGGAGCAAACAATGGACTCGAGCAGTGCAGGACAGGGGCGGTTGGAAATCACCGGGAGAGGCCATCATTCTGCAGTGGACTTGAGTAGACTGGCTAATGTTGATGTTGTTTATGTTGATGTGCTGATGATAGTGGTGGTGGTGTGGTGGTGGTGAATGGAATTGGAGGGTGTCAGATTGCGCCGATCACTTAAACGTTACAGCGCCTCTGATTACGAGAAGGCACACCTTGTTGTGATTTGATGTAAAAACAGCGCATTAGGACAGCGCTCGTCCAGTCTGGTTCCTTTCCTCGTGTATTTTGTCCTAATGCGCTGTTTTTACATCATGTCGACCTACCAACTCGCCCAACTTTCCAGCCTGCTTCTTCTGATTACCCCGACTCATTTCTTGGGTAACCAAACCTGTTACCCGATTTTTTACCAAAACCGCTCTCGAAATCCCATTGGAGGGTGTCAGACTGCGCCGATCACTTAAACGTTACAGCGCCTCTGATTACGAGAAGGCACCCCTTCTTCTGATTACCCCGACTCATTTTTTTGATAACCAAACCTGTTACCCGATTTTTTACCAAAGCAGCTCTCGAAATCCTCTCAAACCCTCCGCCGCCCGGAGCACTGTGCACTGCCCTCCGCATCGTTATGTCGCAACGGGACCTAGAAGCCTGATAACTCTCACAGAAAATAATTTGCTTCTTTCTACAACCGACTCGCACATTAAAAAATTACACCATCTTCCTGTAAGGGAACCCTGAGTAGTATGTGAAGCAGCCATGGGGTCGACTAAGTTCCCATTAGTTTTCAGTTCGTCGTTTTCGTTGACGTTCAGCTTCACGTGCCTTCGTTGTATCAGTAGATTCTTGACTTAGTTTGAATGAGTGAAGGACATAATGCGCGTTCGTAGCACATGCTCCCGTCTCGGTTTGTAGCGCAGTGGGAAGAGCACCACGTACCTCCCGTTGCGGCCAGAGAGTCGTGGGACCGAAACCGGGTGCCTCCTAACTATTTCTTTTTATAGTGGACTGCGATGACGTCAGCCCAAACGCTGACGGGGCTGAAGAGACGCGCATGCGCAGTAGAGTGCCGACGGCGGACAACGACACCGACAACGAGGGAGGGAGGGAGGGACACAGCCCCGAGCATGAGAGGCTTCGCATCTAAAAAGTGGCGCGTTCCCCCCCCAAAATTTGCGGGGGCTTCGCGGTCTCCCCACAACCCCTCGAAATAGTATTTAAGTGGGAATAATAGATGCACGCAAATATTGTAACACAAAAATCTGGTCTCCCCAAAAATAAAAGGACAGTTAAGTAGTAGCTTCCGCCCACCGAAGGGAAAACGGCGACAACCTTGAGACTAAAGACCTGAGTGGCTCTAGTATTTTATAATATCGCTGACATAAAAATATATCCAACGGAGCAGTGGGAGGTCCTGCTGACAAGCGATGTCCAGGAAAACCAGCGTGGCCTGGTGAACAGGGCCATTCGAGCTGCAGCTGGGCATGGCATCCCGGACTACGCCACCCACCATGGATGACCGACAGCTATTCCGCGCTCCTTTCTTCCCGTTCAATGGGAGCAATAAACGTTTTATTCCTCCTCCTCCAGACCCAGCAAGACAAAGCAATACCCAGAATAGAAACAAGCAAAGAATACTCCTTTGCGATATTGCCTAGCTGGCTTAACGCGTCAGCGGGAATAAAGCGAACTTGATTAAATTTACGTGCTAAAGTACATTTTATACTTTTATCTTGTTACATTCATTGTCTTGGCGACCGGAAGTTTTTTATATCAAAAGAGGACAGTGATATTGTCTGTCTTAGCGTGATGCCGTATGACCTAATATTGCGTTAAAGTGTCGGGAATCTTCATATCAGAAATTGACATCACTCATAGCAAAACAGCGCCCAGAACAAACACCAGTACAAACTTTTCCTCTTCTAGGTTCCCGAATTCGACCCCATCCAGACTTTTTGGAGCTGTTGGTGATATATGCTATTACTGTAGAATTTGTGTGTAAATAATTGAGGTGCCAATAAATTGCTTCGCGCTATTGTAAAGGCTGGAGATTCATGAGATCCCGTGGGGGGCCGGGTCGGGGTCTTCTAGGGAAACAGAAAAAATTACCGCAGGACAGATAGCAGCTTACATTCATATTCTAATTGCCGTCGCCAGAACAAAGCTCCCGGCATCTTGTAAAATAGGAGATACTTTCAGATTGAGATTCGAATGTGAACAACGGATGTGTAGTCACATGCAAAAGCGCATTTTACACCGCTTTTAACTTTATTGTAGTAGCCTGCATATGCGCAGACGTATTACAACTATTGCCATGTCAAATGTAAGCATCGATGGAGCTAAAAAGCAAGAACACCGGTGTGCCAAGATTTCGACGCCCTTGAAAGACCCCCAGATGATCAAAATCAACCCACTACGGGCGCGCCTCATCGGGTGAAACCCCACAAAAAAAAAATAAACCAAATGTAAGTCTTGTAGTAACTGCTCAAATTCTAATCGTGGAACACGTTCCATTTGCTGGTGAAGTAAACAGAAAGTCGAAGTTTTTCAACAATATAACTGCAGTAAAAAAATTTCGAAGGCACAGGCGCCATGGACACAGGTAGCTACCTTATATTGCCCAACGGAATTTCTGGAGAACTGCGTATGTGCTGTGATAGTATTTCTATCTATAGCCTCTCTGCGCTAGGAGTCAAGAACGGCCGATGTTCTTGTTATCATGAATGACACCCTAAATTTTTGCACGCATAGTAAGCGTAAAACACGTTCCTTTGCGCCATACACCCTAAATTTTTTCACGCATAGTAAGCGTGAAACACGCTCCTTTTGGCCGTAAACTTCGTTTTGAGCACCACGCGACTTAAAACACGCGTGGTTTTCTACGATATAAACGTGAAGCGGGTTGGGAAAACCCGCATTCGCTTTCTTTTACGCGTGATGCAAGATTGCATGCGTGTAAACCATAAAAATCACGCTAAGAAAAATCTCGCTCCAGCGATCGCACCTTTCTTAATCACGCATACACATATCCTGATGCATATCCACAACCAGAGGTCGGCGAACACACTCATGAGTCCACTCACTCAGACTCATTTGGACTAAAACTCACGCGTGAGTTTGAGTTTGAGTGAGCGCGAGGCTAGTGTGGCATGGTGAGTTTGAGCTTGAGTGAGCTTGAGCCGAGTGATTCCGACTGAGTTTGAGTCCGATTGAGTTTGAGTACGCCTGAGACCTAGTGAATTCTGAGTCCATTTTGAGTTCTGAGCACATTTTGAGTTTGAGTCCATTTTGAGTTCTGAGTACATTTTGAGTTTGAGTCCATTTTGAGTTCTGAGTACATTTTGAGTTTGAGTCCATTTTGAGTTCTGAGTGCATTTTGAGTTTGAGTCCATTTTGAGTTTGAGTACACTTTGAGTTTGAGTCCATTTTGAGTTTGAGTCCATTTTGAGTTTGAGTCCATTTGGAGTTCTGAGTACAATTCGAGTTTGAGGCCATTTTGAGTTTGAGTCCATTTTGAGTTTGAGTCCATTTTGAGTTTTGAGTCCATTTTGAGTTCTTGAGTACATTTTGAGTTTGAGACCATTTTGAGTTCTGAGTACACTTTGACTTTGAGTACATTTTGAGTTTGATTACATATTGAGTTTTGAGTACATTGAGTTCTGAGTACATAGGAGTTTTGAGTCCATTTTGAGTTGAGTACATATGAGTAGCCTAGCTGGCAAGCTATGGTTGGCTGTTAAGTTTCATGCGTCATGTGGGCTCGGAATTCAGGTTCCCTGCGGGTACGGCACCAATCGCGATCTGCATGATCGGTTGGTAGGGAGTGGGTGTCTGACTTTTTTTAGTTTCTTGTTGAATTTTCATTGCCATAAGCACTTGCTGTATACCTACTTTCGCGGCTGGGCGCGTGAGTGCTAATTGACTGGTGAGGTCATAAAAAAGGTGTCTTAAACTTTTCCTCCTGACGGATCCACTAAGAGCGTGGGAAAGGGTGGTGGGAAAGCACACGGCGGCGCTGGCGTGCTGGTTGTTCGCTGCTACTGTTAACGCTTGCTCTTGATATTACTAGGGGTCACAAAGGAAGAGGTGAGAGCCGGGGGGGAAATGGGGGTGGGGGCTGTCCTTTCTGCTGTTTCAAATGAATTACCTGAAATGACTGGGCAGCGCCACTTAAGAAGGAATAATGACCACATTAGACTGGGTGAAAAGTGAAACTAATCAGGCTAAGGCATGTAAGGTATCAAATGAATGGCCCGGATTAACGGAATCAAACGGGGTAAATAAAAAATGCTTCCTGATTGTAATCATCAGGCAGTCATAATGAGTCATAGATTGGGTTAAAATTCAAAATGACGCTGCGAGGGCATGTGGGGAATCAAATTCAAGGTCTCGATGTGGAGAATCACACGGGACGAAAATGAGTTATGGATATATCATGACGTAGTCATGGTGAGTCATAGATTCAGTTAAAATTCAAGCTCATGACGCTAGGGCATGTGGCGTATCAAATTAAAGGTCTCGATTAGGGTAATCACGTGCTTCCTGATTATTATCATGACATAGTCAAAATGGGTCATAAATTAGGTTAAAATTCACAATGATGCCACTGGGTGTCCGGGGCATCAAATTGAAGGTCCCGATAAGGGAAATCACGTGAGCAAAAATGTGGTAGGGCTATATCATGAGATAGTCATGGTTAGTCATTCATAGGTTTAATATCAAGATGATTCCGCTAGGATGTGATGGGTATCAAATTAATGGTCTTGATGAGCGGAATCACGTGGGAGAAATACAAAAATGCTTCCTGGTTATCATAGCCATGACTGGTTATCACTCGCCATGACTCGCCATGACTGGTTATCATGATAGTCATGGCGAGTCTTATATTGAATTAAATATTCGAAGTGGCCCCGCTAGGGCGTCTAGGGAATCAAATTACGATCTTGACGAGGGGAATCCACGTGGTACAAATAAAAAGGTTCGTAGTTCGAATCATGAGGTAGTCATTATGAGTCATAGATGGGTTAAATTAAAGGTGAGGCCGCTGAAGCATGTAGGGCGTCAAATTGAAGGTTCCAGTTAGGGGAATCACGTCGGACACCTGAATAATGCGTCCTGGCTAGTCATGAAAGTCATGGTTATTTTGACTGGTATGAATTCCATATTACCCTGCTATGGTGTTTGGGGTATCAAATTAAAGGTCTCGTCGAGGGGGATCACGTGGGACAAATATAAAATGCTTTCTGGTTATAATTATGAGGATATCGCAAAAGGTATATAGCAAAAGGTTACACACTCACACTCACACGTTCACTACCACTCACTCACACTCACTCACTCAACACTCACTCACTCACTCACTCACTCACACTCACTCACACTCACACTCACACTCTCAAACTCTCACTCACACTCACACTCTACAACTCACTCTCCTCACACTACCCTTCTTCACACTCAACTCAACATCTCACACTCCCCACTCTCACTCTCACTCACACTCCACTCTCAGTCTCACACACTCACACTTACACTTTCACTCACACTCACACTCTCACTCCACTCACACTCTCACTCACACTCTCACTCTCACTCTCAGTTGCACTCACACTCACACTCTCACTCTCACTCACACTCACACTCAAACTCAAACACTCTCACCCCCCTCACTCACACTCTCACTCTCACTCTCACACTCACACTCACACTCTCACTCTCACTCCTCCCCCACTCACACTCACCCCCCAAATCCCCTCCCCCCACTCCCCCCACCCCCTTTTCAACTCACACTCACACTCACACTCGCACTCTCACTCTCACTCTCACTCTCACTCTCACTCTCACTCACACTCCACCACTCACTCTCACTCTCCCCTCTCACTCTCACTCACACTCTCACTCTCACTCTCACTCCACACTCACACTGTCACTCACACTCACACTCACACTCTCACTCCACTCACACTCTCACTCTCACTCTCACTCACACTCACACTCACACTCAACTCCCACTCTCACTCTCAGTCTCACTCTCACTCTCACTCTCACTCTCACTCACACTCAACTCCCACTCTGACTCTCACTCTCACTCACACTCACACTCACTCGCACTCTCACTCTCACTCACACTCTCACTCTGACTCACACTCCCACTCACACTCTCACTCTCACTCTCACTCACACTCACACTCACTCTCACACACTCACACTACACGTCACTCACACTCACACTCACACTCTCACTCCACTCACACTCTCACTCTCACTCACACTCACACTCACACTCACACTCAACTCACACTCACACTCTCACTCTCACTCTCAGTCACACTCACACTCTCGCTCTCACTCACACTCACACTCAACTCTCAGTCTCACTCTCACTCTCACTCTCACTCTCATACTCTCACTCACTGTCTCAATCTCTGTGAGGCCATTTGAGTTCTGAATTCTTTTCGAGTTCTGACCCCTTTTTGGGGTTCTGAGTTCATTTTGAGTACATTTTGAGTTTTGAGTCATTTTGAGTTTGAGTACATTTGGAGTTTGAGTACATTTTGAGTTTGAGTACATTTCGAGTTTTGAGTACATTTCGAGTTTTGAGTTCATTTTGAGTTTTGAGTCCATTTTGAGTTTTTAGTACATTTTGAGTTTTGAGTTCATATTCAGTTGGAGTACATTTTGAGTTTGAGTACATTTTGAGTTTTGATTACATTTTGAGTTTGAGTACATTTTGAGTTCTGAGTACATTTTGAGTTTGAGTCCGAGTGAGTTCTGAGTTTAGCGCTCAATGTGAGTTGTGAGTGAGCGCAGATGTGCTGCTCAGCATTGAGTCTGAGTTTGAGTGAGGGGTGATTCGAAAAAAAAAATCGTGAGGTGAGTTTGAGTGAGCCACGCCAACTTTGCCGAGGTATGTCCACAACGGAGCCGTGGGATGCGCTGCTGCATGTTGCTGCGACTTGCGGTTCTTTTCTTTATTTTATCGTGCGAAGGGATGGAAAGGTGGCGCTCGCTTCAGTGATTTTGGCGGGAAAACGGAGTTAGAGCCGTTGGAGGCATCGGCCAAAGCAGGCAGTTTGTGCGTCGTGTCTTTCTGCCAATGTACTGCGCGGAGTGTACTGCGAGTGCACTGCCAATGTACTGCGCGGAGTGTTCGCTTTTTCGTGGTAAAAAGTGGTGAAGAAGGAACAATATGATGGGTGATTTGACCTTGACTGGGCGGTGTGGTGTGCTGTAGGATTGGTGCGAGAACACCGAGTGTCGACTGCCGGGAATTCTTGCGCGACGCGGCGCCGTTCAATACCAACTCCACTTTTCCGGCCGGATGGCGTTCTTACAGTGGGCGGCCAGCTGTCATGCACGGTCGCTTGGAATATCCAGGTAAGCAAATTATTGCGTAATGTCTGTGCTGATAATATATGGAACTATTTTCTAAATAACGATGTTTTAGTGTATTGTGTAGATCTGCATATTGACCTCGGAACTTCGCATTAGTTAGTGTCAGGTCTAGATCTCTATGTTGCTTCTGTTGGACACGGATCACGCAGTCCAGCGGGAAAAATAATAAGACGAAAGAAGGAAACGGTACGTTTCTCGTTGTGGCTGGGAGTCGTTTCTCTCGCACGCCGTCCGGATTCCTTCGGTCTCGGCTTATGGCGTTCGGCATCTTTGGCTTGTTGGCGGTAAGGTTGCGCCCGCGCTTGCGGTTGGCGTCGGTGGCCGTTCTCGGCCGAGGACGCACTACACCGCGGGTGATGAAGCCGCCTGCTTTTTCCGCCCTCCGCAGAGCACTTTGAAAATGGCGAAAAATATTGTCCACCGCAAATTCACACAGTTAACGCTCACATTACGAAGCGCTGAAAATCGTGTTCTATGTACAGAACCGCCGCTCTATGGTCGCGCTAAGAATGTGCTCGTTTGTGCTCCACATTGCGGCAGAAGTTTGCTTGTTGTACACACTAAACTTTTTTACAACCTTTTTGGTCGAAAAGGGTGTACAAATCCTGTCCCATGGCTAACACCCTTAAAAGGTGTTTTGGCAAAAAAAAAGTGTACGGATTAAAAAACGGTCTTGAGCTCAACACCCTTAAAGGGTTTTGAGGATGCTCAACACCCAAAAAAAAGGGTGTTGAGCATCCGGCATGCAATTGGCGGAGCGCGCAGCATTCAACACAAACAGTCAATACGCACAAGTTACAGTTGGAACACACATGAATTGAGGAAGAACACCCACGGGATGCAAGCGGTACAGGGAGACTATACTTATTTAGTAATACATGTGCTGTTCTTGCTTTTATATCCAGCAGGGGAAAGCCCCCCAATCGAGTCAGTGGGCTTGTCGCAAAAAACAGATATTTTAGCGCTTATTTTGGAAGTATGGATTTTAGTATGAGAATACACAAATGAACACGCAGATTTGCAAAAACTTTTTGTAGTTTTTGTGTTCCATAACCTATAGAATTTTATTAAATACCAAACAAGTCTTCCCGCCACCTCGACACCCTTAAAAAAGGGTGTTCGTTATTTCAACACCCTTTTTCCCAGAAGGGCGTAAAGTTACAAATTAGGGTGTTCGAAACTAAGAAAAAGGGCGTAAAGAAAAAGGGTGTAACAAAAAGTGTGTAAGAAAAGACCGTCAACTAAGAAAAAAGGTGAAGAGACCTCCAACATTGGAAGCATTTTGTACCTGTTTACACGGGTGGACTGAACATTTTCTACAAGCAGTGGGTGTTTTGTACCTCACGATGTTTAAAGCAATATGAATTTGCATAATTTATTACCAGTGGAGCTCTTTAAGCTTGATCTATTTTCGGTGGCGTTAGCTCAAAAATACAGAAAAAAGAACTGCGGAACCTGTAAATGGCGTAAATAACAGTGAAGTCGGCTTTCCTGTAAATAACAGGAAGTAAATAAATGACAGGAACCTGTAAATAACAGTGAAGTCGGCTTTCGAGCTTGTTAGAGTGTGAGCACAGAGGGCGTATGCGTATGCGCACCTCTTACTATACCATTTCAAAGGTATCAGGCTTTTTTGGATTCTAAAAGGCAGACAAATTGACGCAGCCTGCAGTAGGGGTGCAAGGCTGGAGAAACAGCATAGCTGGGGGCCGACCTAGCTTGTTTCACCCTTGGGTCCCCTGACAGTGATGGGCACACACTGGAACAGCCTTGTAAAATCCGGTTAAACTTGTCCTCACCCCTCAGTGGTCATCCTAGCTTAGCAAGAACATTGCAAAGCTTAGAAAAAGCAAACATAACAAAATTTAGCAACACCGACAGAAACTAGGTCGAGCCCCAGCTTCGCTGTTCTTTTTTTGCAACTGAACACCTATTTCACACCGTTTCAACAACCTACATTAAGCCAAGCGTGTTGCAGTTCGTAAACACCCTTTTCGCCACATGACCATAGTCTTTTTAATTTTGAAGTTTCAAATTGGTGTTGACGTGCCAAAGCTAAATTTGGGGCATGAGGTGCACCGCATATGGAAACGAGCGATAATTGCATACGAGCAATTATTTTTTGCGTTTGAAAATTTCTTGCGAGTAGAGGAGTATATGAGGGGATGTTTTGTTCTTCACAGTGCTATTACGCATCCAAGCATGGCCTTATTAAATGAACAGCTGAACACCTTTTCCACACCCTTTAAACACCCTAAGAAAAACCCAGTGTTGTACCGAACGGCGTTACAAGGAACGGCGTTCCTGGAACTAGTTCCTTTTTGGAGGAACGGAGGAACGCCACCGTTCCATTAAGGGTCGGTGGAACTGTAACGGTAACTCGTGACGTTTTTAAAGGAACGGCAGGAACGGCGTTCCTGCAGTTACATCGCTGGGATTTGGCTGTTTTTGATGCCAAGGCTCGAGTACAAAAATCCACAAGGCGCTACTGCATTTCTCTTCCTATAAGATGGTCAGTTTGCCCGCCCTTCAGCCGTACGTGCTTCCTCAAAAGTAAAAGGCAGAAGAATAACCACGCAGAAGGCCGCAGCTTGTGCTTGCTTTCATGCTGGTTGCTTACGCGGCGTTCGACGGGTGAATAGCGTAGCCGCGAGATGCTTTCACTATTCATCGTTTGTCTGGGGAGGCCAGAACGCGCGTCTGGCCGATAGAATTGTTCCCTGGCGGGGAAAGAATAGAGAGTTTTAGCAGTCCGTCCGTTCTGTCGTATGCGTTGTTACTGGGTTGACCGGGACCCGGCTGGGCACTTGGGCATTCGTCGCGGTAGGGGGATTAGTTCCGCGGGACTGCCTTCGCCATGTCCGCGCCTCCGCACCCTTCCTACTCCCCCTTCCGCGCGCTCAGGAGCAGACCGGTCCCGGTAAACCCGGTAACAACGTAGCCAACGAAACGGACGGACTGCTAAAAGGGATCTGGACATTTCGGTGTCGGACATTTCGGTCCAGGACGTTTTGGTGTGGACATTTCTGTGCACCGACATTTTGGTGCACGACGTCTTGGCCCATTTTGACTGATGGGATGTTCCAGGCATTCTTTGAACATTTTAGCTCTGCTATTGTACGTCGTGGCTTGATATGATTTTACGTTTGAGACTTGTGCTTGCGCCGCCGTTCGTGGAAACAAATGCTAAACCCTGGCGGAGCATTGCCACGTGAAACCAAATTTCTGTAGTAGATGGTAAAAATTAACGTTGTTTATTTGGTTCCGTTCAATAATTTTTTTCGTACTTTAACATTCATGTGAACAACCCTAATACTTTTAGTGTTACCAAAGCGCTTTCCTTTCACTTCACCAAGCGGTGCAAGACGCTGCTGCTTTTAGTCTATTCCTTACCCCCCCCCCCCAGCAAAACTTCCGCGAAAAAACAACAGAAAAACGAGGTCGATTAAGTGCGTATGCATATCGTTTTAATTATTCTCTCAATCAATCTCGCCTTCGCTGCATTCGGTGTCAGTTCTACTTAAAAGTAACAAACCAACGATCGCACTTACGGTCGCGTTACTTAGGGGAAGGGAAAGCTGAGCCCCGCCGGCAATCATCCCCCTAAGTAGAGAGAGAGGGGTGTCACTTGTGCTTCAACATTGCGTCGACTGGACTTCGAAAACTTGAAGACGACTGTTGCCGCTCTCGTCGCAGTAGCCTATTCATTTTTTTGCTCCTTATAATGGGAGGAAGCGATGTATACCTGGGGTGTCCATGATATACGCGACTTGATGAGTTAATTCACAAGGGGGCGACTGAAGGCGCAGGAAGAGCGATTCCTAGAGTGGGGGCGCCGTCGGTATGACCGCGATGCGCGGAAGGACGTAGCCAGCAAACGATAGTGGCCATTGTGTTCTCAGCAGCTTTTTGGGTGGCTTTTTGTGTCGCATTATAAAGGTTTCGTGCAGCCATGGTGAATGTAAAGCTTTTTCTCTGTTTTAAACGCGAAGTGTGCTATGTCATTGTTCTGAATGTATCACCCAAATTCCTGTAAAAGCCTCCACTAAGAGGCTAGCAGTATGTTCAAAATAAAAAATAAAGAATCACTGCGGTGACGCTTCGGAAACCGTGAACTACACCACGCCAGTAAGATTTTCAGGGGAAACCGAAAATAATATGGCTGAGAAAGAAATCTGGTCGAGATTCGAGCGTACAGGCGGGAGGTGGGAGGGGGTGGGGCGGGGGCGCTAGAACAAATAATGTGGTAAATGTAGGCTTGTAAACATTAAACGAAGGTTGGTTGTCCCGAACACAATGGGTGGAATTTGTATGCACAATCGGTACGCGCTTAATCAGCATTTAGGACATTTGAACCTGCGGCTGTTTTCCAAAAGGCCCGTTTTTCCTTCCCGACAATATCTTAGACCAGTTTTCGCGAATTCATTTTAGCAAGGCAGGCCAGCCTACGTAATACTCTTCATAACGTTTTCTTCATTCTGGGGGGCTAGCTAATGCTTGTTACTTTTTGGATATTGAGAGTGTGCATGTAATTTATGTAATTTGGGGGTGTGTAATTAAAAAAATACAAAAGAGGCGGTAGACCATCGTAAACACCGGTTAATTGTCTTAGCTAAAAAAGAGCGAATATAAATTAACAACCTGTTATTAATTAAAAAAATAACGTGTGCTAAAGAATTCAATCGGCTGCATAACAGGTGTCTCCAGGAAGAGGTATTAAACAAAAATATATAAATGTAGAATTTCTAAAAATACCTGGCAAAAATCGAACATGGCATCAATCAAAAAAATAAATTCACCGCTCCAGATTGTTGTCCATAACACACGTTAAGCGGAAATAAAAATATAACGGCTGTCGCAAACAGCCAAGCACCGGATAATTTGGTCACCGAAATGTCCGTGCACCGAAACGCCCGTACACCGATATGTCCGTACACTGATATGTCTGGACACCGAAATTTCCGCACCGAAATATCCTGCACCGAAATGTCCTCGAGCCGTCTGGAGTTTGTCCGGTGCTCCCTGAAAAAATTCGCATAGGAGCGTTTCTTTTGATTATCTTTATCTCCAGATAATCTGCTGCCGGTGGTGTTAATATTCGTATAATATACGTAGTTCGATATGAGTTTTAAATGTCTCACTTAATTTCGACCCAGGATTATCCGACACTATGTTTTAATTTAAAAACCTAAATGTAACGTTAATGTAACGACACGTTCCAATTTTCAAAGTGGAACGCGTTCCTTTCGCAATAAAGGAACTTGTAACGGGAACTTGGCAAGGAACGAGGAAAGGAACTTGGCAAGGAAAGGAACTTGGAAAAAGAACTTGTAAAGGAACTTGGCAAGGAACGAGGAACGAGCTTTCGTTCCTATTTTGGAGGAACGTGTACAACACTGGAAAAACCAAGGGTGTTGACTTTGATCAACACCCTTTTTTTTCCCACAAAAATTGTGTAGAGCTAGGAAAAGGGTGTTGAGACTCAAGAAAAAGGGTGTAAAGGTCTCCCAACACCCTTTTTCCACTTATCCTACAACCTTTTTGGCTTAAAGGGTGTGAAAAAGTTTAGTTTGTATGAGAGTGCAAACGCATTGATTGAAGCCATTTTTTTTTTATCTTCGCCAAGTTTGACCCGTGGATATCGTTTGCTGGTGCACTGTATGAGGCGACGTGAAGCAGCTGGTATGCGGCAGATCCCAGAGAAAACGGGAAGTAGCAACTGTACACGCCATTGGAAAAAGCCTTGGTGCTGTGCTTCTCTGTGGGTTACATAAAGGACGTTATACGTATCTGCCTGCTTTCAGGCAGTAACTAGGATTCGTTTAAGTAGTAGTTACACGTGATGGCATGGAGGAGATTTCATGGGTGCTAAAAACGCTGCGCGATTTGTCGATGAAACTACACCTCACCAGATTTAAGTTCATAGCAGTATTCACGTGCTCCTTTAAAGCGGCATCAACAGTTCATCTGGAGCTTATTTTATAGCTCCCTTTTGCATTTCTCAGATTTCTCTGTTCGGAAGCGTTCTTGTAAGTTATTGTGAATAAAACGTTTCGCGGAAAGTCGAAATCTGTTTAAATTCTTTGACTCTAAACTTTGGATCAAAATGTTAACCTTTGCAGCAATCTTCACCAGACTTTGTCACTTAATTTTCTTCACAAACGCATGGGTATAGGGGACGAAAGAATGCACATCACAGGCTTAATTTTATGGGATTCGCTAGATGCACTTATTTAAGATGCTTCATGAACGCTTGTTTTGCACTGCCTTCAACGGCGCTTGGGTTTATCGCAACCACAATTCAGCGCAAATCCTACACCCCCTTGTTTTGTAAATACTACTATGTTTGGGGCCGTGTAGAACGAAGAATTAACGCCGTACTCGCGACGTAAAGCTTGTCGATCCGGGACTGGTGACTTTCCCAACGCTTAGTGAAGGGGAAAAAGAGGATTTTTCTTACCTGATGCGGCACTCTCCAGCTGGGCATAATACGCCTCTCTGACCGTCAGAAAATCATTTTAAAAGAAAGCTAAAATAAGATAATGTTTGTTTTGCCGTATTGATATGCTTGGTGGGTGCTCCAATCTAGCCAGAGCATAATTATGGCACAGCAACCATTGTCTTCTTTCGGCTTTCCTTCTAATCGATTTCTGACGGTCAGAGAGGCGTCTTATACACAGCTGGAGAATGCCGCATCAGGTAAGAACAATCCTCTTTTTCACCTTCACTACGCGTTAAGAAGGTTGCCAGTCACGGATGGCAAGCGTGAGCGCTTAGCGTGATAATTCACCACACCTAGAACAAGTGTGCAAAAAATATCTTGTACTCACGCTTGGCAAGCGTTACACATCCCGCGAGTCAGGCTTAGGAAGCGTGATTTTTCAGCGTGAAAACACGCCACGCTTGTAACAAGCGTGCAAAAAGTTGTCGACACTCACGCTTGTTAAGCGTGAAAAAATTTAGAGTGTAACGCTCAAGTCATTTTCCGAGAGAGCTTGTCAAGAAACTCCTTAGTGGTCTTTTTCCTCTGGGTTTCCAACGTATCAAACCCCCATAGCTCAAGTTACGTTGAATTGCTAGTTCACGTAATGTGTGGAGCAAGCTATTCACCATTAATTCAATGTTCTCGAAAGAAAGGAAGAACAGGGCTAATTTTGTCTGTCACTCGTTCTCTTGGCAAGCTATCCATGTAAGCGTAAGTCCGTGTATGTTAGTTTTATGTACGCGCAAATCTATATGAAACTAACTGGGAGTTGAGATGTCATACTTTAGGATGCCATAAATGCATGCCAGTATGAGTTACGAAATACCCTCGGTCTTGCAAATCTAAAGTATCATTTTCCTATTTTCGATATTTTTTTACCTCCGGCCACTTTTACTTAAACTCCATCATTTGCTCTCCTAAAATACAAGAATCGCCAATGTTACTATAGCAAAATCAATGCCGTAGTTATGTCAACTTCGGCACTTATACGCGTCTACACGAAGGACAACTGCATTTACGTATGTCACTTGCTTCTTCCACGTGGAGCAATTTCGGCCGCAGCATTCCTCGTTTTTCTCATTCGAAAGGGAAGCTTATATGGTGCGTGAAAAAAAGAGCCATTCCTGTACAAGCACGCTCCATCTTTTCTGCTCCTGTGTAGTGGCCCCCACAATGTTGTTTTCGAGACCGGCCGCGGGCCACACAAAACCTCTCGCGTGCCGCGTGCTATATATCCCCGCTCTCCAAGGCCGAACTTTATCCCCCGTGGCAGTTGCAGAAAATCCTTTCAGTGGTTCTCGGCAAGACAAAGAACTAAAAGACATCGTGGCACAGATCTAAAAAAAGCATGTTCGGTGGTTCTAAATTGCAGCACGGAGAAATGCCTATTTCTGGGAAGCAGTATATTTGTTTTCTAATGCGAGGACTATTTGGTGAGGCCCCGACGAAGGATGTTGTTGTGTTGTTGTGGCCAACACATTTATTTTAGGACACACCCCAAGGCTGGAAGCCACTGGAAGTTACGGTAAAATGTAGGTGATTCAGTAAATATCGGCCGCTTTGTGAATTCGTAGTGAAGCGTAGGAGTGCTTTGGGGGGTGAGTCGTTAGGGAACACACGTTTTGGATTTCATTGCTTAGGGAAAGTAGACGTGTTCAGCTGATTACTAGCACACGTACTTGCGTGGCTAGTGTGTCGCCAGCATTGCTCATTGATATACTTGGCAGCGGGGGGTTTAGGCAGCTTTTGTTGCATTCTTATCCCCGTATCGCCGACTTTGTTTATCTTCCTGCTTGTTATCATTGGTAGACGCGGCCCTGTTGATGTAGCCACAGGCGCCGCCGCCAGTCCTGGATGCCTGGGTGCGGTAGCAGAGACATGGCCCCTCGGTGACAGGTAGAATTATGGTCCACGAACAGAAATTAGCTCGCGAACGAATTTCTACCTGGCGCCTCGATTACCGAAGACAACGTGGGTGAAGACGTGCCCAATCGTGCTGCTTGTGGCTACTCCATGCGCCAAGGCCAGAACGCGGTCACCGCGACATGATGTCCAGCCACAGCTGCCTAAGCTGTGTTGCGCAGAACAAACTGTCGACCAGGGGGAAAGAGCCGCACCATGTCACCCAGACTGCAGAAGAATCATCGCAAAAATGAAAAACAACGCTGCTTAGCCAATGGTCTACACAGGGCACCGGAGGTCACCCGCATACGAAAAACGGAGAGCGGTGTAGACTATGGCACAAAATTCCGAGACTAAGCCAAGGTTCCTTACAGTGGCCACCCCTCTTTAACTGTTATCATTTCATAGTGTAGCTGTCCTTGGAGAACGGGAAAAAAAGGTTTTCGGCCATGTCATATGTTTTCATTGTAACAGGGCACTCAATTTGTCGGAATAGCTCGTCCCCATCTCCTATGCTTCTCACGTACGACCTTGATAGTTTTAGTGCATCAAACGCGAAGGTTACTGACGCGGCAATAAGGAAGCCGCAAACACAGTTGGTAGCACCAGATTAGCAAGGGACGAAACTGCTTTTTAAATTTACGCTTGATTAACCAAGGGCAGTAGAGAAAATGGACGAAACGAGAACTTGCTTTTAACTTCCTGTTAGTGAATGGAATGGATGCAGTCTAACCCAGCTGTACGCTTCGCTAAATAAACATTCGGCTCTTGGAGTAAAGGCATTGACATAAGGCGACAGAAGATACCTCGCTAACCGTCCTTTCATTTTATTTTTGATCCACACCGCCGTTTGGACCAACGACAAAAAGCAGGCGGGAAAGCCGCACCAGTCTGTATCTCGACAATGCGTACGCGCACTGCTAACTGTGCGAGCACGCGAGCCAAGGCGCAGCAGCCCGCATGCAGTCGGAGCATACCGGACGAAACGAGCCGGGAGGGCTGCTTCACGGCGTCGACGCGTGATGCGCAGTCACGACGTTCGGAAGGCGGCACGAAAAACAAGGGGCCCAGAGGCGTAAGGAGACAACGACACGGCCCGACGCGGCGGTGGCCCACCGCCGCGTGTTGCGCTGCTTCTGACCTAATTGGGCTCCGGGCCAGAGGCAGGAGACCGGCGTGTGCGTTACGCGAAGGCAGCACGAGTTGCGGTACTGAAAATTGGAACGGCCGGCTGGAGTACGGCGCCCCGGCTGGTAGCTTGCTTGGCTGCTCTGTAGAAATCGACGCTCACGACGCGAAAGCGCGCGCCAAGAAGAAAGGAGGCCGGACGGCGGCTGCCGTGGGACTCTGGAAGAAGGGGTTTCCTCTCGGTCCGCCGGTGCATCCTCGTCGAAACGAATGCGGGCTTCGTTCACCGCAGCTGAAGCAGCGCGCATCCCAGCGCGCTTGCCAATCGGGATGGGTTGAGTTGCGTTGGCGCACGCTACTACGATATACGCGTAAGCGGAACAGCTCTGCTAGGATGCTGGCTAATCGCAGGCGTCGGTGCGCTGGAGATCCGGTCGGCGCGTAGTGTGCACGCGAGAGAACAATACCGCGTCCAACACGACCTTCTTTGTCGCCCGCGGCAATCGTTCACCGTTCCTGGAGGTCGCGTGAATGCGTTGCAAATCCGCCGCCGCGCCTACTAAAAAGGATGTGCCCTTGTGCGGGTTTGAGAGCCTGGTTTGGCTGATGCGAGGAAAAGTCGCGAGGCCACACCCTTCGGTGAATGCCGAAAGAAAAATATTTGGCAGCGCGAGTTTCTGTCTTTAGTAGCGGTAGATTGCTTCGCTAGCGTGATTTGGTGCTCTTCCTAAGCTGCAACCTCGGCAAAAAAAAAAAAAGAAAATATGCCATAAAAGAACAGAAACAAGTGCTGCTATCGACTGCATGACCGAGGTTACTTGAACCTTTTAAATTTTGTACAAAATGACACGGGTATCTTAACAGCTTTTAGGAGTGGTTTACAGCGAACCAAGTGCTTCTTAGGCATAACATGTGTCTTGCTCTTTTAACCCGTTCTTAAATGTTTTTGTCTACAGCGACACATTTGCTACACATTTTTAAAATAGACGCCCATCTGCCTGCTGGATTCCCAGTTGAGGTCGCACGTTTTCCGAAGCCAAGAGTTATAACCACTCTAACCTGATTTAGGATGTCCCGACAAGCCCACACACAAGTCCTGTCACAAGCCTTCGTTAGCACAACCAATCGAAGCCAACTCTTGAGATGTTATAGAAGTACAACTGGGGTTCACGCAGACGTTTTAGTCACCGTTCTCAAATCAGGGAGGTGGGAGTATAGTTAACACCATGTTCTGTATAAAAGGCCTCAAATAGAACCAGGCCATCGTTAGAATACACGAATGAACGAACCAAAATTTATTTCAGAAAAATTTGGAAGAGGTGGAGCAAAAGAAAGGTGGGTCACATGTGGGATCCTTGGTCCCGCGCTCCATGGTATCACCGCCAGATTCGCGGGCACGCCCATATTGCGCGGAAAAGCGGTGTAACTTCTCCACATTACTTGCAGCTCTCTGTCGATTCTGGGGCTTGTGCCGCAGAATCTTCTTCCACCTGGTTTTGTAGATGAATGCATCTGTTCGCATCTTCCGTGCCTCTTGAGCATGCCCTTAGTTCTTTGCGTATAGCTGGCTGGAGAGTTGTTGGCTGTCGAACAACGAGGAGGGTTTCGCGACATGTCGTTGGTTAGAAGGACTGTAAAGGGAATTTCTGGTTGTGTGGTATGTGAGGCCATCCACAGCTGATTGCGTCGCTTCGTTCCCTTCTAGACCTTCGTGAGTCCACGGGACGTTGTGGGACTTCTCCTGGATAGATCTCGAACGTGATCTGGTGTCAAGAAAGCAGAAAGGGAAAGAGAGTGCTCTTTAATGGTAACTGGTGACGTCAGTCCTGCTAGTGGCAGGGCTTGCTACTCCAGATGGGTGATGACTACAGTGATGAATGTTGGACATTACGAATAGAACTTCAAGAATGAACGCAAGAAACCTTGAAAACGAGATACAAGGAAAGGGTGCTACAAAGTTCGGAGAGAAATTAAATTTCAAAAGTAAATCGTTAAGGTAAACTGTGAATAAAAATACAGAGTAAGCGGTGCATACCATGGGGAGGATATCCCCCCCCCCCCCCTTCAAGAAAAAAATTCATACTGCCGCACGAAAGAGTACGTCTTTCGAGACGTTTGCACTGATTACGATCTTAAGAGTTGTTTCTAGTTCAAATTCTCGCAAGATGCGGAGCAGAACTTCAGTTCCTGTTGAAGACCAAGAAGCAGACGCGGGTTAGAGGATACCGGTTTAATGCGCCCTTCGAGCCGCCAGCGTTATTGTGTTGAGCAAGATGATGTCCCTAACTTTGCTGCTCCGGCGGGACTGCTCCCATGTCCTTCTGTCTCGTCGTCGTCTTATGTTTTTGCAACCAGATAGCATTTTTTTAACAGTTACCAAGGTACTATCATTATTATTGGCCCAGGGCCCCCCAAAAATGACAGTGTTGGAGCCCCCCTCTATGTCGTATAAGAGGAACCAATTGCAGTTCTTCGTGCAGCAGCGAATCAAGGGCAGATGCAAAGCAAGTGGTTTATAGTCTCACACAGAGCGTAAGTCGGGCACAGCGGTGAATCGTCCCAACCTATATTTTGAACTTAAAACTTCGGGTAAACGCAACGTGTGAGCGCAGTCGGTGGTGCACCCCTTCGAACCGCTTGTTGAGGCCGCGTAGAAAGTGGAACTCACATTGGTGGTCAATAGCCTGCAG
The DNA here is from genome assembly GCA_013339765.2 of Haemaphysalis longicornis. Taxonomy (NCBI): domain Eukaryota; kingdom Metazoa; phylum Arthropoda; class Arachnida; order Ixodida; family Ixodidae; genus Haemaphysalis; species Haemaphysalis longicornis. Next base: position 183,416,289 of record CM023449.1, on the reverse strand, counting down.
AGATGGATACCTGCGGTGAGGGTTCTGCTACTCCAACATTTGTGCAGTCCACCCACTTGTGATGAGAAGGGTGTTACTCTCCCCTCGGGAGAAGCAAGCTGGGTCGTACATGTGGCGCAGCAAGTGCCGTGCTCTTGCGGCTGCGTTGTATGTAATGTTTCCTTGCATTCCCTAATGACCAGGCAGCCACTGCAGAACGGTGTGATGACCTGCGCGTACTGCCATCGTGTCAATTTCGGCAGTTTCGCGTACAAAGTGACTGCAGCTGTTAGACACCTTTCAGGGGGCTTGCGAGTCGCTGCGAGGGTCGAGAATGGGCGTGATGTCCGTTAATGTAATGCATTGCAGCCCTAATAGCTGCCTGTTTGGTAGCGGTGGAGGACGTTCTGTGACTTCGCTTTCTCTCGACGGGGCAGTTAACTAATGGGATCCACACACCGATGGGAGATTATCGTGGGAGAACCGAGCCATCCGCATAAACCTGTGTATAGCCTTTGTAAGTGCTGAAAATGTACTCGAGTGGTAATAACCTCAATGCAGGGCGCGGGCATGATCGACCTTTTGCTGAGTCCGGAATTGTAATACAGTTGTGCCCCGATACTACCACTTTCAAGGGATCGTGGGAAAGCGTTGTATGACCGGGGTGTCGTATGACCGGGGTGCGGGTAAATGCCGGCCTAGTAGACGGTCTCACGCGACAGGTGGGGTAAGAACTATTTAAACTACTATATTTAGCATGTTCTGGCGCGATTTCCGAACCTTTGGCTGAAATCATAAGTTTAAATAAAATGCAACGTCTATGCAGTGCCCCCTCCTCCCCCCCGCTCTCCATGCCGTCCAGCTAGTCCGCCAGAGAAGCGCCGCGTCCGGTGCTATTTATAGACCGCCAGCCCCGCACCTTGTGCGTGCTAGGTAAGGCCGACGTGGTCGAGCAAATTGTGAGGGGAAAAGTGATTGTCACACTACCAAGGCCAAGCTAAATGAACGATAGCACAAGGCGGAGCTGAAAAAAAAACGGCATTGCCGTACATGGTGGAGACACCCTTTGAACTGTCCCGTGCCGTCGCTAGTGGGTCAACGTGCTCAACCCAGCTGTTTTCGTTTCCCACAAGACCCAGTAACGCTAAATAGGTAAGCTGATTAAAACTTAGTGAGTAAACCGTGTTGCGGCGAAAATTATAGCGTGGTCTTGCTACAGTGATTTGCTGCGGCGGCCAGCGAGTGACCCAAAATGGCGATGCCAACGGGTACGTTCCTCCACTCTTGCAGCGGACGCGCGTGAATTGAAGTACTCTATCAAAGAAAGGAGTGGAGTGACAACGCGACTTTAAAAGACATTGATAAGCAGAGAGCAGAAATATATAGAGAAAACGTCGTGAGAAGAAACCTTAATCGAGCGGGCGGGGAAAGCGGACGCTCGGTCATCGCCGCGGGGTTGCGTCGTATGTGTTTTCGCGTTCGTCAGTGGCTCGACGAGAGCATAAAATTTACGGTTCGCCTGCCACCTAACGTTCGACTTGTCGCGGTTGGCGGTGGTCGCGTGCGGCCGTCGCAGGTTAACTACCGCGCACTCCTGCTTGCCAGCCTCGGTTCAACAAGTTGTCCGGCCCGCTGGCGGACCTTTGCACAGCAAGCAGCGTCAAACATGGGTTAAGAATGAAGAAGGTCGGGATGAGGCAGGGAAGCGGTGTAAAATATGGGAAAATCTGCGCCAGGATTCGTCGTATGAAGCGGACCACGTGCACCCGAGCGTCATATCGTCGGGGTTTTTAATGCGTTGTTTCTATGAGGAGTTTGCCGGGACCGCGGTGATCCGCCGTAAGAAGCGGGTCGTCGTAAGTCCGGGGGACGTATTAGCGGGGTTCCACTGTACATATTTTTCACAGCGCCAGTATCCACGGTGCCAATGTGGGCTTGAGAGGTCTGAAAATTCACCGGAAGCAGGTGTCTTATATGCTGTGTGGAGATGGCTGCCAAACGTTGCGTATGACATCGGGTCAAATGCAGCACAGGCGCTTTGAGCTTTTCTTGAGGTTGTAGTGCTGTGGCGGAAAAGCACCGATCTTCGCATAGGGTTCCAACTGTCAATGTGCATTTAGGTAGACCCAGGCAGATGCGCAGAGCTCTGACCAGCACTGAGTCTGTGAGCTGCAGGTTTGTAGGGGCAGCTAATGTAGGGCCAGTAGGCTGTAACGGGAAGAGGCCGACAAAGAGGGTTTTAAATACGCAAAGGAGTGAGGATAAGAGCAGCCCCAGGAATTTCCGCCGAACACATGCAGAATGCGCACAAAAGCCAGAATCAGCTCTTTCAATTACCGAATATCTGGATACCATGACATCGAGCGGCCAAATGTGATACCGATGAACTAGTGGGACTTGACATAAGGTATTGGAGTACCTTCTATGGTGAGTGTATAGCCTGAAACATCACGCCGTGTGAACGCTATCGCAGCCCACTTCTCAGGGGAAAATATCAGACCACAGTTTCCGAGAAATTTGTCATCTTCAGAATCGCCCACTGGAGTGTCGCGCGGATGTTTCGATGGTTCCTGCCTGAAGCCCAGATACCGAAGTCGCCTGCGTAGAGTGAAATGTGGATATCTGTGGGCAGGACTATTGGGAGGCGTGTGACACGCATGCTAAAAAGTGTCGGACTCAAGACGCCCCCCTGGTGAACCCCGTGCATGACGAGATGTTGGGCCATTTCACCATCACTTGTGACCATGTAGACATACCTATCTCCTAAGTGGTCCCATAGCCACTTGAAAATTTGTCCTCATAGCCCTATGCATGTCATGTCTCTTCGGATGGCTTCGTGTGCGACGCTATCTAATGCTGCCTTGGTGTCAAGAAAGGCAGCTATTGGGATGTTTCCAGCTGCATTTTGTCGGGTGATATCTGACACCGAGGAAAGAATGTTGTCCACGCTGCTGTGTCCTCTCCTGAACACAGACATCTGTGATGGAGAAATGTCTCGATTCACCAGGTCTGAAACAGGATGTTCCCGCACGAACTTTTCTATTATCTTGCTAATACAACTTAAAAGTGGGACTGACCGGTATGAGTTAACATCCGTTGTCGGTTTGCCTGGATGAGAATCGCCATGATCTGGGCAATCTTCCAGCTGGCCTGAAGATGTCAGATCTGCAAAGATTGGTTGTACATGGATAGCAACTGCTGAGAGCAAGAAAACAGGAGCACCGCAGTGCCTTGGCTTATATAACCAATACTGGAGACATACCCCGCCGCGGTGAATGAATAAAATCAGCTCGTACCGTTTTCTTGCCGTACATTGAAGATGCTCGTTTATTCGTTTCATGCACTTAAGGGCTTTCAACCAAAAATTCAAAGTGATATTTTTAATGCATTTAGCATTCTAGGGATAGTCCACGCCGTTTTAGGTCTGTCGGAAGCTGTCTGTTTTTCCGCGGTAGGGCGACAATTTGATTTTCAACTTGAGGATGGTGGAGGGAGTAGACGAGTGGTGGGACTTGCCAGAGGGAACAGGGAGGGACGTCGGAGGGGTTAATGAGCACGAGATGGGGAATCGGATTCAGGGAGGCACTCAAGCTTCGTTAGTACGTTGATGTCCCAACCAATGGTATTGGGGAATTTCCTAATCATCTGGCGGCGTCGTCATAAGGCGATGAAGACGTAGTCATCATCAGTGGCAAATCCTCCTGAGAAGGTATAAGGATCATGGGTGCGCCTGTTGGGCAGCAGCCAAATGGGAATGGAGTTATCTGCCATGAGCCTGTGACGGCGTCTGTCATCATCATTGGCCATCCTCCTTGACTGGGCATCTGAGAATGTTTTCAGCCCTATATTAGGTCTTAAAATAAAACAGGATTATCGAGGAAATCAAGAACATGTCGAGCAGTACGTCAAACTCGTTGTGCATAGGCTGCGTATATTGGTTTACTGCATTAAACATCCAAGCATAACGTTAAGCCTATCTTCAGGCCGTCGCGCAACCACTGGAGACGTCAGGTCACCGTATACGTACTGCAGCAGCGTGTGTGCGTCTCCTTCTTCGCTCTTCTTTCTTTTTTTTTCGTGGTTACCAGGCCGCAGACAATTCACAACTCCGCACTTAGAAGCTACGACGCTGTGTCATGGTAGCTGCATGAAACCTACTTCACGAGCGATTTAGTTGAAAATAGTTCATGACTCAAACTGCCCACAAAAAAAGACCGCACGAGAGTAGGTAAACACACAAAACGCAGTGTGTGTATGCGTGTGTTTCCCTCCTCTCGTCCGGTCTTTTTTTTTTTTTTTTTTTTGCGCGGTTCCAGTCATGGCTTCGACGTATTGCATGGCCACGGGAAGGCTTCATTCTTTCGAATTAAAAGCACGTAAGAAGACTTAGGAGCCCCGAGGAGTTGTTTTCCCCTCTTGGCGCCATTTCGGTAATGTAGCGTCGACGTAGAGTAGTGCTTGAGCCACCTGCATGTCATCGCGCGTCGCTGGTTCGATTTTCGCTCCTGCCATGGTCTTCTTTATTTTGGCTACATGACGGCGTGCGGTGTTTGGGTGCCATCCCCTGCTCACAACGCCGACTTTTTCACTTTACGGAGACAGAGAAAAATAAGTGCTTTATTGCAGGCCGGAATCACTCTTGCTGTTTGCATCAGTGCTGGCCGGTCATGTAAGGGAAATCCTCAGGGAGGATCTCTCCTACACAGTCCTCTTCTCAGGGCCCTCTTCATCGTTTACAAACTCCGCAAGAGAGCTCCCATCGCAAGAGAGAGCATGGTAATGTACCGCGCGAAGGGAACTATTCAGTAGAAGTACGGCGTCGGAAGGATGGGAACGGAGAGCTTATGGAGGATGCAGTCACGGAAGCTAACGTAACAATCCCACTGCCAATCCAAATTAGCGGCAGACGCAGACACAAGGCACCGCAGACAAAGTCCTTCGGCCGGGTCGTCGCTGTAGAATTTGTGTTAGCCTTACGGAGCACATAACGCTTTTGTATTAATAACTTCTTTGGGCTCCAGGGTTCCTACAATGTCCTGACAACATACGACAGGCAAGGAGTTCAGGGTGCATTGCTGAAGCAGAAAAGAACTATGAAAACGTCCATGCAGGTGCGTTCTTTCACGCACACCGAAACCTCAATGCAGATTATAGAAGCGGTGATGGTATTGTCTATTAGGCATATTCTATTTAATTAGAGTTTGCTTCTATCCAACATCATTGTGCTGAAGAATTTTACACTATGGGGAAAATTCAGGGAGAAGTGACAAAAAAAATAGACACCGCGAGGGCTGTTAAGCTTACAACACTTACAACGCAGCGCCCGCCCTTTCCGGCACGCATTTCGAACCTTCGGTTTTCGGGTGAAAAGTGTGAGAAATGGACGAGGTTACTGGTCCTTTCATTCATAAAAAAAATTACGAGGATGCAAGAACGTGAAGGCGAGAGTCCAGTTGGGCCTTCTGTTCATCTGCTGTTGACCCGTTGACCCGTCGTCACTTGACCAGCACCCTCATTCCGCTCGGTAGCCATTGCCAGGAGCATCCCGTTGGCCCCTGTCATTACTTTCAACTTTCAAGGCGGCCCGCACTACCTCTAGCAGTGGCCGACCCTCCTTTGGCGCTGGTTTTTTTTTTTTTCGATTCCTGGCGCTCGATCCCCGGCACGCGCTGGCTCCGACCCCAGTTTCAACTATTTCTGTACCACCGAATTTCTGTACTTCAGAACACATGTGCTTAAAACATAGATATTTAAGATTTTCGGCCTTCACAATGGTTGCCGATTATAGCTTACGAATGTTCCACGTCTGCTCCCGCCACGACAAGCAGCCATCGTACCATGCCCACGCAGAAACGGAAGCGTGGATAAGGCAGATAACCTGAGAGAATATTTATTTATTATCACTTTTTTTTGCTGAAATATGAGATTGGTTTAGAGAGGAGGTAAAATATTAATATCGATGACAGGAAATCCACTTAATAAAGCTTCGCAACCATGGAACGCTGAAATTTCATCCACACGCTGAAGGCTGGAAAAAATAAAACCTCTGTTTAGCACGACTCACACCTAAAACCCGCTGTTTTCTCGTGATCGCAACGCGTGGGAATTCACAGTTTACCGCCGAGAAGACGTCTGTCATGCTGGTTGACTTACCCTAGAAATTGATGCTCGTTACCTATTACTCGTCAGTGAAGCGCAAGGGGCCTTTCGGCTTACTGCGTTTCGTAAGTCGGGCAAGTGGGCCACAAAGCGCCGGAAACTATGCAAACGTGTTTTTCTTGTTCCGGGGTTTCGGAACCTTGATCCCGGCACCTTTTATTCCTAAGGCACAATGTGCGAAATCATACCATTCGGAGATGAGCAAGCAATAAGGTAGAGAAACATAGCAGGAAGCGAAATAGACAAGGTACTAAGAAATGTCAACATATAAAAGTTACATCGTACAAGACCTGCAGCCGTGGATCGAAAGACGTAAAATAAGACAAACTCTATAGACTCTGGCGTGATCTCTAATTCGCTGAAGACACTCGGAAATCATCGCAATGGGACACTAACCAAACCGCGAAACCGTTACCTGCGCGATGCCCGACACGTCAATCTCAAACTGACGCAAGTAGCTCCTGCCACAGCCTGTTACCGCTCGCTTGAGTGGAGCTATTGCAGAAAACGAAGTTGCACGAACGGTAAATCAGCTTACAATGTGCGCGGAAATTGCACTCTGTGCACGTATTGCTGGACGCGGTCAGGCAATTTCCGCCGCGGTGGCGAATCTGAACCTTTTCGGCGGCCAGTCCACGAGTACTTCGGCTACTCTAACCGATGCGAAACCGTCTTAATAAGCGTGCCCTCCCTTATTATAGGGCGCGCCGACACGACGTGCGTTAACTGGTGCATCTGGCACACGACCGTCTTTATAGATAGCGACCTGCCCAACCGCGCCGATTCCGCGTGCCGAATTGGTTATTACTTGTTCGGTTGTTTTTCGTTCTTTTGGACGCCACTGCAACCGACTGGCGCTGCATTTAATTCCCATTTCTCCTATGTATACGCGTTTGCTCGGCCTGCCATCGTTGTTATCTCGTCTATTTCTTCGTCAGTCGTGCTCAGTCTTTGCCAGTTCACACGGGGGGAAGTGCACACCTTCTGTTTTCTCGGTGGTGCGCTCAAATTAGCGTTTTTTTAACGCGGCAGTGTTACTTGGCTAGGCTGACGAAAGCACGCACCCATCCGGCTTACAACGAATGGGCACCCACCCGGATATTGTCGGCAGAAACGTGTCCACAGCTGCTAAGTTCTAACCGTTTCCTAACGCGTTCCATGGCGTTCCACGCATTTCATAGCGTGTGTACATTCAGAAGAATAAAAAGAAGATATTCAGAACATTCCATCATATAGCGTGGAACAGAAAAAATGGACAGGATGGAGCATTTTGCAGGCACTGTTTCATATAGTGCGTCAAAATATAAAGAAATAAACAGATAGAAACAATGGGCGCGTGGTCATTTCTTATTGGCTAGCGACGCATAGCACGAGCATACCAAAAGAAACTAGCGTTTGTCAGCAATTCCCCCGCAGTCTAGGTTGGCCTCCAGCTTCTGAAGCAGTGTAGCAGCGGCATGAATAGTGTATCCCGAAAAAGTATCCCCAATGAGTCTGATGCCGAAGTGGTAGGTTACAGTCGACCTAGTCAGGAGGCACGGCGACAATCCTAGCCAAACAAAATGCGTTCGCGAAAGAATGTGCTGAAAGACCATATCATTCAGTGAACACATCATGCGCGATGGTATTTGTTCCGTACTGCTGAGCGATCCCAGCAGGAGCACTGTAAAAGAAATTTGTTTTCACCAGGTTCCGATCGCTTCGGCACGGTGGCAGTGGCCCAAAAAAATACCCCGAAGGTAACTGGTTCTCACCGTAGGCATTGACTTGGGACGGCTGTCATACCCAATTGTGCCATTGGAAGGGCTGAAAGCCACCCCGACAGAGCTCCTACAAATGGGGCGCTCCGGATATTGGCCGCGAGGCCCACCACTGGAGAGGCCGGCGCTGCGATCGTTTTGACGTCACTTGTAGGATCACCGTTCCTATCTTCTGCGTAGTTGGCTTGCAGCGCGTGACGCTTCGCTCAGGAAGCGCGTTCTAGAAGTATTTTCGTGTTAATTTCCTTCGTTTGAAGTTAATTCTCAGTGCGTCAAGCGCAGTTCGACCTAATGGTGACTGTATAACCGTATCAACTGTGGTAGATTATCCGCAAACACCATGAGCGTGGTGGTGTATTACGCATGCGACCGAAGCGTAAGCAGCGGCTTGTTTCCTCGATCAACAATGTGGACTACGACGATCGCCGAGTGAAGTTTCTAGATTTCCCTTGTTTGAAAAAGAAATGTATAAAGCAGGGAATCGTGAAGCGTTAACTGCTCGCCGAAGCACACGCACCCGCCGTGCCTGCCCGCACGGCCGACGGTGCGGCTCGAGCCGACGCAGGTTGCGGCAGCAACAATTTGTCGTCGCTTTTTAAAATCACGCAAGTCGTGGAAAAGAAGTTCCAGATTGGTGAAAGTGGATGTTTGCGTGATGAAAAATTCTGATAGGTAGTGTCATCAGCTGTGGTTTTCAAAGCGATGCTCAAATATCTGCCGCGATTTACACCGACCAGCCGCGGAGGTCGGTCCCGGCAGCGCCGGCCTGTTCTCGCACGGTGCGGCGAGCGGCCGAAGGATGGTTATGCTTGCGCGCAAGAATCGACCGAGGCCGTGCAGGTATCTTGATCGTCGATCGCTTCAACAGAAATCACCGCGCTTACAGATTTCCCAGCGCGGTGAAACGTTCTGTTAGGGACTGTCACTCGCAACTCTAACGGCGATGAAATATCTGCTGCGACGCCAAGCCTAAAGTTCCCAAGATCCGATTACGTGCATCCGAACGGCTGCGAGCTGTTGGCGAAGGCCCTCCCGTCGCGCACGCGCGTGTTGCGTTTGTGTTCCTCGAAAAGTTCTTGGGGGCCCCCAACGCTCGGTTCTCCTATTCTAAATATCCCCATTACCCGAAATCATTAACGACGTGTTTCGCCTCGTACGCAGTCTCGCCTTCTGTGAAAAGTCGTGAGTTGAAATTGATGCTTGAGAAATGCCGGCTTACTGTAAACATACAAAACACGCTGCAATTATAAATTACCACGCCGAGCACCTAATGAAAACTAAATATAGCCTTGTCCGAACCCGCTCGAAGACGTTAAAAACTCGCGTTCATACCGTTCATACATTGCGGACAAGTCGCGAAAAGTATACATCAGCCGTGCAGAGTACACGCTACGGCAGTGATCGTTAATCAAATCCGGGCATGACTATAAAAACATCGTAGGGGAAATAGGCACTGATTAAGCCAAATTGCAGACCATAACAATACTTTTAAGCATGTGCGGCGAAGCGATCTGATCACCGTTATCGCGTCGAATTCATTTACCAGGCAATACGAGCAGTTCGCGCAGTGAGATAATAAGTGAGCGACGCGTTCCGTCGCTGTTACAAGGTGTTTGCTTGCACACACATGTCCCGTCACAAGTGTTTCATAATGAATTTCCAGCGTACTTTTCTCGGCATCAGTTGCATCGTCCTTGGCGTTAGCTAGCTGGCTGCGTATGTAAAAGCTGTGGGTCGCGATGGTAGCAACTACCTAAACGCGGCGGTGTCGCCGGGAACAAGCGAGTCGCTCATTGCTTGCCCGAACTATTTGGTTTACAGATAACTTTTTTGGTAATTTGCATCAAATCCACAAGGAGCGGGCGAGACGGTGGCCACAACAAGAAAACACGCTTCCGCATACGCACGGGAAATGTGTTGTAGCAGACGACAGCAAGATTCGGCGTCCTACAAGTGACGTCACTCGTAGGTGGCGCCACGGTATGTCCTCGAGGCCAATATCCAAAACGCCACAGCCGCTGAAAAGGTTGCTGTGGATTACTGCTCTCTTTCGCTAGAAAAAAAAAAACATTGTTTACCGCAAGAATGACGGCGCTTCCACGCACACAAAGGCCCTATTGTGGTGTTCATACAAAGTCGAGCCTTCCCTGTGAACGTTTGATTGATTGTAGGGTTTAATGTGCCGACGCTACGCAGGCGATGAGGCGCGGCGCCGTAGTGGAGGGCTCCGGATTAATTTTGACCACGTGGAGATCTTTATCGTGCGCTGAAATCTGGTACGCACGGGCGATTTTGCTTTTCGCCTCCATCAGAAAAAGCAGCCGCCGCGGCCGGGAATCGAACCCGCGACCTCGTGCTCGGCAGCGCAACGCCTTAGGCACTGAGCCACCACGGCGGGTCCCTGTGAACTTTTGCACGTTCATTGACCAACTTCGCGCCAAAAGAAAGCTCCTCAACGTAAAGCGAAAGTGGAGAAAGTTTCCGCATGTTTAAATGAACGAAAATGCTCCAAAATAAAGAATGTTGGTGGAGCAGACGCATATGGTTTACTAGCAGTGTGGTTTACTTGTGTATACGCTGACGTTTGCATAGCTAGTAAACGGTTGTAGATGTAACCGTGAATTTTCGCTGTTGCCCGGTATTATCGGCAGTGATCGGTGCATTTGTCATTATTTGGTATGACCACTATTTATTAAGCAAGCAGTCGCAGGCCCCACTGCGAGCAAAGCCAAGCTGCCGAGTTTGAGGATTAAACAGAGCCTCACCTGACGTAGCGCACCGTCCCTACACGGCATTCTTTGCCGAGTACCCTCCCAGCCAGAAACGTGTAACGCCCTGCATTTACACACACAAAAAAATGCAGATATCACGGAAGTTCCACCTGTATCGCTATAATGCCGTAAATGGAGAAAACTGGTCCCACGATTTTTTTTTAATTAAAAAAACTAAAAAATAGGGAAAATTACGAGACGTGTCACGCTCTGCATTCCCGCAACATTGCAGATTTCGCGAAAGTTCCACCTGTAATCGTTATAATAGCGCAAATTGAGATAATTGGTCGAAAGAAATTCTAGAGAAACTAAAAACTAAAAAATACATAAAATGATTCCGGAAAATGGCGAACCTTGTAACGCCCTGGATTTACGAATAATGCAGATTTCGTAAAAGTTACGAATTTAATCGTTGTAATAACGTAAATTGAAATAATTTGTCGAACTAAATTTTTCAAAAATAAAAAAATAAAATGATTATGGAAAATGGCGAACCATGTAACGCCATGATTTCCACAATATTGCAGATTTCGCGAAAGTTATGTAATCGTTGTGATAACGTAAATGTAGATAACTGATCGGGGCAAATTTCGAAAAAAAAAACTGAAACAAATATTAAAAAATTCCGGGATATGGCAGGACGTATAACGCATGGCATTTCCACAATAATGCAGATATCACGAAAGCTTCACCTGTAATCGTTATAATATCGTAAAAGGAGATAATTGGTGGAACAAAATTTATGAAAAACTGTAACAATAAAAATATATGCAAATAATTACGGAAAATGGTGAGCCATGTAACGTCCTGCATTTCCACAATAATGCAGATTTTGCGAAAGTTCGAGATCTAATGGTTATAATAACGTAAATTGAGATAATTGGCAGGACGAATTTTTGAAAAATTAGAAGATAAAAAAATAATAAAAATTACAGAGAATGGCGGAACGTATAACGCGTGGCATTTCCACAATAATGCAGATTTCGCGAAAGTTCCACCTGTAATCGTTATAATAGCGTAAATGGAGGTAATTGGTTGGACAGGATATGGAAAAACCCGAAAATTTGACTAAAAACTCACACTCAAGACAAGCGGCATAAGAATTCTACGCACTATAGATAATTTTTTGAATTTCTGCTGAATTTTTTTGGCACGCTGGCTCCCATTGTCCCCGTCTGCGATGGGCAGGCCGCCATCTATAAAGCCGGTCGCGGTGCCGCACTCGGTTTGTTTTTGACCGTATTTGTACCTGGCTAATTTTTGCTGCGGTTGATAGCAATCATTTCCTGAAACATTGGGTATGCGCGACAAACAGAGTCACAGGAGACAATGTAGTTGATGCAACTTAACCAGCGTGAGCAGAACGCCCCGGACGCTGTGCAGCTACAACCGACACCATGCGCCCATAACGCGCTTGTGTTTCTATGTTTTACGGGTGCGTTCGTACCTTAAATCGTCTACCACATCATAAGTACTGCTATAAAAAAAATCCCTTAAATTGAAGTCAAAATAGCTCGTTCTGCAAGATTGCAAGCCCTGCCTAACTTCTGTTTGGTTGTGACGGCCTCGGCCAATCGCACAGCGGTCCATAGCAGGTCAGGACTCATAAGTTGTACTGCGGGAAACGAGCTAGTGAGTCGCACAGCCATTCTCTTTTTTCCTAATCATAGAGCTTATTTGAGTTAAGTTTGCGGATGACCCAAACATGCATTTTTGTCTTTATGGCCACTTTGAAAACATCGCTCCAGTACTTGTTAAAATTTTTCACTAGTGAAATATATGTGTTCCAAAGCCTTCAATGTGCAGAGGACGTTACAAAAGGAAAAGGTGGAGCGGATACAGTCACAAATACATTATAGCGGAGAAACGAGGAAACGAACGTAACAACAATATTTGGAGGGAAAATAACGTAAACATAAAAAAAAGCTAAGTTCAGGTCATAAAAAATAAAGGCACTTCCCTGCGGTAGACCCAAAGGTATAACCGATCTAGGTTTTTAACAGTACCATCATAGTGTTCATAGCAGTTTTGGTCTTTGTACTACAAAAATCGATGCCCTGCTGGTTTATAAATAAATATATAAATAACCCTTGCGTCTACCCATCGACACTTTTCTTCCATTTTTTTTTTCAGACATATCGAAAGACGCGGCAATGCGAGCAGACGCTGCAGGCGCCAAGAAGACGGAGCCAGTGCTGCGCCGTCACATAGTCGGACGTGCAGAAACCAACCTTGCAACTGGCCAGCGTTGCGATAGGCAATGCTCGGGATCTTAACGGTCGCGTAGCCGATTCTGCTAATAAGATCTGACTTTACCCATCACTGTCGAGTGTCATTATCAACGATAGCATACCCTCTTCCTCCCATGTCACTTAACTGAAACAAAGCTTATCGCATGCGGTAGTGAGGCAATCTGTTTTATAAAATTTACTGGCTAAAGTTCTTGCGCTTAAAATCTGTGCTCAGCAAACGTTTTCGCGTGCATTTCGTTTACATTTACAACTCTGTGCCTTGCAATCTTATTTCAGAAAAACGCTCAGACAAGCTCCGTCAATCCAGTTTCCCAAACCATGAGTTGTGGTGCCACAAATTTTAGACGTACGGCGCTTCTGTTAGTGCCGTGTTCGTTTTTGAACTTTTTAGACGGCAGCTTGTTTTTAGCACTTTGGTGTATCTTTAAACGTGGAACGACCAGCAGGGCCTTAATTATTGATTTGGATAGGTGATTCCATTGGCTAGATTATCTGGTGTGAAGAATACAAATTTTAAGAATACGAACATTAAAAATTAAGCCCATGCCGACAGTCAAACAGATTAAAGTTAGGTTTACAGACAGCAATTTACCTTAAAAGTGCTGCATAAGGCTGATAGCACCGTCAGTGCGCGTCATTAGGAAAAAGGTAGAAAGTGCAAGGTAAATTTTGTGGCTGAAGCGCTACATGTGCGACAGTATAGTGATAGTGGGTCCGCAGTAAAGGCACACTGCAATTTCCTACTGAGCCTAAAGACCATCCAAACTGGCTTGCCATAAAGAACGTGTAAATTCTAATCAGGAAAAGTGGTGGTTGTGTAGGGTGTTCGTCTAAAGGCAGAGCGATAAGATTTACAGACATGACTTCGCCATGTTAAACACTAGGATAGGTAGACGCTGCTCGAAATTTCTTCGGCTATTTCACACGGATTTTGTGACGACAAACGAGTGTTTAAGAAAGCAGCTGCCCTTGCACCACCTGCCTCACATTATTTTCTACCTTCGGCTCTGTCTGCGCAAACTTTACGAGATGACAGCGCATGGAGCATAGTGCTTTCTTCTCTTCTTCAGAGATTTACAAAAACATTAGAACGCTGGAACTCAGACACCGAACTCAGAAAATTGCTGGATATAAATATCCCACGCGGCCACAAATAACAGTGTACGCTTAGCTGTACGTAGGTGTGAAGATGTAATGTGGAACTCACGACGCAAATGGTCGAGCAGTCAGTAAGAAATGCTAACGTTGTAACAAAAGAAGTTATTGGCTATACAAAATCGTAAACGTAATCGTACGACGTGTACAACGAGATCCAGCAGAGACCCCTGTGACGTCCACGCAGAGAACGAACATTATTATCATGTATCGTAATTGGTGGCGGCAAGTTTAGTCCCCTCAAGGAAAAGATTCAGCGCAAGAGTGTTAAGGTAAACACTTACTTTATCTCCTTTCGGGTCTAGTGCCTTGTGGTTTGCCCAATTAAAAGCCTCGACAAACTTTATGCAGTTACCGTCAAATAAACATTACACGAAGACCATGGGGCTACTAGGCATGTAAAATGCGTTGTCTCTAACGAGGTAAACCAAGGTAAAACGAATAGGGCGCTGAAAGACTTTACGAGAATTTCGGGTTAGTGATATCGGCATGTGTTTAAGTGGACATTGAGGGTCACCACATTAAAACGTGAGAAAAGCGTTTCAAACTTTCTAACGGTAGGTTAGCAAGCCAGTAATAATTCAGTCCTTTTCTTATCGGCTTTCATTCGGCTTGTCCCGCGACAATTGGTATGAAGCACCTGTCACGGAGAATCGCTCTACTGCACTGAATACAGTGACGAACATCTCCGTTCGGCCTTAGCACAACAGCATCTATAATGGGTACACCGTGTGAACAGCTTTTTACAACCGATTTATTCACATTTTCTTTTCCTTCAGACAAACAAAAGGGAATGCATTTACAAGTGCCCTTTGCACCGAATGTTCTTCTCCGTCGATTGTCTGATGTCGACGTTCACCGGGGCAATTTTGGTGGGTGGCGAGGACATTCAACCTGCGTACCTTATGCGTGAAAAAAAACAAATGGCCGACATTTGTTACCATCAAATGGGTGAGCCTCTAAACCTTCATGGCGGGAACGGCTCCCAACCGCATTTAAAACTAGCGCGTCGTCACTAGGGTAGATTATAAGGCTGATGCTAATGGCGCAAGGTTTTGTTTTTCTTTTTTGCGCGAATAGTTAAATGATAGGTTAGGACTCTTAAAACTCCGCAATATGGCGACAAACAACAGCCTGACACGTTCGCATCAGTGTTCCTATTGAAGGATAGTGAGGAGGCGGACGAAAAACTACCCTACTTCCCATCACTACACCGCTGCTCCCTTCGCTGGGGTGTAACCGCCAGTCTCTACAGGCCCGCTTGTCAAGTTGTGTCTGAACACCAACTTATAAGAAGCTCTGTCTCATAACCGGCAGGATCACGGTTCGGGTCCTCATTAATCTAGACATGTTAGCAGAAGCATGTATGTATGTATGTATGTATGTATGTATGTATGTATGTATGTATGTATGTATGTATGTATGTATGTATGTATGTACTGTAATGTATGTATGTAGTATGTATGTACGTATGTATGTACGTACTGTACGTACGTATGTCTAATTTTGTATGTGTCTCGGTATGTATGTATGTACGTACGTACGTACGTATGTATGTATGTATGTATGTATGTATGTATGTATGTATGTATGTATGTATGTATGCGTGTTGCCACATGTTTCCACGTGTGCCGTTTGCGTGCGGCTTTCTTTCTATACTTTTGAAAGTGCGGATACGTACGTACATAGTGTATGTGTGGGTGCGTGCACATCTGTGGGTATGCGCGTGATGTGCGTGTGTGTGGCAGTTCCTTGTGATTGTGGCAAGACAGCCACAGTAAAACTCTATTTATTTATTTATTTATTTATTTATTTATTTATTTATTTATTTATTTATTTATTTATTTATTTATTTGTTTGTTTGTTGTTTGTTTACAATACCTCAAAGGCATGGAAGAGCACTTCGGCGCGAGGGGGTAAACAAAGTAAAACAAGAACACAGCTCAGAGTAAGGACAGAACCTCGCATATCTCGAAAAATCGGCTAAGTAGGAATTTTCAGCGGCACCGAACAAGTTCCTATACGTCCCATGTATTTGTTGCCATTTATTTCGAAGTCTTGTTGGGCCAAACTGCGGATATCTCGAAATCTTGAGTGAGAGTGGAACGAAAATTTCGCAGCCGTGGACCGTTTGACAAGATTCGCGCGTTCCTGCTGCGCCAAAGACACTCGATTTTTTTCTGTTTGGCCGCGCCTACCACAAAGCCGATGTTTTCCCCCGAACGTGAAGTCTGAGCCTAGAGGCATGTCAACTTCATCAAGCAACCCTGTGGTACGCCGTGTGACGGTAGAGACATGCGCAGAGGTACAGTGTACTAGAAGATAGAGGTGTGTCGTGCCGGGAAAAACCCAATGGAGAGCAGAGGCAGGGAAGATCGGCTCATGCAATGCGTAAATGGGCGTCAAGAGTTCTCCTTACTAGGCCCGAGTGCGACCCCAAGGCAGACCAGCATTACGCAGTTCTTTTCTGCTAAGTAAAATTGCAGTGCCACAAAACCCAGCCGGTGAACGTCTCTTGTAATTTTTTTCTCTTTCAAACCTTTATGAACAGCGAAATTGGAAGCTGCTGGTGAAGAGCTGGTTAGTAGTAGCGCCTTTTTTGCAAGGAACTCGATATTTCACGGCAATTCGCGCAACCATATATATACAGTAATACTTCGCTTACTCGAAGTAGTAAGGGGAAATATTTCGAGATAAGCGGATTTTCGAGATAAGCACAGTTGCGCATATATATATATATATATATATATATATATATATATATATATGTGACAAGTTGACAAGTGGCCCAATAAAAACAACTTTCGGTCTTTCAATCGGGAATCGTCCTTCTTCGAGAATGAATAGTACATACATACATGCATACATACATACATACATACATACATACATACATACATACATACATACATACACATACGTACGTACATACATACATACATACATACATACATACATACATACATACATACATACATACATACATACATACATACATACATACATACACACACAAATTGACACAACATAAAAATATACCTAGACAGCGAGGGAGAGAGAGAAGGAGAAGGAAAGACCTATAAGCAGTTATGGTCCCACGTTACACCACCACCCCCAACCGTACCTTTATCTAGCGACGCCAAGACTAAGGCAGGCAGCAGGCATCCGGTGATTTCACCGTTGCCGTCCGAGTTTCGCACCACGCCAGTATCGCGCAATGGTTCACCAGGGAGCACGAATTGTGCTCTCTGCGGCGCCTGTTGACGGCTGCAAAGCGAGCGCTGCTCTGAGGAGGAGGAGGAAAGCGCGCGCGAGAGGTCTTCGCCACCGCCGCCACCAGCCGCGTGGTCGCCGCCGCCGACGCCCGCGCGCGCCAGCGAGAAAAACCAGTCCGTTGCCGGCAGCGCTCGTTGCAGCTCGCTCCGATCGCTTCGCCCGCTGGCTCCTAGTGCGCGGATCCGTGCATGCGGCCAAGCTTCTGCCCGCGCGCGCGTTCAACCGTCGACGTTCAACGTTGGGACACCGACGCGCATCATCCTCACCGCTGACACTGGCGGCTGGCAAACGACGAGACGACGATTGTTCGCGACGCTGTTTCTGTGCGACGGATCTCTGTGGATGAGCACGTTTCTGCGCTTGCGTGTCTGCCGAAAGTGTCGATGATGCAGGGCATGGCTGCACTCGCCCGACCTGAGTGATTCGTACTACTTGTCCGCTACCACTTCGAGTGGGCAATACTAGTAGTGCTACCGTTGTAGCAGCGCTGAAGACAGGCCAGTGTTCATCCTGTGTTTCCCATCACTTCGTGTTGTTCCTCGCCGTTGGCGTGGTTTTCTGTTTCCTCGACTCCGGTCCCTGGGGGGCCGCGCGGAGAGCGGCTTTGGAGAAGGAGGCGGAACAGACGCCGTCATCTACGAAGACCTGCGCCGGGAAATAAGTGTTCCTCGGTCATCGCCTGTGCGCGTCGTTTCTTTTCTGTGTGTGCGTTTCTTCTCCTTGGTTTGTTGCGTTCGCCCGGGGCCAAACATGAGTGTTGCTCGGCGCCAACGCCGTACGGACCTGTGGATACCGTTCGCGCTCGTCGCAGCCTGCACCATCACAGGTAAGTGGGTCGGAGGCACCGGCACAGTGTGACGAGCATTATCTACCACAGCTTCCATCTCTCTCTTTCCTCTCGGGACTGTTGCTGTTATTCTTTTCGCAGTGGCGCAGAGTTGCGCCAGGAAACGCTTTCAGGATCGGTCATCTGAAATAACTGGGAAAGGTCAGAAGCGCTAAGTGCGAGGGCTTTTTTTTTTTTTCGGACACGGGTCGGCTTCTCTTGCGGGCGTTACGGTGGTCAGTAACCTACTTTAGCGGGAGGCAGCGCCGCAACTCCATTTGTTGGCGGCGTTTGGATGTTAGAAACGCCACTCATGACGTTCCGAAGACATACTTGCAAGGGAAGCCGGTGCTATTTGCCGTGCTTGTTGCCTCTGACGGGCAGAAAAACTCTTTTCGGGACTTCCAGTGAGAAAATTTCCCTCACAGCGGTTTTTATTGCCCGAAACGTCCCATCGTGACCGTAAATTGCTGTCGCGTAGAGAATACAAGATGTGAAGTAATAAGGTGTGGCGGCAAAAGCCCCACCCATTAGCCCCGCTCCTCCGTGTCATTCCAACATTCCACATCCCTCCACGTCACTGCCATTCATGGTTGCGCAGACGAGACCTCCTGACGAGCGTTTACGCAAAGGGAAGGGTGTGGCCGGCTGTCAAAACATTCAACAAGGAATTTTAATTGCGCACTTCCATTTTTAATGTCTTTCTGCAGCGTGAAGGGTGCTTTATAAACAAGTCCTGGCAGCGTCAGGGCCTGAACTCTGCGCTTCGATGCTGTTGACCCAGTGTTCTGCGGAAAAACGGGAATCATGGAAAAAAGAAGCACACCTCTCTTTCGCGCACTTTCCGCTGATTGCTTCTGGGACTTCTCAGAGCATATCTTCTACCGACGTCCGCCCAAATTTCAGCACCCACTTTGGTTTGGTGCCGTCACAGCCCTCTCAAAGCCACCCAGCTCGCTGTACTGATAGCTAAACTGAGAGAGTAACCATCTAAAGTAAAAGGACCAGCTGCTTAGCACCGGCTTCGCCAGTGCTCCCCTGATTGCTTCCACTGAGGATATAACGGACCTCAAAGGTTGCTAGCTCCAATATGTCGCTTGCCAAGCAAAAATGTACCTGAACACCCGCCGCGGTGGCTCAGTGGGTAAGGCGTTGCGATGCTAAGCCCAAGGACGCGGGTTCGATTCCCTGTCGCGGCGGCCGCTTTTCTGATGGAGACGAAAAGCGGAAACGCCCGTGTGTGCGATATTGCGGCGCACGTTAGAGATCCCCAGGTTGTCAAAATTCATCCGGAGCACTCCACTACGGCACGCCTCATCACCTGTGTAGCGTCGGCCCGTTAAACCTCATAATCAATCAAATTGTACCTGACGCGAAGAAAATGCCTGCAGACCAGTTCGTAGATAACCCCGTCATCCGCTGCCACGACACAAGCAAACTTCTCACTTTCGAAACTAAGTTTAAAAGGGTTGCTTGTAGCAATACATATATGGTTCGCTGAGTAATTGTGACGGCTGCTGATTGCTGTAATGGACATCGCTTGAACGTTGCTAAAGATGTCGTGGCAATAAAGCCGGATGACCAGCGAGCAAACGTGAAGAGAACGACTCCCAATGCAACATATATATTTTTATGTATAATGATGGCAATTTTATCGTCATCATGAGCAGCCGCAGCAGCCTGGTTGAGTCCACTGCAGGACGAAGGCCTCCCCCATGTTTCTCCAGCTTTTCCTGTTTTGCGATGCCCTTTTCCATTCTCTGACTCCAAATTTTGATTACATCCGTGCATCGAGTTGATGGTCTTCCTCCATTTCTATTCCGCTCCTCGGTAGTCGTTCTGTTACCCTGATTGATTTAGCGACAATTTCATAAACCGCTAAAGCGGCCGCTTCTTGACTTGTGCCATAGCAACATAATTTTACCTGTTGTCGTTAAAAGGTACTGAGAAAATAGGCTACGAGCATGGAGTGCAGGGCATTGATGTCTGTCGATTTTTAGGGTCATAGCACTACTTTGATCATTCCCTCAAAACCCGGCAGCCTTAACAAACGCCACTGCAAAAAAAAAAAAAAAAAACGAAATTCGGCGCTCAGAATTTCCCGCGAAGTGTTTTATAACGCGTGCGCCAGAAATAAAACACAAAGAAAAGGATCGCGCGTTGCTAGGAAACGCCTGGACAGGCGCACAACCACGCTGTAAAAGCAGGCAGGGCCGCGCGCAGCCGCAGCGGCAGTTAGCCGCGAGCGAAGTACGGCACCGTCGCACCGTCGCGGAACGTACGGTACGTGCGAAACGACCTGCTGCGGCGAAACGACGTTCGTCCTCCACGGAGCAACACCCGTCAGCGAAATAACCCAGCGACACACTCAGTGACGAGTAATGCCCTCGCATTTGCACATCGTGAAGCTCGCTTAGGTTACCGCATAGTTTTAAGCGTAGCTACGGCTATGGTTCCGTGTATTTTTCAGGTTCGCGAATAAAAACTACCGTACTCGTGTCTTTAAGGCGCGAGGCGTAGCGGGGTGTTGTAAAACTATTGTTTAGGTGTGTGTGGTTATTAGCACGCGGCCACGGCCAGTTACACGCCGTTCTACGCATGATTTGGGCTTCAATTTAATAGGTATCAACCCTTGGATGTCTGTGCACTTTGTGCAGATTAGTCCTCTATACGCACTACTGTCAATACAAGCAGAGCCAAAATAAAAGCGTGTGTTTGCATGTTTGTGTACTTCTTAGAGATGGCAGCCGTCAAGTATCTAGAGAAATAACATTTACTCATTCCTTTGCCCTAAATTGTATGTGTCACATCAATGTCGTTTGCTAAAAAGGTGCGCTGGTGATCCTCGTCCCCAGAGTGGAATGGCTCATGATTTTTTTTCTATCTTCTTTCGTGCCGGTGCTAGTAGACCGAGAAACTTCTTTAGTTTGGGATGAGACACAAGAACCGGTTCGAAGTATTAATTCCCCACAAGTGTTGCTTAAACGTTTCAGGGAACCATTTTCGGACATTAGTCGAGTCATTGTCCATTTAAAGCATGACAAGAACATTACTTTTCACTGGTGAAGAACTTTCTCACAAGTGCACAGCTACGCTGTATGCGTTGGTTTTTTGCGTTTTTAACGTTGCTTCATGTACAACACAAAGACTGCATGCAGCAATTATTAAAGTATTACACCAACCCGCCAACTCCTTTTTTTTTTTATTCGGGGGCATGATTAAACAGAAAACATCATCACATTGAAACAATCCTATGCGGGAGAGGCTTTTGCACTTGATCTCAACACCACTTTTCTCTGCGCATGGGTTGCGCATGCTGCAAAAGAGAAGTTTGTCTGGAGTTTTACGCAACCGGCTAAACTGCTACTGCTCACTCACAAGCCGGCCCCTGTTAATTATTCGCCCGTCTGGATGAAACCCCAGCCAAAGCAAGGAGTGGTAATTAATTATTCACAGTAGCTCCAGCCCGTCAGTGAGCGGTAATGGTTCGAGTAAAAATTAAGACAGACATCCCTCTTGCGAGATGTGTGGCGCATGCGCAAAGAACGCGGTGGGTGACACCAAGTGCAAGAAACCTTTTCCATGATACGCCCGGGTTTTGGGGTTCGTATTCGCCGCGCTTGGCACACTTCGTGAGATGCGCCGTTTTCTTTTATACGGTGCACGGCTAAAAATTGTGAGACGCAGTTACACTTAGTTTTTTATTTCACGACAGTCGAGTATTCATTGGCACGTTCGGTTGACGAATACTGGCATGCGTTACGTTTCTTTTTTTTGTTTTATTTATTTATTGTTTCACGCCTTAGATCTGGCATAACCTGGTGGGAGCGCCACCGAAGAAACGGTACACAGTTAACCTGCCTGCGCATAAAATGTTGGCACAGACCTGTCAGGACTTTGAGGCTTTTGTAGGTTATAACGCCGACCTCGGGGACTTAGAATATGAACCTAATGTTGATTTTATTTGATTGATTGTAGGGTTTATCGCGGCACCGCAACGCAGGCGATGAGGCGCGCCGTAGTGGAGGGCTGCGGGTTAATTTTGACCACCTGGGATCTTTAACGTGCGCCGAAATCTCGTACACACGGGCGTTTTTGCATTTAGCCTCCATCAGAAAAGCGGCCGCCGCGACTGGGAGTCGAACTTGCGTCCTCGTGCTCAGCAGCACAACGCCTTAGCCACTGAGCCACAGCGGCGGGTACGTGCACCTAATGTTTCCTTTTGGGGAAGCGTGTGGTTCAGGTCGCGCACATACGCCAAAAGAACATGCGACAGGTCGTCTAATACTAATAAACCGGCGGCTTAATGAAGCAGAGTATCGAGTTTACCTGCTTACGTAAGCAGCATATCGATGATTGAAAAATCACGCACTCTGTAATGCATGGCACAGGAAAAAGGTCAACGGAGCAGCGTTCTCTGGTTACCTCATTTGCTCCCAAAGCAACTGCTATAAATAGCAGTTCCCTCGTTATGGCTGGCTGGTAAGTTGCTCGGGCTGCAGCAAACTAGCTGACACGCTTGTATTTGCTTCCTGAGAATTATGAAAGCATATATCCTACGTTTCCGCGCTGCGTGCATCGTAGATCCTTCAGGCCTCATGCGTTGGTATACCTGAAGCCGCACCAATTATATTTCTATGCAACTGTTTTTTGCGTTATGGTGTGCACTTGATAATTCCATTTGCAGCTTCGGCTTGCATTAATGGAAGCCCGATCGACTACGTCGTTGCTCGGAAGTGAAGAGCACAAACTCACACAACTGAAGTTCACGCAACTGAACACCCTAGCGGGTACACTGCGCTCGTCAGCAGTAAACAGAATTCAATTAGCTGGGTACTGTTATCTTGTAAACACTTTTCTTGGAACTATTGCGTGACAGGAGCTGCTTCAATCACGAACAGTTACGATCAATTTGATGGGGATCGCCGGAGCATCGTTTAGCGGGCCTTTCAAGCTGCACAAAGGCCGTTTTTAGAACTTTGGAGATAGAGGTAGCGGGGCCGCCTTCCCCTCATTGTTTCTTGCATGATACAACCTTGATACAACCCGCGATATGGCGCTGCTGCTTGTTTATTTGCACCCTAGTGATCGCCTTCGAATTGATCCCGACTGTACGCGCAGTGAGTCACGATTCATCAAGATGCACTGAAAGATGCACTGCAGTATCTTTTTCTTACTTTCAACAGCCGAAATCAAACCTGCGTCCCTCGCGTTATGAAACCGGCATCTAACCGATTGCGCTATCTTCGCATTCGGGGCGCTCAGCGTTTCCTTTGGTTTCGTGGCTTTGGACTTTGGCGATTGAAGTTGATTTTCGCAGTGCGGATTTCGGACCTTAGGAGGGTGGATTGTGTACTTTCATTTAACTCAGTTTACACGGAGAAAGCTTCGCTTTTAGGGGCAAAGCCCCTTGGGGGCTCAGGCTGTCGGCGTCTCATGTCGTCGTAGCATCATGTAGTCACGGCACTGAAACATCGGGACACTCGCTTTCCAACGCCTCGCGCTAGATGCCTCTACCCCAAACGGTTTCATCTCCGTGGGCAAAAACGCCAAGGCGCGAAGAATAAACTTGTACACTGTTCATGCTTCGCTCCTCCTCAGGTTTCACGTTAGTGGAGATAACCCGGAACTTTTTAACCATCTTTTTTTTTTTTAAGGAAAGGGGCACATATAAGAAAGTCCAAGTGAAGACCACCAGCTCCACTGCTGCCTCGATCTTCGTATCTCAATTGCGAAGGAGGCGAACTTGTTTTCCCAAAGTATACCGAAAGCCCCCATCGGTGGTCGTCAGCACGGCAAAACGAACCTGACCCCCTCGGGAGAGAGAGAGTTAGAGGAAAGTAAGCGGCCTTTTATTGATGAGTAGAGACAAAGGGGTCTCGACCTGCATTAGTGATGAAGCCTGGCCCGCTGCTTTCCGTTACCGGCGAGTGATATTGGAAGCAACGGCGAAGCGCTGCGGGGAGGGTCCCAGTAATTGTCGGCGCCGCGCAACCGAAAGCTGTAAACATTGCACGCGTGTTGTCGCGCCGATAAACAAGACTGCGCCAGTTTTATGCAAATTTATAGGGCGCAGCCGAGAGAGGTTCGTAAATAAAGCGCACTTAATAGGCGCGCACCAACCAGAAATCGTTTTTTTTTTATTGTCCTGTGTACTATAGGTGCTCTAAATGTGCCATGAATACGAAATAAATGTTTGGTTCCTTGAAAAGATTGCAAATGTCCCAAAACAGTCATGCCTATTTTAAAACAAACTTTAAAAATTATGACCTAGTAATGAGGAGTACGTGCAAAGTGCTGTCAACTCACCTGCCGCTTTCTAACCCCGCCCTTATGACGTCACAAAGATTTCGCTTGTAGGATTGGTGGCGACCCAAAAATTCACCGCCAGGAAACATGAATATGGACTCTAGTAATACCTACAGTAATGTTGTTTGTGTTATTTTAATGATAGCATAAAATTAACCCACTGAAAAATCTGTTCTGTGTTTTTTTTTTTTAAATATTCACAAAATTACGCCACTCTTGACGTTGTGTATGGCAATACTTGAATGGGTTTCAATATTTCGCGAGTTTATTTTCGGACGGGAGGAGGGTACTACGCCCAGCGGCTCCGTTTCCGTTCACGCGTTGCCATAATTTGCCAAAGCGCGCTAAAAAATATCAGCTTCGCGACGGGAACCTGATCGGCAAACAATTTCGGCGGTTCCATGTCTTCCGCGGGGAGCAGTCTAAAACAGGTTGTTTACGGGGCTACGAAATCTCAGCCTCAATTCTGTTTTCGAGCGCATATTTTAGGTTCAGCGACTTAATTAAACTACCAAACACTCCTTTTAATCAAAGCTCGGCGTTTTCTGCACCACCCCTAGCTTCGCGTAACACATCTAACTTAAGACCTTCTTCGCCCGTTCACGATATATTTTCCGTTCACAAAACAGCGGACTCATTATGTCCTCGAACTTTAAGCCGCTTTTTTCCCTCGCTGGGCCTTCCTGAAAGGCCTTCGTTAGAGCCTACCCCTCCAAATCGCCGGATGACCGCGCACACAACGAAGTCTACAGGTACGTCGTTTCGCCCAGCGCGTATTTGCTCCTTTTTTATTTCTCTCCGCTCGCTGATGTGCGCGCGCTCGTGGCCGAAGGATTAAAGCCGCCAATTTCGTCCCACGCACGTCAAGGATGTCTTGGGTCACATCGCTCGTTTGTAGTAACGGCGATGGACGCGCAGCTGAACCACCACTATTGTAGGTGGTGGCGAGTCAGGGCGTTACGCAGTATACATTTTAGCCCCTGGCTCGTCGCGCTTGGAATTTCTTTGCATTCTCGGCAGTTGGTCATTGTTTAGTGAGCTCTGAATATCAGCTCCGCGGTCTTAAAGTGCGCAATGTGACGATCCGGGATCAGACTACAAAGTGGCGTAGATGAAAGCGCTGACTCTCGTTTCAAGGGCAAACGGGGCGTTGTCGACCTGGAAAAGAGAACGCCTTCTTCGGGAAAAAACACATTCGACGGTCGCTCGATGACTCTTGTGCCTGCCAAAGGCGAAGGTTACGCCTTCTTTATGCGATGGACATTAGCTCCGTTTTTTTACGGTATCCTTGGCCTTTCCTGCCTTTATTTTTGTCGGAGGAAAGCAGAAGGAAGCTAAGCGGCTTTTCGTGAAACCTGCTTTCCTTGTAAAGTAGCTCAGCCTTCTGTGTGCGGCCACGGACTCGTTTTGGATTCCCTTCTCTTATTTTTGTGCGCGTGCGTGCGTGTATCTTGTTGTGCCTGGTGGTACATCCTTCAGAGGGTCCTATCATCCCCCATCAGCTGTGTTTAATCACCCACGTCGTCAAGACCAACACAGCGTCTGGGCGGGACTTCCCACATTTGACGGAAATTCCCCGAATTCTCCCCGTTCGACTTAACGGACGTTGGCTGACAAATTCTCTCAAAAGTGACTAGAAATAGACTGCGCTTGTTTCCCCGCTAACACACCTGATAACCTCGGCGCTGTTATGTTTTTCATCCTGCACAGGCCTTTGCAGTCCTGGGTAAAAACAATGCATTTCCCATTGGCGTGGCAATGGCTCTCCAATTCCATGGAAAATAAAGCCATTCACCCTCCATCATCTCGTACTCCCTTGGACGGGTTAAATGCGTAGTCTGTACCGGGACATGGCCCGTATAACCATCTTTGGTAAATTAGGCTTGCCAATCGCACACGAAGCATGTAGACAAAAACTTCGCATCGGCACACAGCTCGATGTAAAAGGGGTTATTTTCTGTTTCTAGATTTCAAAACTTTGCCGCCCTACATGTGTAACCAGTGTAGCTTATCTAGCGTGAGCAAACAGAGAGACGTCGCCTGAGAAAAGGAGGAGCGATCCTGTGTTGTAGGTTGGGTGGTCGTCGAAGCTGTTAGTGCCGAGCGGCTCGTTGGATCCCCCTCCGACCCCCGTTACTACTTTGTGCTACACCTCTTTCGGCGGCGGCCGGCCTGCCGTGTTCACGTGATGGGCTTCTGGCTCTTCGTGCCGTGGTATTGATGTGTTGGCATTTCGGCCATTCAGGTGCTCCTGGCAGGCCATCGGGAGCCGTGCTTGAGCAGAACGTGGGCGGCTGTGTCGCATTCGTTCTGTCCTTGGATTTCTTTTATAAATGTGTGAGTATTTCTTCTTGGGCTCACGTTTGTCCGTCTATATCGCCTAATGTGTCACTCCTTCGTCGAAAACAGAAATGCTAATAATAAAAGATCATGGGCACTTGATATTTTCGTTTACGACCACTTATACTGACGCTACAAAAATGTATTCCCAGCATTGCATTTCGGGATAGTAGTGAAGCCTACTTTACAGGGGATCTCTGTATGGCACTACAGAGGGGCGCATTTGGTCTTGTGGCTGTATTTCAAAGCAAAAGACCCTATCCATCATACCATGATATCGGTCTGCTTACATTGTCACTAAAAAGTTATCTTCCCAGCATGCATTTGTGTCTAGTAGTGAAGCCGACTTAGGACGGGGTGCCTTATGAAAGTATTTATGTCAAACTGCATGTATTTCCTCTGAAAAGGAAAATGCTTTCTCAGCAATGGCTCCTCTTTCCTCTCAGCTTGCGATAGCTGAGGATCTTCGCTCTCGAAGACCCGGGGAAGCGCCGTAGCAGACGACATAGCGGCTTCTCCCGCCTCGTGCCGTCAGTGCGCATGCGCGGCAGTCCCCAATTCTCGCCGGAGCTCGGCGCCGGCGCTTCGCGGAGCGTAGGGAGCCTACATGCGCGCGCATGTAGGCTCCCAAGCGGAGCGCAGCGGCCACGCGCTCGCCGGTTCCGTTTAACAGGGCACGGCACTGCACATGATAGCTGGAAAGCGAAAAACAAACAAAACTGCACTGCAAAGTCACACTTGCTATTATCACAAAAGTTCGGCACAGTGGCGACCCATATAGGCCTCCTGCGCTGGAGTTTTGGCGACATGCAGCGCCCCTAGCGGCCGACGCCTCTGGGTAGTACAAAAGCAGACGACCCTCGCCGTCCTTCATGTGTTTTCAATTACCAGCCAGAGTGAAAGTTGGTTGTGGCGCTTTGTGGCGTGTTTAAATGACTGCATACTGTATGAAATAGCCCTTAAAGTAGCTGCAGAGGTTAAACAAAATAATATCCGCTAAAAGAAGCCGATTTGTCGTCTTTCTTTTGAGCGAGCTGTCGCGGTGGTCGCGGCGTGGGACAGTATCGCCAGGTCGGGTGGTTTAACTGTTTGACGACAGTTGCAGTTTTTTTTTTTTTTCTTGCGTGCGGTCGACAAAGGAAAGTTCACGAGTAGCATAAACACGGAACGCTGCTCATCTTATATCCTCAGGTAACTGCAAAATGTTGCTTCATCGGGAGCAGGCAAGCGAACGCAAGAATTGCGCAGCCGACTCAGCTGACACTGCTGGCCTGGCACCGCCTTTGAAACGAGTGGAAATTTTTTTTTCGTATTTTCGCAAACTAAATGATTCTTGCGTAACGTTTTACGCCGCACGATTTACGAACGGCCGGGTACATGTATACTAGCGAGTAGGTGGGGCAATAGCGCCAATTAAATAATCAAATTAAGCGCTATTAAAGGACGCAAAAACACGCACCAAATCACACGCCCACTGCCTGCAGAGATGTGTACTTCTATACCATCACATAACACAGCATAACATAACACAGCCGCATACACGGCGTGGGGCCCCGAATATTTATATACGATCATCACTGACTGTGTTGGTTTTCTAGTGCAGGGGTCGTCGAATCTGAACGCCGACACGCCAGTTTTGACTTCAAATAGGGTTAGACAGCGAGACAACAGAGAATTGGCGTCCTCCAGTTGAATTGCCACCCCCCCCCCCCCCCATTTTCACACTTCGCGAGATTATTGTCAATATTATTAGAATTTCGCAGAATTTTTTCTCTTTGCATCAAAGCCCCCCTCCTCCGCCTCCTCCCCCCCCTCCCCTTTCATTTGCCGTCCAGCCCTCCGCCGTGTCGGCCTGCATGGAACTCGGCCGTTGCTGACCCTCATCCTAGGCTATTAAGTGCGAACTAGGAATGTGTGCTGCAAGAGCGTAATTAAGTAACGTGAGAGCAAACAAGGAAAGCGAGCGGCCTCTTAGTTCGCCCGACCACTTTGTTTTACGGCCACTAATTTCGGAATCGCAAAACAGATTTCACGCTTCTTACGGTCGCGGCATTTTGTCACTGAGACACGCAACAAAACGGCAAGCTAACGCTGCACCATGTATTCGTAACGGCGACGCAAACGAGCACTGTTTAATGAAAGTGCACGCATAGTGTGCAGGTACGCAAAAGAGCGGCGCACCGCAGCAGGCGAGCCTGCATGCGGTCCGCCGGACTCGCTGGCTTTTTAAAGCGCGATCATCGCCGATTGCGTCACTCTTCTTTTTTGATTGGCTATTTTTGAGAAGTCTTTGTCACCTAGAGTATTAGTTTAACCTAGAAATTTCACTTAAAATTTCACTTCGTACGACCATCGATCGGTGAACCTGCGAGTAGCAGACGCCGACACGGTCCCGGCACTTTCGTCGGCGCTGTAAACGTATTTAGCGCTGCAAAGCTTTTTCCCCTAATGCCAAGTTGATCGCTGAAATAGATCGGACGCGTCGGGGATGAGCTGGTGACCACGTCGCAAAATAATCGGGATCGTCGAGCTCATTTTGCTTCTGTCAACACGGGATCATATGGGACCCGCGCAGCTATGTACTACCCGGAAGTACTGCCCGGAAGCCGCTTGCGCAGCGCCCCCTGGGCAGCGCAGGAGGCCTATAGAGGACGTAATTAATCCGACAGATGTGTAGTACGGCGATCATCCAAATTCAGTTCACTGACGCACCTTTCCCCTTGTCTGCTTATCGTGAGGTTGTCTACTTATCGTGTTTGCTTATTGCGAAATTGACTTCTCCGCTGTAGTTGTCCTAGAGCGGAATTCCTTTCCAATCGAAAATTTTTCTCCTTTTTTCGTCTGCAAATCACGATAAATTTCAAAATGAACTCTCCTTCGAGCATCGTCGCCAGTGCATGCATCCTTACGGATTGCGCATGTGTTTTTACAGCGGGAGTTCTATTTTGGCGCGTTCTGGAGATTTCGCGCTGAAACCGCCCCAGGTGCGGTAGGCTCCGTGGCGCAAAAGTGGTTGTCGACGAGGCCGATCAACACCTGTCACGGTTTATTGGAGTTAGCTGTCGCGGGTAGCGGGGCTATCCGATTAGGCGCGGATTAAGTAAGTGGGTTCACAGACGCCATGTTGTGAACCCATAAACAATGGCTCATTGTTTTCCTTGAGCACTTTCGTCGTTTTAGGGGTTGTATATTTGTGACAGAGCGTGTCGACGACATTTGTTTTCAATTACCTTTCGTTCTCTTTCTTTTTTTTTTCGTCAGTGGAGAGGAGCAGGGTTCAACGAAACTCTTGTGGTAAAAAGTGTGCGCTCTCCCCGGATTTCTTTCTCTCTCTCTCTCTCTCTCTCTCTCCTCTGACAACCGTTATGGGGCCGTAAAAAAGAAAAACCGTTGAGCAGTGCTCCCCAAGGACCGCTGCGGGAAACTCCCAAGAAAGCTAGCAAAACAAGCTAGAGGGCGCTTGCCACCATTTCAGCACGATTACGTGCGTCGCATTTGCGTCGCTATTCCTCGAAAGGAGATGCTATCAAGTTCAGCCTATACACAAACACTTCGTGTCTCGTTTGTATTCTCTTACTTTCTCTTCTTAGTATACCTGGCTGGAGCTAGCGCGCAGAAAGTACTCGCCAACCTTGAGCTGGCGTGCACGCCTTCGGGACAGCTGCACATCTTTCTGGCGCCAAGTGCTCGTCACAGCGTGTCGCCAAACCATTTCTATTTCGCGCGCCCTGCACGGCCGATTGAGCCTCTCTCGCCTTTCGCGCCCGTCTTTCCTGCTACCACACAAGGCGAAGTTCTTCATCGGCACTGCCTACGGCTCGCATGCGTATGCAGAAAAAACACGTCAGCCAGAGACGAAAGCGAGTACGAGATGAAAGGGGTGACTGCGTGTTTTCAAAACAGTTTTCGCGAAGCAAGTGATTCGAGGCGGGAGGTGTGGGCTAGGTCGCTGTTCGGAACGGTCGTTCGCAGACGAAACACGTTCGCTTCTGACGCACCTGCCTATACCTGTGTGGTGCAATCTCGCTGTCGTAGTCGACCGAGCTGACGAACAGCGAGTATCGTTTGGGCACATTTAGCCTTTTTTTTTCCTTTTCTAAGCTCAGAGCATAGCTTTGACCCCACAGACGAGGCGTCTGTTTGCTTTAAACACGTCACCCTGAGTCACGAAACAAAGGAGACGACGACAAGCCATTCCTTCGACGGCAGTTTATGTGTCGTCTGCGTGGGGCGTTCAGGCGTTGAGAGCGAAGGTTATTACTCAGCGTTCGAAGCTCGCGGCACCGAAGAAAGCAACCAGCTTTCTTCATTGCAGACACTGGTAGGGGAGAGCTTTAAGTCCTGACTATGGCCTCGTGAAGCTGTAACGCATTCTGTGTAGTTGCACCATTGCAATACGCTCCTCGTCGTTTTTAAAGAGGCCACGCCAGTAACTGGCTTTTTTTTGTTGTGTTTTAGGCTAAAGCCTCGTGTTTCGGATTCTACGGAAATCCGTCGTTGTTGGTGCCTTCCGGTACAGAAAATGGCTGCCGCAGCAAAGGGTGGATGAAAAACACATTTGAGTTCGAGTGGGATTTCGAACCCAGGGTCCTAGTACAAATGCCAGGTTCGTTACTACCGCGCTATTGCCGCACATGACGGCGGTAGAACGAAAGCGTTAGAATTGTTGTTGTTGTTCATTCCTGGCACATACCCGCGAGAGGGATTGGCTAGTAAACGGAATGTATCGTTTAGGGCTAATGCGTCCACTTCGTAACGCTATGAAATGAATCTGGAAATAGAGTGTAGTGAGTGGCGCCTGACACGTGAGTGAGACGGCACGTGAGTGGAACAGGGCGCCCCAACCAGCGCAGAACGTTATTCTGGAAAGTTGCGCCGTGTGTTACCAGACAGCTTGTTAAATTGAATTCGGCGCCGAAAGGCGAAGAAACGAAAACGCGAAACAGGAAACTAACATGCTGTTGCGCTAAAGAAGTCTGTGGAAGTACTTCCCTCCAAAACTCGAAGGAACGAAAGCGACGAAAGAGACGCAACTGCAATGTAGCGCTAAAGAAATCTTTGGTAAGTATCACCCGGCCTTCCCTTTCGAAGCACGTAAACAGATCTAGTGCCCCGAGGATTTATTTTTTTGCGACTTTAGTATTTACGCGCGAATTATTCTAGATCTCGTACTTTCCGTGCGGCGGTTACTGATGGGCATACCCGGACCTCCAAGACCTGTTCTGAAAGCTCATCTAATGCTGGCGCCCACATTTCCCTCAGTCTCGTGACGCATCCTACGATAATTGTTCATGTACTAAGCCTTCAAAGCCTTCTTCGCCGTATTCAACAAAGCCCGATCTCGTGGCGTGTGCGTTGAGAACTGCAAGGTTTTTGATGGAGGCTCAAGACGAAAACGTGCGTGTGTCGTGATTTTGGCGCAAGTTTAACGATCCGCCGGGCGCCTAAAAGAATCTGGAGCCCTCCACAATAGCGCGCCTCATGCATAGGCCAGGTGTAGGGGTGGTGCGTAAAACCCCCAAATATATAAGTTTGAGAGTCTATACCGCCACGCTGCAGGAACAAACGAGCGTTACTTGTGCTTTTTCCCTCTAAGCGCTGGATTAAAATGGCAGGGGCCCGATTCCCTTTTGCATCTTGAAAACTACCACTTTCAATGCTGTTTTCAACACTCACAGGCACGCACGCACACGCACACACGCACAAACACACACGCACGCATGCACACTATATACACAGTGGCCACGTACAGCTCGTTGGTCTGTGTCGGAGCATTCGTTCTATTACCCGCCGGTGTTTTTGAAGTCCTTACAATGGAGCTGCGGGAGAATCCCCTTGTTTTTACGTGCGCGTACCGTGAAAAGCCGCTTCGCTCCTCACGTCGCCGCACCTCTGCCTTCGGCGATTCACATTTCGATATAAGATTGCGCATGTTTTCTTCGTAAAAATCTCTTCCCAGCAATGTATTTGTGTTTAGAAGTGACGCCGACTTTAGTGATGTGAGTGCAAGCACGGGCTTCGTAAGCTGGCTTTGCCGCATTGCGTGTTGCCAGTGAAGCCTACCTGTAAAAAAATATGCGGCCATGGATGCCAACGCGACGGAAGGGGGTCACCGATGACGATCGGGCCGCGAACGGCAAGTGTAAGCTCGATTCCCGTCGGGACCCCGAGTACCGCTAGGTGGAAAACGCAAGACGTCGTCGGCGTGGCTACAATCGTGCGGAGCAATACACCGGCGCGACGGGACGGCGTGGGTGGTTTGAGCGACAGTTTGTGGCCAACCCCATTACCCACAAACAGCTCCGGTGGTCATCCACCTTCACCGAGTGAAATCGCATTGATTTTGTTAGGGGCTAAGCCGCCTAGGGGCTGGGAATATTGGCGTCTCCTGTCGTCGTCGTAATCGTCGTCTCTAATTGTCACGGTACTGAGACACTGGCACACTCGTGTACGCCTAGCGGTAGAACGTAACGCGTACTAAAAAAACACCGGGACACACGTTTATGCCTCGCGCTAGAGAGCTTCGTGCTTCAAAGACAAGAGACTTTTACAGCAAAGCTGTATACCACCCAACGGTTTCATATCCGTTGGCAAAAACGCCAAGGCGCCAAGAATACACTTATACACTGCATGCTTCGCCTCTCCCTAGGTTTCACGTTAGTGGGGATGGCCCGGGGTTTTTTTTTTTCATGTTCATTTCAGGATAGATCTGGTGCGTTTCTATACATGTAGGAACGTTCCCATGGATATGCACGTAATTAAACTATATCCGCGTAAACAAAGCTGTCGTCAAGCTTTAAGTATTTTCCATCGGACGAGTTTTCAGAAAATACTTCACAGAGAGTTTTTTTTTATTAAGAGGATAAATATATTTTCGACGGAGGGGGTCTCACCGCGCGCACAGATGTTTGGTGAGCGGATTAGCACGTTCCGAGAAAGCGCCAAGCGATATAAATCAAACCGCTGCTGAAGGCGCGAAAATTATAAATACGTCTGGCAGCAAGGAATCCGCCGTGTTGAAAAGGTCGAACGCCGAGCATAGCCTCGAGTGA
Source organism: Haemaphysalis longicornis (assembly GCA_013339765.2). Lineage (NCBI taxonomy): Eukaryota > Metazoa > Arthropoda > Arachnida > Ixodida > Ixodidae > Haemaphysalis > Haemaphysalis longicornis. Next base: position 183,382,410 of record CM023449.1, on the reverse strand, counting down.
CATTTATTCCCTTTGTGTCGCTACAGGCGCAGAGGGCTCTCCGTTTTCAGGCTTAGCGTAAGCTTTCGTTCCGTGATTTACACAATGCGGACGCGGGAGTATTAAATTTGCTGCGTCTCCGTGTGAGCCCCGTCTTTACCTTTAGATGGCTGAGTGGGAGTTACGCGACTTGAGAGTATTCACCCAATGTCTTTCGAACTCGGCGTATACTTTTCAGAGGGCAAACGTATTGCCTAATTGGTGGCAGTCGGGATTTCCAGCCGTGCTTCGTAATACTTTGTTTCAGGTTGGTGATATCAACATTTGCTGCATTGTTAAAAATATCTTCTGTTGCGAGATGGCGAGGATCAGAAGCCGCAACTCTGTTTTGGCAGCTATGGCAGGACCTTAGTGGTGGGGTGGTATCCGAAGCACGGAGAACTGCAGGAGTTGCTTCGTTCCATTGTTTAGATTTTAGTGTCATTTTTTTACTTTCATTTCGTTTATCCGGTGCGAACTCAAAATCAAGAACTGCCGCCGCATCCGCCTCATCGTAAGAGACGTCTAATGGAACACGATGTTCCTTCGCATACGTGCACGCTGCGTGTATATAGGCATTTTCGGCACACCGTAGATGAGAGCAAGTGGGAGCGTGATATTGTGAGGTCATTATCGCGCCTTTACACGCCCGCCATTGTTGAGAACGTGGCGGTAGGCAGGATACTTTGTTGTGAGGTAACTAGGGGTGGCCTTTGTGGGCTTCCACTCGCTACTAGAGTATACACTTGTCAGAGTGGCCGGTTTTAGTAAGGACTTGTCTTGGAAATGGATTTAAAACTGGTTTAAATGACTGTGAAAACTGATACATTGCGTTTATAGGATCGGGGAAAGAGCACTGAGAACGTCCGTCGCGATGAGCGGCGGTGGGAGCTGACTCTCTGCGCGCACCGAAGTTCAGTTTACCCTCCGCAAGCGAGGTTCCGAAATCACGAACCACTCGTACCACAGCACGTATGAACGCGGGCGGCCGCTCGGGGCCGCGTGATGGTATGTATAAACACTGGCGGCCTTCTCGAGGAGGCGTTGGCGGCCCGTAAGCTGTGGACGGTGTCGTTTTAAGCTGCAGGCCGTACTTCTTCACGCTTTCCGTTCGTGCTTCTATTTTCTTTCGATTTCGTCGGCCCCGGCCGAATTCTTCGTAGCCCCTGACACGACCTCCCTTTAGAAGGATCTGTCCCCAGGTCCTTCGCCGAGTTGGCGCCCGATTAGAGCTATCCGCGAGGCTCTTTGGGGTGTCCGCGTTGTTTGACGTCCGTTCGTATCCAGAGACGCAACTTGTACGAACGTTTGCGCACTTGCTCGATGCTGGCGTTTTTTTTTTTTTTTTTTCGTTGCTCCGGATATACTTCGTTTAGTGGGCGTTCGTTTCGAGAGGTCGGCGAATTTCAAACTTACTTGATTTTGCGTACCGTGGGATCTTAGTTTCGGTCGGACGTGGAACTTGGGAGCATTTAACGGCGTATGCGTTGGGTCAACGTCGCTTCGTCGGCGATTGAGTCTGGGTAGCTTCTTGCGGGTTTGATGCGCGTGGGAACGTTGGCGTGCATTTCGTCTGGTGGCGAGATGCGTTCCGTGAAAGTCGCGGAGTTCGGTGCGTTGAGGGCGTTGTTTTGCTCGAGGTGTGTGTTTCGTTCGGTTCGGGAGCCGTTTGTCCTTTCGTTCAGCCTGCGGTGGCGTGGCGTTGTCGTGAAGTGGCGCGGCTGATCGGACAAATTCGTTGCGACTCCTTGCTCGCCTTCGCCGTGGTTGCCCTCGGAAGTGAAGTGTTGGGAAAGTGGGCGTAGTTCGCCTCGCTCGTTCGGTCCCACAATCTTTGGTGTCGTAGGCGTGGCTTCCTCGGTAGGGCATTCGATGCCTTGTCTGAGTCGGTTCTCGTTCGTTGTCGTTCTCGCCGTGTCCGTGTCGTCGCTAAAGCTCTGGTCACTTGCCGGTTGTTTCGAAAGTGGTGCGGTAGGCATTCCTCTCGCGCAAGTAGGCTCGATGGCGTCTCGTTTTCCTGGTGCCCGTACGCTCACGGCTGCATCCTCCTGTACCATGGTGGTGTTTGTCGGATGAGTCTCGATCGGAGCAGCGGGTGCCGGAGAGCTCGTACGTTCCGGCTGGGTTGAACCACGTGCGCTTGGCGTTTCGTTTCTCGTGGCAAGGTTTGTTCCTGCGTTGTTACGTTCGCTGGCCAGTCGGAAGGCAGCAGCGGGACCGGAGGGTGTTCATGAATAGCGTTCCTCCGTGCGTGCTGGCATTTGGTCGTGTTCCGTGCGTCGGGCGTTTCGTTGGTTGTGGTCAGCGCCTCTGGTCTGGGTACGATGTCGTTCGTCGGCGGTACCTGGACTGGAACAGCGGGTGCGATGGTTGTCGTGCGTACCAGCTCGGGTGCGTTCCGTGCGCTGTTCGTTTCGGCTGTGGTGGTGAGCTCCACCAATCCGGGTACGCTACCGTTCGCGGGCAAGGTCTGTACGGAAGAAGCGGGTACCAGGTACGTGCTGCGTTCTGGCTCGTGCGCGCTGAGTACGTTGCGCGTCTCGTTGCTCGTTGCCGGAAGGACCTGCGCGTGGATGATGTAGCTCGTCGGTTGGCTCGTTGTCAGAGCTACGGGTGTTCGTGATCTCGCCAGGAATTCACTGACCTTGGCTTGCGTTTCCGTAATCGTGGCAATCACCTGGGAGAGGTCCAGTGAGCGGGTGGTGCACCGTTTTGCATGCGTCGTTTCGTCCGTGTGCGTGCCGTTGTGCTTGCCGCGCGTCTCCGGATCAAGGTGTGCGTCGTATCGTTGAAGGCTTGCCGCTGGCTCCGGCACCGTGGGAAACGTGTGGCCGACTCTCGCCAGTTGTCTCCGAAGACGTTCTCGTTCTTCGCGCAGCCTCCTGTTCTCGAATAGCGCCGCTTGCAGGTTCGTCTGCCTTTGTCGTCGTAGGCAGCCTGAAGTATCGTTGGCACATTCGATCGTTTGGAGAGCTGGCGACGTTTTCGTTGTCCTCTAGGAGACGCGAGACGATGTCGTCCTTACGGCCAGAGCAGGGTAGCCCTCGTAATCGTAGTTCGTTCACGAACTGCTGTTTCTTCGTTGAGCATAGGACGTAGCGTTCCGTTGAAGTCAGCAGCCGGGCGACCACCGTTGACGTGGAGTCCGTCGGTTTCCCCATCGTCCGCGTGCACTCTCGTAGTCGTGGTGCAGTTCGTCCGCGTCGTTCGTCTCCTCGCGCGTTCGTTCCGTGACCTCAAATCCTGATCCTGTCGACTGCGCCATGTCAGAGTGGCCGGTTTTAGTAAGGACTTGTCTTGGAAATGGATTAAACTGTTTAATGACTGGAAAAACTGATTACATTGCGTTATAGGATCGGGGAAAGAGCACGAGAACGTCCGTCGCGATGAGCGGCGGTGGGGCGACTCTCTGCGCACAAAGTTCAGTTTACCCTCGCAAGCGAGGGTCCGAAATCTGAACCACTCGTACACAGCACGTATGAACGCGGGCGCCGCTCGGGGCCGCGTGATGGTATGTATAAACACTGGCGGCGTCTCGAGGAGGCGTTGGCGGCGTAAGCTGTGGCGGTGTCGTATACGCTGCAGGGCCGTCTTCTCCGCTTTCCGTTCGTGCCTCTATTTTCTTTCGTTCGTCGGCCCCCAGCGAATTCTTCGTAGCCCCTGACACACTACAATTACGGTAGTAGCCTTCAAGTATAACAACGCGCCGTTGTTGCTTTTGCAACCATCGCACAGCAACGACTGCGGAGAGACTGCCCACACGAGTTCCAGCGAGGGACGGCTCTCGCCGCGCTATTCGCTCCGAATGGAAGCGGTAACTTTCATAGCACACGAGTTTATTACAATACAAAAACAACACTGCACTGTGCACCTAGCCCTTGGGGCAATATAATCCGTCAGCTTCGGCCCAGCCCGGCATCGGGCGGCAGTTTGCGTTCGCATGCGTGTGCCGACGCGACGCTCGCTGAGGTAACAAAGAGGGGTGCATGGCAGCCTCTGTACACATTACAAGCCTCAGTGCTCGAGCACCTCAGTGCTAGACCGGGCGGTATCGGCGCTCGTATGCGCTGTGACGGTGAGAGTCGTCCCAGCGCGGACGCGAGACAACCCGACACAAGACAGAGAAACTCCACGAAACTCACCGGACATCCTTAACAACGAACTAACGTAATCAAGATATGCGCAAATCAACACGGTGGGTGCCATGCCCAAGTCTTGGGCAGTAGCCAGTTACTAGTAACGCGTTACCAGTAACTGGTCACTTTTTCAGTAACTTGTACAATAGCTAGTTACCTTTGTATGATATAGTCTAGCTCGTCCTTAGAATCGTTTGCTCAGGGAATGTATCCTTGCGTGTTCGTTTACGTAGAGCTGAAAACTTGGGTGGAAAGAAAATTTCGTGTTTGTCGTACGCTCAGTACCACGCTTCGAATTGCGGTAGAAGTGTAGTTCACTGGGCCAGATGGTGCATGCTGTCCTTTTGGAAAAAGCAGCGAAAATACGACGAAGACACGAGGCAAAGAAAGGACAACACACGCGCTGTTGTGTGTTGTCTTTCTTTGCCTCGTGTCTTCGTTGCATTTAGTGGATTTTTCATGTGCGAAACGACACTTACACCAGGTCGGGACCTTAACCTAGTTTTTCCCTAACTATACACAAAGACAGACGGGGTGAAGGGGCGTTCAGGGCGCCTACATGTGTTACCCCTATCGATCAGTGGTTCTCAACCACGAGTGCACCCGGGACCCATTTAGGGATGATGAAGTCATGAAGCGATAGGGGATCTCACAATGAAATATGTTGATCAGTGTCATAATGCCAAACATTTTCCGTTTGCAGCTAAATCCGCCCATACACAATTTCAATGCCCGCCATTTTGTCTGGATTTTATATTGATCAGTCTTACACAGTGTTGTAGGCGTTATCGAAAAAAAAGTAACTAAATACGTTACTCGTTACTTGCAAATAAAAGCAACGCGTTTCCGACCTACGTTACCTCAAAAGTAAAAGGAACGCGTTACCGTTACCGTTACAGATAAAAAGTAACGCACGTTACTGTTGCGTTACTTTTCATTCACGAACTAAAACAATTGCGGTTTTCTGTTTCGACGTTTCATATATGCGTAAGTGCCATAGCTAAAATATGTCCATGCGGAAACTTAATTACCCTCTCTTTTTTAGGGTTTCAATAGTTACAAGCAAAAACGCGGAAGTATATATGAAGCTGATTTATAACATGTTGGCACGGAACTTAACAGAAGAACCGGCCTCTCTCATTAGCACAAAAATTAAGGCCAGCCGAGATTGAAACTTTGAATATATTTTATTCACAACATGTCGAAGTACAGATAGTTGCTGTGAACAAATTCCTCCGTTACCCGAAGCACACTCCGCTGTTGTACTTCAGCAACAGCTGAATTTCGAAGTTGGCATCTGACATTCTACCTTGCTTCTTGGTAAACACGTCCGCGCCTACGCTAAATAGGCGTTCAACGGATGCGCTCGATGGTACTGCCGTGTTTACTTTGAGAAACCGCTTGTGCACCAGAGGGAAGCTGTTTTTTAGCTCCGTCAGTGCACAGCTGTGCTGTACCAGAAAGTACCGCGAAAGCTCATCATCCCCGGACACGGAGGTGCATTTATTTCCAAACGGGTTTGGAAAGAAATCTTCTTCTGCTGCGGTCGCTTTTAGTGGGGAAGCGGGGTTCTCGACAAGCCGCGGAAGAAACTGTCAGCTCGCTCTCGACGGCCGCGAGGGCCGCATTTCGCTTGACTTCATCCGAAATTTATGATAGCTTTAATATCGGGAGTAGTGTTCTAGGAAGTAAACTAACGTAACGTAATTTCGTTACACGTTACTCAAAATAAGTAGCGTAAGTACGTTACCCCGTTACTTCTTGGAAAAGTAACGAGTACGTTACTACGTTACCAAAAAAAGTAACGCGTTACCGGTAACGCCGTTACTTGTAACGCGTTACCGCCAACACTGGTCTTACACCGTCAAAAAAAAAAATGCTCTTGCAGTTAAAGCCGCACGAACTATGCCTGCCTTTGTGTGTCTGGCTTTTCCGCACAGCTGTCCTGTTCCGCAAGTAGCCGATGTTAAGACATGTGCTATACGCGGGCGAACACAACGCAGATATACAGCGCAGCCAAATTTACGCGTTGTTGCTGACAAGGCTTTGGCGAAAAGGAGAGAAGACTTGGTGGGAAGGAGAGCTTCGGGGAGGGCTTCCCGTATACCCATGAAATCCCCTCGCGCACCCCATTGGAGAACCACTGCTCTATAGACAATTTCGCACGGGGCGATAGGGATGCGACGCCGCAACAACGTTAAAGAAGAGTTTGAGTTAAGCTTATAAACTCGCTTGCAAGGCCCTGTCATGGCGAGGCAACAGTTAAAAAATTCCCCGCATTTCCCCGAGGGGAAGAATGTGAAAGTGCGAATGCACGAGTTGAATTTGCGCGGTTCGGTAATGTTCGCGAAAGAGAGATCACACACACACACACAACTACAAAGAAAGAAAAGATGCATTTATCACAGACCCTATTTGTGTTGTCGTTGTACTTGATTGCTAGAGCGGAACTCAGCTTTGAAATTTCGTGTCAGTACTCCTTTAAGCAGGTGCATTAGCCCTTCTCACGCCCGATTCTTGGCCAATCCCCCACGTGGGTATGTGCCATGTCAGCGGCCAGGCAGCGCCGCCCATCTCCCCCCGTTGCCAAGGAAGACGAGGAGATTCCTGGCCAATCCCCCACATGGGTATGTGCCATGTCAGCGGCCAGGCTGCGCGCGCCCATCTCCACGTGCGCGGACATCGCCGGTGGACGCAGGTTCAGGGTCGCTTAAGAAGTGCATTGCACTTAATATAAGCCGCTCTTCAACCCGTATATTGAGGACGGCGAACTTATTATTATTTACTCAGTCGCGTACAGCTCACCCAGTTCACTTTTGTAAGAGAGTGACATATACAAGAAGCAGGAAGTGAAGCGGAAACAAATAGGCGCCGCTTGCAGTAGTGGCGCCAGGGTGGAGAAACAGCAGCGCTGGGGGTCGACCTAGCTTCTCCCCACAACTGAAAGGGGATACCAGCCGAGAGGGAGCGGCCAGACCCCTGCAGTGCAAAACCGTTTTGGTCGGCAAAGTGAAGCAAAAACATTAAAGTGTGTACGGCGTTTTACTCCAATCATCGTCGTCCCTGCCGGCGTCATCTTCCTACGGCGCAGCCGCGTAGGGCGAATCCTCTTGTAGCGCGCCCTCGCTCGCTAGACCTCCACTTCGTCAGCTGTTCCGGCGGCCGTCTCGGCGTGGGGATTATGTAGGGATGGCCTGAGATTCGTCGTCGCTGTAGTCGGAACGGCGGGCCCGTGGTGCGCCGTTCGCTACACGGTGACGACGACGCAGGTGGGAGCTCCTCACGTGGCGGAAGCCTGGACGACGCCGGGCGCTCTTCACGGGGCGGACGCTCACGTTCGATCGGTATTGTTTTTGTTAAAGACACCGCGCGAAGGTCGTGCCGGGCGCCTGGTGTTAGGGGAGTTTTTTTTCTTTGTATCTTTTTGCGAACGCCAACGAATCAGGCTAAAGCTTAAAAAGCTCTGCTGTTGAAAGCAGGGACACACCGAACGTGTAATGTAGCGTACAACGTGAACATTAGCACCAGCTAGCGATGCGGAAGTTTAGTTTTAGCTTTTACCTTGTTCATCATTCTGAGTAGCTGCTTAATTTAGGCCGCCTACATTTTGCTAACGTGCACCCCAAATGCCGGACACAGAGGTGCCCTCCCGTTTTCGCATTGCAGACATTCTGTCTTTGCTGCCACGCCTGTAACCGTCGACGTCGTTAAGTATCCGAAAGGGCGGTTATTTTGCCCCTTCTACGGCGGCTCTATAGTCCTGAGGCGAGTAACTAAAACGCATTTTTTGTAGAGGTCCTCAGCGCTCGTTAAAGGTTAGTTAATTGAGCTTGTTAATTAATTAGTGGTCCCCCATAACGGCGCACCGATTAGTCCAGATGGTACTTTGTCGCTAATGCCGTTAAAACAAGAGTGATCCTGCTTTGTACTTCGAAGTATCAATAGAAACTCTGAGGTGAACCAGCTCACTTTAGCGGCACGAAATAGTGCAAGGTTTGCGTCGGTTTCTGGCCAATGCAACCCACGCATCCGGCATCAAGAAAGCGACCACGAAAAAGTAACGCCGAGTAATCTGCATTAGGGCGTAATTTTATGATTCGCTCCACAGAATGTATCCTGAGTCACACCCGAACGACAAGTGCAAGACATGCCGCAGGGAGACGGCCACCTTTGCACACATGTGGAATTGTATCAAGAATCCAGACGAGGCTAAATCAGGACGCATACCGCTGCGACTAGAGGCCGCGATGATGAGCAACAACCAAGAAGAACAACTATGGGCCGTCCAGCAGGCCCTCGAGGCGCTGGCCAGGCAGGAACCGAACCCGGGGAGCCGGCAACGGCCAGCGGGGATCCGCGCCGCACGCCCGCCACGAGGACGACGTAGGCCCAGTCTACCCGCGAAAGCGCACACTGCAGGCATCAATAAAGTTTTTTCCAATCCAATCCAATATGATTCGCATGTGCCCCAGGGGAACAGAAACTGACCAAAACTCTCAGTGCGTGTTCAGGAAGGCTGTTCCCTTCGGTTAGGAAGCTCGTGGTCCACCGATCGCCTCCCGCGATGCCACCACAAGTTCACAAAGGCCCTCCTCGTGCGTTTCCCGACGCCTCTCGACGTGCCGCTCGAGATGCGGCGTTCCTCGCGGCCGGCAGCTGCGGCGTCCCTTCTTCCGGCGGCGGCGGCGACCCGCTTGGCAGCCGCAGCGGCGTGATGGCATCTCCTGCAGCGTGAGGTCCTTGCCGTTTCGCCTCGGGGCGTGAACAGCCGCGGCGGCATGCCGCAGCCCAGTACCACAGCTTCGGCAGCAGCGCGAGAGAGTACACTGGCCCGCCGCGTGTACGGCCGGCGGCCCCTTTTATGCCTCTTTCCTTTCTCCGTATGTTTTACGTCCGCTCTCTTCTTCTTGGTGGCGCTACGTAGGCGCGTATGATTCCGGGGAGGCAGGCCTCACGATCGCCCGCTCCTCCGGTGGAAGCCGCTGGGCCGAAGTTGATGGCCTTGAACCGGGCGCCCAGCGGCGCCTTGCGCTCTGGTTTTCGCTTCACCTCTCCCCCGTTTCTGTTTGTTTTTGTTTGTTTCGGTGTAGCAGCGGTTCCTCGGGGGCGAGTTTCTGTTTTCCTTAGCGATGCGCTCTACGCGGCGTTTAGTGTATGTAGTTCGGTGACACGAAGGCCGCTTTACGGCCTCCCGCCGAGCAGCGTTCTGGTTTTTATCGATTTCATAACAGCTTGAAACTTCCAAAGCACCAGGCCACGCAGGAAGAAGCACTTCGTTGTCATTTTGTTTGGTTTTGGTTAGCAAGCCAGCGCGGGAGTATTGATAAGAAGGAAGCCTACAAGTGCAAAAAGAAGAAAAGACACATGCATTAGCTGCGTTAGCGGCAGACCATCGCCCTGAAGCACATTTTCTTGCGCCAAATTGACCATTTTCTTGTCCCAACCTGCGCGTTGCTAGTTCTAATGGAATTCTTTCAGAGAGAGAGAGAGAGAGAGCGCGAGGACGAGAGAGAATTTTTGATTGGTTTGATTGAATTACTGTAGGGTTTAACGCGCCGGCGCAACGCAGGCGATGAGGCGCGCCGTAGTGGAGGGCTGCGGATTAATTTTTACCACCTGGGGATCTTTAACGTGCGCCGAAATCTCGTACACACGGGCGTTTTTGCTTTTAGGCTCCATCAGCAAAGCGGCCGCCGCCGCCGGGAATTGAACCCGCGACCTCGTGCTCAGCAGCGCAGGAGAGATTTTTACAAAAAAAAAAAAATAGTTATAGGGGCGGTGGCCTTATACCAGGCTCCTAGACTATTCTGCTCATCATCGGGCTCGAAGAATGAACTCCCCCTGAATCCCAGAGTCGTAGAAGACCAGAGCTGCCTGCCATAGCGAGGACATATTTGTGGCGCTGTTTGCTGAGAGCCAGATGAAGTAAGCATGAAATAAGCAGGAAGGATTTCCGCATTTAGTGCTTGCAGTTGTGTGCGAGTCGCGGTGTGGTTTGAGCGTGGGTACGGCCGTGTGTGCGTATGCGGGTATGGGTCTAAGGATAGATTCCGTACAGATATCGGTCTACATTTTGGGTCTACCTCCGACGTGGATATGTGTCGTGTGCGTTGCTTGGGGTCTGGCGCCACGAATTTGTTTTTAGATATCCCCAGAGAGCATAGTTATAATTAAGGGGGAGGGCGAAGGCGGGGGGGGGGGGGGGGGTGTCATCCATTGTTGCAACTGCGGCTGCGTGGCTCCTTTTATTGATTTTTAGATAGGGTTGAAAAGCAAAACCGAACAGATCGTTGAAATGGATAAAATTTCAAAAGCTAAAGGCAACTGTACTATAGTCAAGCTCCAATCGAACAAAAGGAACCTCGAGCCTGGAAAGTCGCGATGCTAGGACAGGACGATAAAGAACGCGTGTGCTCAGTCGCGTCGAGTTTTGGGGTGCCGTTGTGGTATGCACCGTTACGGTACAAATATGCGTTGTTTCAACTGAATCTGTAGTTGAAAATTTCCATTCTGTACATATGCGTCCGCCTTGACCTTCGCCTTCAGTCATATCGCCCAGTTACGCTGCCCATTTCGATCGTGCTGACTCGCTTTCTCGGTGTCCATGGTATGTTAGTGAGCGTGCTCACGCTAGGTGTTCATTTTCGAGCGTTCGGCCAACCACGCCTATAGCTCCATTGGAGAATAGGCAGTGTCACTTGGAGGCGACGCCTTGCGATGCCGCTGCCTGATGTACCCGGTAAAAGCGCAGCCGTCGTAACGCCGAAAGGCTGCTGTATGGCGTCTAACTCATTTTAATTTGGGAGCGGGGTATTAGTGCGGCAGCTGTAAAAAACAAATCACTGCGTCCGCGTAATTACCAGCTGTTTCCTTTGTTGAGTCCCAAGGTTTTCTCAACAGCATAACGTAATTACTTAACCAAATGCAGGACAATTGTGGTGGCGCTTGGGGCAGTGGTTGTGTAAATAGAGTCGTTCATCCTAATGGCCTCGGAGATGATAGGTCCCCTAATCATGGGCCGGCCATGGCAAGACCAACCTGCTGGAGCTGCTTAGAGCGGCCATCGGCCATATATAGGTCGCGCGTGTCCCAGCGGGCCGAAACCCGTGGGAACGCTGCAAACGACATTCAAATTAAAGTGAAAGATGCCAGGCTCGTGGGAGCCACCACTTCGCAGCAGGCAGTGTCGTGATCTTTAAAGCGAAGCTTTCTGTGCCTTACTGGTGGCGTTGATGTCCGAGAAAAACGCACTGCAACAAAGCCAACTTTACGCAGTGGGTTTCACAAAATGATGATGATGCTAAGCAAAGCTTTCTACATGCCCAACTGATGCGTCGTTCGCCTCACTCGTGGCGTCCACCGTTGCGCCCAAAACGCTATGCAGGAAAGAAAACTAAGCACATCAAGCACCTCAATAAAAAAAAATCCCTTCCCGTGTGTGGAAACGAACCTGGGTCCCTCGCGTGATAAAGCCTATGTCGATCCGATTGCGTCATTCCGACTTTGGATTTTGGACTTTGAATTTGACTCGGGTTGCATGGGAGAAAGCTTCGCGTTTATATACCATCTTCGTCTTAAGAAACGGTCTTCTAATTTTCCTTTTTTCTTTCTCAAGGGGAGGCAGCGAGCTTCTCTTGACCGGAAGCGCAGGTAAATATTGAAGGGCTCTAAACTGGACACCCGATTCCGCCAGGTAAAGAAAAATCTTCGTCATACGAGGAGAGAGGCGGCGCTCTCGGATTGAGGAAGTTCATAACACGTTCTTTGAATGTTTACTAAACCTCACTGCAGACTCAATCGCACCCCACCCTAAATACGGTTGCCCTCTCTCCCCAACAACAGAATTCAGCTTCAATGGTGCCGCCAACTCCGCGCGTTATAACCACCAAATTCTTCCTTGGCTCTCCCTGCTGCACTGGGCGCTCATGCCCGGTCCAGCGAGAGTCGCAAGCAAGCCGTGAGCTGAGCACGGCTCCAGCTGCGTTCGGCACGGCCATCGGCCACCTCGACCCACCAACCTCTTGGGCGCAACAGAAACTTGTGGATTCTCCGCACGCATCACTCTCGATGCCGCCTCTCTCCCCCGCCATTTTGTTGCAGGTCCCTGACTTCTTTTTCTCTCCTCCTCTATTAACAGATGGCTCAGGCCGGCTTTTCTCTCCGTTTGCTTCGCACCCTCTTCTCCCCCTCATGCCTATATAGGAGCCCTCTTTTTTTCCTCCCCCTGATCGAGATTCCTTGTTCATCGGCCCGCTAATCGGTGTGGGCGTGCGCTTCCCGAGCCTCAGACTGGCGGCTGGCTGTTTTTCCCGCGCTTTTTTGTTTCGTGCTTGAGCCGTTCCGACTTCCCATCGCTATTCCGCGGGGGCCCCCAAGGCCGCGCGCTGGTGCCTCTGCTGTTGATTTCGCGCACAAAGCTGCGCCATCCTCTTGCGGGTTTGTTCTTTCTTGACCGCCCCCTGTCTGCCTGTCTTGTCGTTTTCCCCCGTCCATCCCTTACCTGTCCGCGCTCGGCCGGTTTGTTTTTACTTACTTGCCGCCAAATCCGAGGTAGATTGGGCGTGTCCCGCCAGGAGAGAGGTGGGTGCTGCCAGCCTGTCGGCCCCGGCATCCCGACGCGCATTCCGTCAGGGAAAGAAAGAAAAAGGACGAAGCGCGCTGAGAGTCATTTTCTGCCGTTCACGTCCTGGGCTACAGCTTTTTTTTTTTTTTGCCGTTTTGCTTCTAATGTTGACCGATCCCCTGTTTGGTGTTTCTCTTTATTCTCGCTTCGTTTTATGTTTCGCTGTCCGCTTTCTTTTGACGCGTAATTCTTTTTTTTTTTTCGGCCGTTCCAATTATAAGCCGCTTGCCAGATCTGATCGAGCTCCAAATTGATTTGGTGGGATGAGGCTTTTCTTTCTTCGCTGCTCCATTCAGTTTGATTTAGTACGTACACGTACAGTAACATGGAATCAGTTAGCAAATAACATGGTAGATTGGAAAAGGTCGTTATTTCCGCTAATTGAAGAAAAGAGGATTTCTTGCGCTCGTTTCCAAGTAAACGTCTTCTCGTAACGACCCCGTCGTTTTTCTCATAGAGCTAGCTGGTCGTGGGGAGGGCAGGTGTTCGCGGATTTTCGTCTGGGAGGCCCGTCGGCCTTCTGCACAAGGGAAATGAATGCAGATAATGATTTTCTCGGAGCCAATTAGATTTTCTTGGGGTCCTCGTCCATATCCCGCGCTTCTCGTCTGCCCTCCCACGCGTCTTCAACACTCAGGCGCGAAACAAGAAGCTGGATAGGATATTGCTCCAGTTATCTTCGCTTCTGTTTCCCGGCTGGTTATTAAGTATCGCTTACGCCCACTGACTTTAGCCTGGTGTTTTGTTTTTTGTCCTCTGTGTTTGCCCTTTGTACAGTTTTTTTTTTTTCAATTTGCGAAAGCACTTCTGTGTTCCACCTAGCTTATTTAGTGACGCTAGTTCCACCCTAGTAAAACCCGCGAAGAAGCGCGAATGTTTGTGTCTATGGGATCTCCCATATTCTTTGGGAGATCCCGTTTTCAGATATTTGAGCTACATTTTTCTCCTATATTCGCATTCGACTGAGCTCGAAAATCGCCGTACGAATAACACCAAGAATATCTGTGTGCACGCGAGCGTGCGTGCGTGCGTGAGTTCTTGCGTGTGTGTGTGTGTAGAGAGAGAGAGAGAGAGAGGCAGAGAAGAGAGAGGAGAGAGAGAGAGAGAGAGAGAGAGAGAAGAGAGAGAGAGAGAGAGAGAGAGAGAGACTGGTGAAACTTAGAGAATGATGTGGAAACAATAGATTCCGGCAAAAATAGCGGTCTCAGTCGGGCATCGGAATGAGGCCGGAGTTTTGTCTCTTATATGACAGTAGTAAGCCATCACGTTTTCCTTATTTTCATTCAAGACTTTGCGTTTTACAATAACACTCATTACTTGCCGCTGCCATTTACAGCGCTGAAGGCAGGCTGTTCTATCGTTTAGCGACGGCGTGTATGCCTTCAGTAACGAAGCAGCACTTTCTGGGCCGAGCAGATGATGTCTACCAACACCTTCAAGGTACGCAGAAAGCCTAGGTATACGGAGTGGTGTGCTCGCAGACGTAGTAAATGTCAAGGTTAAAGAACAACAAAAAAAAAAACCTTCCGCGAAACCAACTTACGTGGAAGGAATATAGCTGGGCGAAGATATCCGAGCACGCCGATTGGATCACTTGGTTGGCGTGAGCTGTGCGCTTCTCTTAAACCGAGCCCGTGCTTGATCGACGCTCTTTAGAGCATCATAAATCCCGTCTAATCGACGTCTGGCGTGCAACGGCGTTAGCTCACGTTTTCTCGACGCGATGGCATTCGGTTGACCGCCTATACGAGTGAAAATACCTCCTATTTGTCCACCGTATTGTCAGGACGTTGCGGTGTGTTACACCGGCATGCGGCTTTCTCTTCCTCATTAGTTTCTTTTTTTTTTTTTACGCGTAACCGAATTGCCGCTCCGTGTAAGACACGCATCCTGGGCGGAAATTCGAAAGCAAGCGAGCAAGTTTGACAAGGGCTGACGCCGCTTCACTGCGGAAATCACGGCTGTTGCTGACGCATTCTGTCACTGTTGCTCTTTGTGTTCTTCGAAGCGCGCGGCGCTCCTTTGGCGAGCTACGACGCGCATATCAGCCTCGTTAGAAGCCTCGTTAACAGTCAGCAAGCTACGTTTCGAGCGCCCTTCAACGACAGCTGCGGGCCTCGGAATCTTCATTAACGCATATTGCGCCCTTATTTGCGCTTTCCATCGACGCCTTCCTTCTTTTCTGCGCTCCATTCCCCGATATATATATATATATATATATATATATATATATATATATATATATATATATATATATATATATATATATATATATATATATATATATATATATATATATATATATATATATATATTACCGCAGCACTACGGCGCTGTGCCAGCAATAAGAGCAGGCCAGCCGGCGCAGCCGTTAATCGCCGTTTAATGGGCTGCGATCCACGCCGATGCACCGTACCCCCTCCCTCTTTCGTGAGCATACCGAGAGGCGCGGAAGGAACACTCCAGGACCCCGATTGGGTATGCGCGCCGGCTCGGTATTCCACGCTGTTGGGAAGGTCGCTTGCCGGGCGTTCCAGCTGCGCGGCGACCGAAGCGTGAAGTGTCCTATTATCCGAACGAACGACCAGGCCGTTGGGGCAAGCTGGGCGGTTTTCTTACCGAGCCGCCACTCTAAGCCAGTCGCGTGGTTTAGCTTCGCCACCTTGCACTGGCGGGACGAATTCATTAGCGAACCAAGCGCATTCGGTGATTGAGAGTAACCTGCATAAAATTGGACTCAAAAATGTGATCTGAGCAATTCAGAACGTCATGCGTTCGTTGCATAGCATGCTGCCATATCGCAGACCGAACTTTTAGGGCGAAGCACCTTAGGACCTCGCTTTGTCCTGTGCTTGGCGTCCGTGTACACAGTGCTGCGCATGCGCTAGGAGCATTGCATTGGATTGGATTTTGATTGGATTGGATTGAAATCGATTGGATTGGATTGGTCATAATTGAATAGTATCGGATTTGATTGGATTTGAATTGTATATATTGCACACACGCGTTGTCACTCATTTACATGCGCGAGTGGGCAATGCCACGGGCGATTTACGGTAAGAAGGATCCCAGTGCTTCGTCCACTCGTCAGGATTCACTTCATGGAGATGCGTGAATTTTTTGTCCTATGCAGGGCCGGATTAGGGGCTACGGGGGCTGCAGCCCCGGGCCCACAGCTGTCAGGGGCCCCTCTCGACCATATAAAAAAGTTATTGAGTGTGCTCGCTGCCCGCACTGAAAGTTGAAGGTAGGAGCTTCAACCTCACCTTCACACCGGAGCTGACTAACTCGTGACAGGTGTGGAGGAGTGGGGGGCCCCTCACGCTATGGTTGACAACCTTCGAGTCCATTTCAATTTAAATTAGTTATTCCTACTCCTCTTTCTTGTTTTGCCGAGGTTTATGAGAATACGGCTTTGACCAAAAGTCTTGGGTACACAGCTTGACCGGGCCTAAGAAGCCACATAAAACAGGCCCCGAGCTCGGCTCCGGTCTTTTTCGCGACAAAGGTCGGTTTCGGTAGTCTTTTCGGTACACGGACATCTAAGTACGCGGACGTTTCGGCGCGCGCACGTTTCCGTATAAGAAAGGGTCAGGCATGCGAATAATGAAATAATGTCTGAAGAACATTGTAAATTGTTTAAACCTGAGGGTCGTTATATGTCATTATTGACAACTTAAGCACTGCCCTCTCATACACAATTTCTGCCAGAAATTTCAATGTATAGCGCTTGACAAGGAACTTCATTGCGATGACGACCCGTTCAATAAAGCTAGTGGATTAGTTGAATCGCATAAGCGTAATAGATATCGACTCGATATTTCTCGATCAATGGTCAGCGTATGGTTATCTAAATGTTCAAAGGCTGTGTAGGCCACTGGCGGGGTCGTTCGGCTTCAGCCCGTGCCTTTGTGCTGTAGCCTCTGCAGGCTGTCTGAGCAACAAGCGTTGCGGAAGCTATACGTCCGCGCTACTCCATTCGTAGCTAATTCTCAGGCGCCACTCTGTGGACGCAGAGGCCGCCGGGCCACCCGCCAGCGGCTCCCTTCGAGCTGGGGAATCAGCAGGCCTAGGCGGTGTGAAGAGCTCAGGCGTGGACGCCAAACAAGCAACAACGACGTCTGTTTCTGTTCGGGATGACGAAAGCTGTGCCCACTTAAAAACGCATCCTGCGTGCGGCCCCTTCGATGCCATCTTGAAAACGGACCTCCGCCGCGACTCGGGGATGTTAAGCCGCTTTTCCCCGTGGGCGCTTTTCGCTTTGAAATGAGCCGCCGCACGGCGCAGCGCGGACCAAAGGGCGGCCCGCAGTTCTGGTCCCGCTTGGGCGTGGCGACAGGAGGAGAGGAACCCCCGAAGGAGCGCGGGAAAAACATTGGACGCGGCAGACGTGTTGAGGACTCGAAAACGAGAGGTCCGTCGTAGACTCCGAATCTATAGACGAGAAGCTTCAGCGTGTTTCCACTGCCAGTTACGACCGAACAACGACCGACCGATCGACAACGAACTACTGACTGCTGGAACTGTTGCGCGGCACCGACGGGAGCAGCAGCGCGGGGGTGAGCAGAGACATTCTATCCCTATTAAACTGTTGTCTGATGCCATCTCTCGTGCTCACCTGTCGCTCTCCAACCCAAAGGGGACCCGTTAATGTGCAACGGCTTGCCGACTAGCAAGACCATCAAAGCTGCGCGCCCAACAGGAGTTTCACGCCGCTGAAAGTTCGACGGCCATGCGAAAACCCACGCATGAAGCCGACCGCTCCCCAGCCAAAAAAGCGACATTTTTTTTGTGTGCTAATCGTGCTGCGATAGGAAGGTTGCGCATGTTCTAACCGCCGCGTGCTTTTCGTCTGCGCGGGTAATCTACAGGATTTTGGCCTGTAAGCCGTGGCGGCTAACTGTTTGGCAGATGTCTGTGAGTGACAGCTGCCTGCGCTGACTTTGAGCCCACCCGTATATGCAGGTGGATAACTTTACAATAAAATTAAAACTTTACAGGCTAAATAAAATATCCTTCTTGCAAGAAAATACTCTTATGTACCATGGCGTGTGCAGGCCGACACGGCGCTTCGATTAATTGTGAATCTGTGACGGACCGGCAATCAAACCATACTAACTTTTACGCCTCTTAAAATCCGTTATATAATACTAGACATAAAGCCGAGCAATTAGTTTCCGGAAAGCGTAAAATTATGTATAATTTATCACTGATCAGAGAGCATAACATGGGCTTCGAAAATTTTCGCATATTAAAGCAGAATCATCATCATCATCATCAGGGCCCCAAGGACGCAGTAGCCCCGGGCCCCAAAGTTTCCTAATCCGGCACTGGTCCTATGCACCACATCCTAATTCATCGAAATTTTTATTGTTGGCGGCATGGATTAGTCAGTCGAGTGCTTTGGGGTGAAGCAGAACCACGGGACTGTCTCAAAGTGTGTGATAAAGGTGAAGCCCCGGAAAACAACGTTTTGCGCTGAACGAACGTCTCGCGTGCAATGTCAGGCGTTCAACTTGGAATTGACCGAAAAGAAACGTCGGTTCACTTTTGGTGATACTCAGTTATGGTTCGGTAGACCGAAATGTTGCTGCCTTATGGGCAGAGCCCCAACGGATTAGCCATCAGGATCTTACGTAAGAAAGACATCCTGCCTATTTCTGTGATCGGGTTAATTTCTTTCAATAGGGCTACGGATATTTTAGCACTGTGGTCAGGGAAACACTCTAAGTCGTTTATATTGTGTAGTGATGGTAACTTGAAGCAGTTGCCTCATGTCTTTAACTTAAATGCGCCTTTATTCTAATCTTATGCCCTGGGACATCAAATGAAGTCACGTGAAAATGATTCCGTTCTCTTCGCGTTTGACAACTAAATTTCTGTATTACGGTGGGTTTTGTTGTTTCAAGTAAATACCACTAATGGCACTGCAACGCTGTTATAAACTTCGCCGCTTAAACGTTATCCTGCAAATGCCTACAGTGAAATTATCTCTGACACTCCGCGTCAATTATGATTCTTCGCAGAAATTTTTGTGTGGTCCACGCCCAACAAATGTCGCATTTTATAGTAATCTGTGTTCTGTAGTGAGTCATTTTCTGTGTAATTACCTTGTGTAATTACCTTTTGTATATTTGTTTTCGATTTTAAATCCAAACATCCAATTTCAATGTATTAAATCTACCCTTTATTCTTCGGTAGTACGGGAAAGGTCTACGTATATGAGCACGTTTAATAAAGAAAGTAGTGCGTACCGAGCTTTCAAAATGCGTTTATTTTTATTTTTTCCCTTTTTCTTTTTGGTGAACCGTTGCCGCCGTGCACGGCCCAACAAGCCATGTGTTGGCTTCGGCCGGGCCGGAAACGCAATTTCGTATTATTTATATCCTAATCATAATTATTCTTCTTGTTATTATTATTAACGACACCAGCGAGAAATGTTCCCAGCGCTGCCAAGCCCAACGCTGTTCCAAAAGTCGAGCCAGCGCCCGCGGACGTCGTATATAGCGCGCATGCATTTTGCATGAACTCCTCGCGGGCTTCGCTTCCCGCTACAACCATCTCTTTTTTAAACGAGCGAAGGTTGTTTGCGGCTGTAGGATGACATATAGTTCACCACGACCGGAAGCCATCGGGGCCTGAGCCGGCGGGCGTTGCGACACTGTTTCCCTTATACCGAATTCCCGTAAGCGAGCTCGACAGCGTCCATCTATATGCTCAATCTTAAAAAAAAAGAACCATGTC
The DNA here is from genome assembly GCA_013339765.2 of Haemaphysalis longicornis. Taxonomy (NCBI): domain Eukaryota; kingdom Metazoa; phylum Arthropoda; class Arachnida; order Ixodida; family Ixodidae; genus Haemaphysalis; species Haemaphysalis longicornis. Next base: position 183,362,889 of record CM023449.1, on the reverse strand, counting down.
GGAAGCTATGCGTAGGGACGTACTAAAGCAGAGAAGCTTGTTTTGTATAGACATGAGGTCTCGCGTTTGGCTAGTAAAAGTTTAGAGTCAGGATTTTCATCGCGCCCTGCGCATGGTCATGAAATATTCATAGTTTATACCACGTTCGGACTGTAAACCTTGCAGAACAACATTGGATATTTAAAAGCGAAAATTTTTCCCGAGCAATCGAGGTTGCTATTATAAATACAAGCTCCAATAGTTGTAAACAAGGCGGTAATTTTGCTCTTCTTCACAGTCAAATGACTACAACATTTATTATTAAACGAATGGCAGAAGCGTCACACGCTGAGTGGCCGATGACGGTGTTGTCGCATGCTCGAACGTGTTGACACCCATGTGGCGATCACCCTGTAAAAATGTATACCCATTTGTCGGTATACCTAAGCCAATGCAAATAATCTTATCCTTGGTTGGTTTAGAGCTGACCTTACAATTATCGCGCGCACTATATGTCCACTACATCCACAGTATCTTGCTTTGAGGGGTCATAATCATCACGTGTGGGCATTAGGATTCTCCCAGTAGCCCTTAGCGCACAAAGAGAGTCGAGGGTATACCCATAAAGGGCCACTGTACCGATGATGTTTTATTTGTCTTTTTGACTACCACAAGGCACTGAATGTCCGCGTCAATGTTTTTACGAGGGGAAATTGGGGCGCTCGATTATGTTCCCTTAAAATGGGCATGAAGAAAACATACCACTTCGTTTATTTTGATAGAACTGGCCATCAGTACCTCACTCAGCTCCATTCCAGCAAGGAAAGATGTTTTTACCGAAAAAAGAAAACGCAAGAAGTAGTGAAAAAGTTTTAAATTTCGCGCTACAGTGACGTGATATGGGCAGGAGTGACGTAACATGGGTCAGCACTAAAAACATATTTGTCAGTGTGTTAACTACCCGTTAGCATTCAAGCGATACGATAAACGAAACTAGGGGTTCGAAACTTTCGAAACCTTGGAATGCTCGAAAGTTTCGAAGCAAAACTTACGAACTTTCGAAAGTTCCGCAAGAAAACTTACGACTTTCGAAAGTTTCACAAGAAAACTTACGAACTTGCGAAAGTTTCGAAACGAAACTTTCTACAATTATCCAGTCGACCGTTTCGGTCGGCGGCCGCAAATCGAAAAAAAAAATAAGATTCTGCGGCGTGATGTAAAAGTGGCTGGAAAATGGCTGGGGAGTTGCCACTGCTTCATCTGTTTGCCCTAATATCTCGATTATTTGTTACAAGTTTGTGGCAAAATGGGCATCGCTGTTATCGGGACAAATCTGTCTTTTTAACGAACCCAACGTGTATTTTCTTTTCCTGGCCCCTTTAATAACCGTGATGATTAATTGATTGATTGATTGATTGATTGATTGATTGTGATTGATTGATTGATTGATGTAGTGTTAACGCGCTTACGCAACGCAGGCCATGAGGCACGCCGTAGTGGAGGGCTCCGGATTAATTTTGACCACCTGGGGATTTTTAACGTGCGCCGAAATCTCGTACACACGGGCGTTTTTGCTTTTCGCCTCTACCAGAAAAGCGGCGGCCGTGGCCGGAAATCGAACCCTCGTCCAACCGTGAGTGCATGTCACTGCCAATCACGAATTGCAAGGAATGCGCAGCTATTAGTACGGAATTTTTAGTGCCTCATTTCAGGGACTGCGGGTAATATCGAAAACATTTACAAAACATGCTTTTGTACATAGTTACCGCAATTTTAGTTCCCCCCCCCCTTTTTTTTTTTTCTTCAGGTTCATAAGAATGGTTGCAAGTGCTCAGTAAGCTTGGCGGGCTCTACTGGTCCTTGCTGAGGCCTGTAAGTTGTTGTGGGCAGGATTCCGTGCGCGTAGGGGAGACAGGAGAGAGAGAGAGAGAGAGAGAGAGAGAGAGAGAGAGAGAGAGAGAGAGAGAGAGAGAGAGAGAGAGAGAGAGAGAGAGAGAGAGAGAGAGAGAGAGAGAGAGAGAGAGAGGAGGAGAGAGAACGATCTTTAATGAAGTCTAGCGATGTTCGCCAATCTAAAATGCCTAACTCGCTACGCCAGTTGATGAGGTGATGAAGATGATGGCGATGATGTTGAAGAACTTGATGCGCACAGAGACGTTCACTTATTTTCAGAGACTGGTCTAGACCTGTGTGTTGCAGGCACTCTATCAGAGCTTTTGTAGGCCGTAAAGCACGCTTGGGACATGCCCACGGTCCTAAAACGTTCTTTAGTTGAACGTCCACGAAAAGCGGCAATCCTAAAGACACCGCGAGGGACACTCGGGGAATGAAGCGTTGCAGTTATTAATTGAAGGAATATTGGCTCGCCAAACGTTTAAATACGCGACCACCAAGAAACCCGCGTGATTCAGCAGATACCAAACAAATACCTGTTTGTGAGCACTTGTTTAAGGCTCTTTACAGTCGCATTCCCTTTTAAACAGCAGAACACTCTTACTTTGTTCTGGCGGCGTGTGTTAATAGCGGAGTTAAATAAAATGTTACTGCTTCCTTGTGTTTTAACACCCTCCTAGTGGCCTACACTTCTTTAGGAGGTGATCTTTTCCAGTGAAATACAACTCAGAAACAAATTAATTTTTTAAATGTTTGTGGTTTTCGAGCGGCGTACCTAAACTAGTGGGGAACTACGGAACAATTTTGACCGCCTGGGGATATTTACCATGCATCAAAATCTCCACAGACGGTCGTTTTCGTTTTCAGCTTCCATCAGAAAAACAGTCACCGCTGTCGGGATCGAAGCAACACTGCGACGGCTACGCATGGCATCCGAACCTGTCAGACGCGGCACTGAACAGCCACTTCGGTTCTAAATTTGCCCAACCGGGACTGCAGACGACGCGATCCCCGTGACGACAGCCATTTCACCGACGTCAACACCTACGCTCGTCAACCGCAACTGCGATGGGAAGCGACAGAAAGAAGAATAAATAACCCGCCATTACCGGCGCGCGATTAAATGGGTCGAGCGAGAACGTTGTTAACCCCGGTGGCCTTTCCGCTCCCGCCGTAAACACGTGTGGCTAGAGTTTCCCTCCAGCAGAAAATGGTAAATTCTCACCCCGTCGTCTTCTGCGTACGCTGGGTTCACCGGCGTGCACACAGCGAGAGAAAACGCGCTCCGTTTGATGGAGCGCTTATTGTTTCCGAGCGCGCATTAGGGAATTTTTTCCCTCCCCGCTACCAGCTAGCGCCGCCCCGCTTGGAGACGACGAATTTAATTTCACCGTTCCCTGCTCGATTTTATTTTCGCTCGATTTTTTTGTTCTCTTACCTTTCGAGTAGGGCGCCTGGAAGCGTTTTCGTCAGATTAGGAACGGAAAACACATTCAAAGCTTAGCCGCCGTGATTGCGGTGAACGGAGCGTGGATGTAATTACAGTAGGTTCGGCCTTGCGACGAAGGCGACCTCTAGGGACCACGGAACGCTGATTGGCTGATCAAAAGTTGGTGTTAAGCGAATTTTTTCCCCCTCTTTTATCACCGCTAGAAAACCAGCCAGGTAATTTGTTTTTGTTTTTATTTTCCTTAGTTGATTTCTACGTTATCCTGAAAAGAGGAGACGCTTTATACTGGAAGAAACGAAGTTCCGGCGGCGCTCACATAGCCGCGGTTCGCAGGTCTGCTGAGTGAGAGAAAAATTAGGTTAAAAGTTCTTGGTAGGATTAGGAAGAGGATGGCAGATAAAAAAAAGATTAAGATGGTGTGCGTTAAATTAGAGTGGTATACCGTGACGGTATTAGAACTGTTGATACCAAGGTAATGTTTTAGAAAATAAAACACGGCATTTTCGTCGAGGAATACATTCGTTTTAGTGCTTGCTTCGTCCGAAATTTGCATTATTTCAAAATATTTTGCAAAGTTAGCCGTGTCTGGTATTTAAATGGCTCGGCTTTTAGCAAATGCCACGTAGACTGCTCATTGGAGTGACTAGAGTGTCTCGTTTCGGAATTCAAACTATTTTCAGTCGCCACAATGACCTTCATAGCGTTCTTGGTCCGGCCGCTTCCACTGAGACAATAACTGAATGGCGTTTAAAATCTTGGTCATGTTCTAGTGGCAGGTCAGCCGCGATGAATACACGAATTACCTTCCCTGAGATTCACGAGACCGGACCGCAGTCAACAGATAGCTTAATGCACGCGTGTAAATCACCATCATCCTCAAATACTGTGCCGTTCAGTATTTTTCCCTGCAATTCAACAACACCATACAAAAGGGCGCAATACACAAGTACTGCGAGCGTTTGGCCAGCTAATATTTTGACATTCTTCATGCACAGCGCTCGCGAGCATGACACAAAGAATGAACGCGTACACAGCGCTCTGCATTGCTAACAACTAAGAATGCAGAACAACGGACTTTGACCAACTAATACGGGATTTAGGAGGCTATACGGTACAACGTTTATAGATACTTGATCCGGTAGTGGTAAATCGGTGATGGCCGGTACTAAACGCTACTGCGCTATTTGGAAGGTGGCCCGATTTTTAGCGAAACCGTTAAGTGGTCCACCTTGTAAAATTGCGCCTCTCAATCTGTCAAAATCAAGGTCACGGAACGAAATAGTGCCGCGCTAGCAAGCAAAAAGCGTTTCATCGCAACGTGTTGCGATGAAAAGCTTTAGTAGTTGCCCACTTTAGTGTTGCCCACTCATGCTCGGCATGCTAGGCACAGCGGCTGCAATGTACTATCCCGCTCACAATGACCTCCACCGCTCATTGGTATTCGCCGCTTTGTACAACCTGTCTAGTACCCGGGGTTAAAGACCAAGTACGAATTTCGAGCAAGACGTCCTGATGAATCAGGCGTTATACTAACGCATATGCCCATGGTCGTCGTTTTGGCGACATGATCGTATGAATGCTAATGAGCAGTGTAGGTCATAGTGAGCGCGATAGTACCTGTTAATGGACAGTGCGGTAGCTTCGCACAGAATGTGGACCAGGTTAGCATGTATATCTCCGAGTTCCGGCTTACGTGGCCTCATAAGCTCGTGTTTGTGCGGCGTATCGCCTCTATCTATCGTCTCGCAATAGATTCAGGGAATGAGCTAATCTTTTCCTTCGTTATCGGGCGCTCTATGTCGCGTTCCTCGCGCTGAGTGACGCCAAGCTCGACTTCCGTCAGTTTATCCCAAAGCAATGGCTAAACAAGATAACCGAAAAGAGCCAAGTCCCGTTCCCAACGCTCGAGCCCTACCGTCATCGTTTACGTTAGGCCGGGTTCAGAGTTTTGCCGCAACTGTCGTAATAACTTTAACGGATGACGTCATTTCACGTCTCAGCCGCTGCGTGACACGCCGTTTTTTTACGTCCATAGCTCACGAAAAGCCTGAGGGAAACGGCTTGCATTTTTGTTTGTTGTTTTTGCTCCTCCTTCCATTTTTCATCGAGCTTAAGCTCTCTGAAACTACCGAAACGTTGAAAAATCACCAGTGTGTTCCTCCAAATCTCATCGAATCGAGCAGTGTCCGCGTCAAGCGCGAGTGAAGATAACGTGAGGCTATGGATAAGCATCTAATCCGCTTATCATTGCCTAACATCGCATTCCAAGCACCCACACGGGAATTTAGATTGAAGTAAAATATAAATCAAAGAAAATTACCCCATGAGAGATGTCATGAAGTAATTCTTTTTTGTCAGTTTTGCGCCCACTCTCTGCGACTCCTATCATCTGCCTTTTTTCTTGGTTTCGGAAGCACTGTAATCCGCCTTGTCTCGCAATCATCCAGCAATGCCGTCAATATGGCGAAGCCGCGTTAGTTGTTACGGCGCTAAGAACCACTCTCTCTGGCTAAGGCGTTGTGCTACTGAGCCAAAGAACGCGGGTTCCATCCCGAACGCTGTCGCTCCTTCTCAGATGGAGGCGAAGAGCGGAAACGCCCGTACGTTCATTTTTCGGCTCACGTTAAATATCCGCAGGCGGTCAAGAATAATCTGGAGCCCTACACTACGGCGCGCCTCATATCCCGGGTGTAGCTGCGGCGCGTAAAACATCAAAAATTTGAATTCGAAAAACCACTCCCTTTCCGGACGCCCTTCTCCCATTCTTTATCTGTTTTTGCTGCCAAAACTTGAGGCAGTCGCGGGCATCGAATATTTCAGAACGGGTATACTACGAGGCAGAAACTCGGGGAAGCTTGCATCAGTACCTACATCACGCACGAATCCGGAACCGAAGTAGACAGGAAGGACAATACGTGAATACCGGAGCATGGCCTCGGCGGAAATTTCGCCGGGCGGTGTTGCACGGAAGAGCGAGAGCGCACGCAAAGCCATTCCTACCCCCCCGCTCCTCCACCTCACCCGCGCATGCGCTCTGGAACACCGAACGCCTCGTGCACCCAGCTGTTTCGATGCTCGGTGCTCCGCCAAAGGCCAGGCTTGCGTCGAGATGGAGAATTATTATGCGTAGAGGGGAGGGAGGGGGGGGCGCACTTGCGCGGAATCGAAGGTTAGCCTGCCGGAAACGGGGGCTCACCTGCGCTGCCAAGAGAGGTAAATGCTCGATTTGCTATACCAACTACCGACGAGGTATGGATGTTGTTCCGGCAAGGCCGAAGCTCGTAAAGTGCTCCCGGTGGAAGTAATTCAGCTCACCCAACCCCGGGAAAGAAACGCTCTGTAGTTTGTTGTTTATTGTTTATTTTGTTTATTACATGAGACTAAATCTTTCAGCGGGTTAGTTTGATGCGAGCTGGCTATTACAGGTGATCAGAAAGGTAAATAAAAGACGGAGGCATACTAACCACTCACGAAAAATAACCGAGAGAGAGAGAGAGAGAGAGAGAGAGAGAGAGAGAGAGAGAGAGAAGAGAGAGAGCGAGAGAGAAAGAGAGAGAGAGAGATTGAAAGAGAGCGAGAGAGAAAGGAGAGAGAGAGAGAAAGAGAGCGGGAACACAAGAAACTTCCCTTCACAATGCTTAGAATCAGCGTGCCCTCACTAAAAGTTAATATGCGTAATTGGAGACTTAAAAGCAGTTCATATGCCTAGTTCAAAGCGCTGCAACAAAAAGTTCATGCCAGAGCCATTCCCTTCCCCTTCTCTAAAAGAAAACAAAACGAAGCTTGTTGAGCAGTGCCTGCAGACACGTACTTGAAATATGGGTTGAAATTCAGTGTGAAAAACAAAGGCACTGGAAAACTAAACACCACACGTTCATGAAATACCAATGATACGTCAAGCTCGCTATTTTATGAATGTGCGGTGTGCTTCATGAACGGGGACCATAAAAAATAAAACAGAAACAGCATGCCCTCTAGATGTCACAAAAATATGTCGACAGGTGGTTATAACGCTACGCGTTTAAAGAAAATGATCGTATCAACTCCTAGAACTGTATCCATATAAATCAGAGACGTATTGCACAAACGAAGACAAACCATTAAAATTCTAAGAATTACGTACCTGTCAAAAAAGTGAGTTCAGGAATGGCCCTCGTTTGTTCAAAACGTCTTGGCCAAGATCCCAGAATTTTAATGGCGCTTATTGCGCGCCTGCCTGAAACATATCTAAGAGGAGATGGGGCTTTAAAAGCGCGCGACCGTAGTCTGGGCATTCAATGACCACGTTCTCAAGACCGACTTTAAAGGAGCCGCTCTGTGCTTCTTTGAAAAAGAGCGCAAAAATAGATACAAGTTAGACGAAGAATACACAGGACTATCACTCGTCTATATTTTGTGCCCTTTTTCAAAGCGTAATAAACCAGCTCGCCGAACAGCAAGCTTTAATGAGCCACTGTACATTTTATGGACACGCTCCTGGGGTGTAGTAAAAAACTTTGGGAACGTTCGAAGGTCGGTGTATGTCTACCTTTTGAGCGAAGTGCAAGAGGGGATCACTCCTGTCGAGGAAATACTTTTCAACTTTGTCAAACCAGCCATTACCACACAAATGGCCTACATTACGTCTGACTGCGAGCAGCAACAGCGGACGTGATTGTAGTGGTTACGACGCTGCCGCTTTCTAATCTATCGGCTTATTCATATCCACTAATGCCCACACGACAACGGATCCATCGAAAACGAACCTTGTGGCCAAGATGCTACGAAAGTGGTGAAGCTGCGACCTGTGTTCTCCATTAAAGGAAAGCTGAAGTATTGTTTCCGGAGATGCAAATGAAATCACCCAACTGCCTGCAAGGAAGTTCATCGCTATCATTACGCCAAAGAAGATGGCGTAAATGTCGGGGAAGCTAACCAGTAGCTGGGGTTCATATGAACATGTTGGTGAATGGAACGCCGCGATGTCAATCTGTGAGTCGTAGACGGCCCACTTGTGAAAGTAGCATAAAATTCTGGTTAAAATAATGCATGGTAAGGGTTAAATTGATTCCATTATGGTGTTTAACGCGCCGATGCTACGCAAGGCGGGCTCCGGATTATATTTGACCACCTGGGGATCTTTAGCGTGCGCCGAAATCTCGACACACGGGCGCTTTTGCTTTTCGCCTCCACCAGCAAAGCGGCCGCCGCCGCCGAGAATCAAACCCGCGTCCTTTGGACTCAGCAGCGCAGCACCTTAGCCACTGAGCCATCGCGGTGGGTTGGTAAGGGTCAAACATTTAGCGTGACAATCTAGCGGATGTGTTGACGTCTTATCGTCCATGTCCGCAATCGCTAGTCGCCCAGAAAGAGAGATCAACTCTCACGAACCAGAGTCCAGGTGTGGTGGTCGCAGAAACCAATCATCCAGAACAATCATATCTCTATGTGCTGTGACGACGTTAGAGATCTTTCCTGCCCCGTGACGCAACTTGTCACTTGTCACGAAGCGGGGGCTGAACGTGCTCCCGTGAAAGCCGGAAAAAATGTCTTCAGGCTCCGCGGCGCCAAAAATGTGCTCACTTGTGCCTCTACTGCTGCATCTATCGTTCCTCATCGGCCAGATGAGTCACTGACGCTTTCTACCGCAATATCTTTGTTCTTATAACGTTTGTTCTAAACCTGATTGATTGATTGATTGATTGATTGATTGATTGATTGATTGATTGATTGATTGATTGATTGATTGATTGATTGATTGATTGATTGATTGATTGATTGATTGTAGGGTTTAAGGCGCCGACGCAACGCAGGCGATGAGGCGCGCCGTAGTGGAGGGCTCCGGATTAATTTCGACCGCCTGGGGATCTTTAACGTCCCCGATATCTCGCACACACGGGCGTTTTTGCTTTTCGCCTCCATCAGAAAAACGGCCGCCGCGGCCGGGAATCCAACCCGCGTCCTCGTGCTTAGCAGCGCAACGCCTTAGCCACTGAAAAACCGCGGCAGGTATTTGTTCTAAACCAACCAGTTTTATTATCATCCGTCAGGCATTTGAATAAGAGGGTCTATTGTCGTCCGCTTTTGGTCTCTCTCAATGCGGGCAAGAGATTCGAACCGATGGCTCTTCCGTGCCTTTAGAGAGAATATGACATCTCCAGGCATAGCAGTATCCTGTCGTATGACGTTCTCTTCTAGACGTCACGCGGTTCTCTCTCTCTCTCTCTTATTGTGGAAATACTCGCGTGCGGGTACTTGGGCACGACGCACAGCGCAGGCGCGCGGCTAGCCGTACTTTACGTGTTCTATTTGTCTCATTGCTAACTTGAAAACCAAGGGTCAGTATACCCAGCCTAAATCTGAACTTTGTAGCAGACGGCAAGTACAAAAATACGAAGTATTTTGGTAGAAAGGTAACTTCAATAAAGCCAGATATGAACTCAGATCTATTTGAGATCCAGATACACCTCTTACGTACTGTTTCTTTTTTTTTATTTGCTGAAACCTCGACGTTTTTTACGCGCTGTCTAGCCTTGCTGTATGCCTTGCTTCGATGTCGTTTTTCCTTCCATCTTCCCTGCAGTCCTTTTTTTTTTTTTTCAGTGGGAACCTATGTTCTTATTTGTTTCTTTTTCGTTTTTTCATGGCGCACAAACGATCAATCACCGGCAATGGCCAGTGACTCGAGTTGACGACAGTGTCCAATGCCAGCAGCAATTACATCAGTTGGTTTGTTTATGCAGCGCCACGCCTTCGTAACAGGTATCGGGGCTCCCCTACTAACCGCGCCCCTATCCCAGCTGGTCCCACATTCCGGTCGCTGCCACAGCGCAAAAGTGGTGTCCGAGACACTACATGACGGATACACGTGCTCGCGTTAGTCCTTCCGTGCCCCAAGACTCATTTCTGCGTAGTTCCGGGCTTAGCTGCGGTGCAAGTGGCACGCCTACGCTAATGGCGCTGCTTTACAGCTGCTTCGCACGTACGCGAATCTTAGCGAATGGACCTGAGAAACTGCCGTGAACCCTCGTTATAACGCATTCCCTGGAATAGAAAAATGCATTCGTTATAACCAATAATTTGTTAAAAGAAGTGATTTTTTTTCTCTCCGTTGAAAGCAGCACGGTACCACGAAACAGGAAAATGGAGCTGTTATAAGGTGGATATTATTTTTACTCCATGCACAGAAGGAGGGGTCCATGCAGCACATCCAATGAACGAAGATTTTTATTAAAGCGATTTCGTTATAACGGGGAGTTTACTGTGCTTTCACTTTAAAGCACCTACATCCCTCCGTCTCGTTATCCGCACTCACCGAGCAGTCAACGGAGATTTTGATTAAGGCGCTTTCGCTATAATGGGGGTTTACTGTTCTTTAATGCTCCTTAGTACCTCCGTCCCGTTATCCGCACTCACCTTGCAGTTACCACCTGCCCGGAGGCGCCGTGCAGGTATGTGAAGATTGCTCCGTTCTGAGAGGGAAAACGTGACGGCATCCGCGACCTCGTCGTCATCGCGGTACCGTTCCTTCACTCTTTTCCGCCGGTGAACAAGCGGCGCTTGTTCGGCCGAAGGAGCCGTGAGAAAAGGCCGCCGCTCCGCCGCGCCGGTGCTCGCATATATGCACGCACGCCCCTTGTGTGCAGATTCGCTAATGAGCGCGAAAGGGTGCGCTTCTCCGGCTCACTTCACTCCGCAAGGTCGGGCGGGAAAGTCGCCTTCGAAGGATTCGGCTTCGCTCCCGTGTTTTGACTTGTTGGGCCGTTTGGCACGGAGGCCGGCACGCCGCAACGTCGTTCGATTTTAAAGCGAAGCTTTCGTCTGAGCGGAAGGAAAATCCGGTGGTCGGGTTACGCAGCAAACTCCTCCGGCGCAACCCCATGCGTGAAAAAAAGTACGTTAAAGAGGAGTTAGAAGTAAGGGGGTCGAGATTGTATGGGTTTATAGATGACGTAGCTACTCTCTCGCATCAACCGACACTGGTAAGTGAAAACGGCGCATCGAAAGGAGCAAAAAAAGAGTCTCTCTCGAAGCGGAGCACGCGCGCAGCTAGATACTCCGTGAAGCGCAGCTCAAGCGAAAGCGGCCGGCTGGGGCGGTGGCGGTGCAGACGGGCAGCATGAGCGTGTCAACTGCAAACACCGGCCGCACGTTACTTCGAAGTGGGTAGGCCACACGTCATACGTAAAACAGCGGCCGCATGTTACATCTTCACTGGTTAACCATCGCTATGAAGTGCATGGGCCTTTTCTGAACGCCTGTGTTGTTGCGACGCGCACTTCCATCGTCGGTGCATGCCGAGGCCTACTTCGACCTCTAAAAGAGTTGAACCGTTATGGCACTAACATAGCGAGCTTTCGCCCCCACCCCTCCCCCCGATCTGTCTCTACCCCTCCTCCAATCTGAAGCGAAGATCTTGTTCCACGTTCGGGTAGGCTGCAGCGCTGCGTGCAGGTTTGGCCGACTGTTGTTCTTGTAATTTTGCTTGTGAGGCATTTCAGCCTTCGCGACCTCGCCGTTGCACGAGGCTGGGCGCGGCCCTTTACCGGCGATTAAGCGCGTTCGGCGAACGGCGGTATGCAGCAACAATGGCGAGATCGGTCTGGTTGGCGATACGTGAAGGCGCTTGGCGTAGCCGGCAGTTGGCGTGTATGCCGTGATCATGACAATATAAACAAGTGTTTTGCCCGCCTAGAAGTGAAGAGAGAGCGCTGCCTGAATCTCATGCGTGCTGTACAAGTTCGTATCGATAGGTTTCGCCTCTGAGAGATTGCGGAACTTTGCGCGATATCTTGATCGTATTGCACGCAATAATTGTATGGCGTAGGGGCTGCTATGTCACGACCTCTATCATGTTTTCGGTTTGAATACATCAATCGTTTGGAGCACTGTCTACAACCCCGTGAGGTTTTGTGAGTGGCTTTCTGCTTGACAATCCATGTATAGTGATTGTCACGTGTGGAGTGCCCGGCTAAGAGGGACGGTCGAGGGAGAGCCGTTGACGGGTTGCACAGACCACACATTTATTTTTCACGAAGAAAACTCCTAAACACACTAAAACCAAACAACACAAAGCCTAATTAACATAGACCCGCCTGAACAAACATTATAAACACAATACAAACCGAACCGAACTTGAGGTCGTCTGTACAATAAGGACTATACCAAGTCAATCCCAATAAATCCTTCAAAAGGCGTAGCCCATTAGCCCGGAAGTCCTATATAGACTTCATTGAGCGTCCTACAGCTATATACATGTCCCCAGTCACTTGCGGTGAAGTGGCGTCAACGTTGCTTGGCCGCGATTGCGGTGGTGATGGTCGTGTTGCCGCATACGAACGTGATGGCGCCAGCGTCGTGGTTCCGCCGTGCGTCGGGAGGAAGGCCCTGAATGGTTTCCATTGTGGCCGAGCTCGCGGCAGGAGGCAGCGGGTAAGCCCGTGAACGTAGCCGTGTGGGGCCGTCAAAGCGCAGGTGGACGGGGCGTATATGCTAGACGCAGGCGCCCGACCGTCGACGCTGGGGCCGCCAATGCACAGGCTGGCGGCATGCGACTGGGAAGCCGGAGTCGATGCGATATCGGCCCGCTCCAGCTCAGGCTTGCGTGGCGTAGTCTGTGGCCGGGCCACATCCCGCTGCGTTGCTGCTCTTGAACGGGAGGGTCCTTGCCACCCCCTCATCCCGCTTGTCGGAGGCTTAAGCATTCTCGTTTATTATTATTATTTATTTATTTATTTATTTATTTATTCATTTACCCTCATGGCCCAGATTCAGAGGGCACTGAAAAGTGTAGTGGTACAGCCTACAGTTTTAGCAGAAACCAACGTTTAACAGGTTTCTTTACGCACATGAATTTTACGCAAAAACGACAGCGGCTTTATCCACTTATTATGCAAGGACAAGAGAAAAGGGAATAACTTTTGATGCAAGCAATACCACAGTCGGTCACTTCAAGCCGTACAAGAGGCTAGAATAGATCTACACAACGGCAACACTGCAAAGGCAGGGAGCTTACCAGCAGCCTCTACACAAAAGTACGCGTACAGCCGCTTTTTGAATTCTTCGAAATTGTTAGTGTCAACTACGGCGGCCGGAAAATGCTTCCACTCTTGTTAGGTCTACGGAATTAAAAATGAGAAGAAGCACTGCGAAGCCGTGCGCACTTTGGGGTGATGATCCATGCGCGACGAAACGTAGTGTGCCGGAGGTGAACAATGCATTCCTTTAATATGAATTCATTTCATATATTTTAAAGAACAAACTTCAGCGTGAAATTTTTCTGCGTAGCTCATGGGGTGTCAATGATAAGGTCTGCTTCATAAGTGTAACACTAGCTGAACGATCGTAGTTAGAGAGAAGAAATCGAGCTGCGCGATTCTAAACGGCTTCTATAGCATTCGGGGCTTAGTTCGAGGGTTCCATATCGAAACGGCATACTCAAGCTTGCTGCTAATTAACGACTAAACAGAAGATTTCACAGAGAAGGTGACAAGTCATATAAAATTTCCTTTAATATGCCCGAGCAAGCCGTTAGCGTTGGCGATTACGCGGCTAACGTAACTGTTCCAAGAAATATCTGAATTGAGTAGGACACCCATGTAGTTGTACGATTTTACTGCTTCCAATAGTGTATAATTAAGAGTGGTTTGTAGTTTTACAACGTTTGCGCTGCTGAGCACGAGGTCTCGGCTTCGGTTCCCAGCCGCGGCGGCCGCTTTTCTGATGGAGGCGACAAGCAAAAACGCCCGTGTGTACGAGATTTCGGCGCACGTTAAAGATCCCCAGGTGGTCAAAATTAATCCGGCGCCCTCCACTACGGCGCGCCTCATAGCCTGCGTTGCGTCGCCGCGTTAAAACCCGGCATCAATACATCAATTTTACAACGTGGGAAGTGCATTAGTTTTCATTTGTTAATGTTTGGTGTCATTTTTTATTTGGAACACCACTTTGAAATCGTGTCCGGACCGGCTTGGTGCCATTAGCCCGGTGTCATTAGTGTTTTTAATCTCTCGATAAACAGCAAAACATCGGCAAAAAGTGGATGATACGTTGCTTGGCAACTTATTCATATAAATCAAAAACAGTAAGGGACCAACCAAGAACTGATGCTTGGGGTACGCCAGAAGTTACTGGAATTATGAGCGAACGCTTAAAAAGGATGTAATCCATGCAAGCACATTCAAGTCAATGTTAAGACTTCTTAGTTTGAAAAGAAACAAGTGCGGAACTTTATCAAATGCTTTACAAAAATCTAAGTATGTACAGTCGACTTCAGAACCACGACCAAGAATGGAATGAACATCATCAGTTAGTATTAGTAGTTGTGTTTCGCATGAATATAATTTTCTAACTCAGTGTTGCATAGGCGAGAACAAAGGAGAGGACTCAAGAAAATTAACTAGCTGAGAATATATGTTCCATGATTTTGCAGCAAACACTGGTTAATGATATTGGGTGATAATTGAATGGTGAGTGCTTATCTCGAGACTTATAAACTGGAACAACCTTACCAACTTCCCATTCTTCTGGTAAAACCCCGTGCAAGAGATATTGTTCAAATATTTAGGATAATATAATAAAAAATATAAATTTCAGTGTTGTCGAGAACCTTCGTGTTAATATTATCGGGGCCACAAGATAACCATAGTTTTAGACATTCTATAATGGCGACAATAGCTGAGTAATCATTCATGACCGCATCCATTAGAAAATCTGTTAAATGGTTATAATCAGGATGTGTTGAGCCCGCAACATCCGAAAATGCATTGCCAAATGTTTTGTTTAAAACGTTAGCACGTAATCAGGCGGTGCCCTTAAACTGGCTGTTCAGTTTCAGCTTTACAGCTCGTTCCCCCTTTCACACTTATCTCCCGTATGTACGTCGGCGCTTTTCCAGGTTGGTCCACTTGGTTGGTTTTATCTCTCCTTTATCTCTTTATTCATCTCTTTATCTAATCTGATCTGTTATCTCTTCTATGTCTTCTTATTCAGAATTAATCGTCTCTAATCTCTTGTCGTTACAATCCTCTCGGGGGATTGCCCACTGAACCATGACAGCGATTGCAACAGCCTGATCACTCACAAACTTAAAGGTAAAATTGCATCCAGATCTGGTGATTGTCATTAAATGCGGATGATGATCTGGCTTCGTGTAGCTATTGGCTACTACCTCACATACACCCATCGGTAAGGATCCCTGAATCCTTACAGGATAGAAATCCTGCATTACGAGAACTGCGAGTGGTGCTGTCATCAGTGCGAGTAATGCGAGTGTTAGTACGTGTGTGTGCGTCACTTCTTATGGGATCGGCAGCTGTGATCATGGATTCCAGCACACTTCTCTGGTGGAACGTGAGGAATCCAGATACATCACTGAACCCAGGATTGGTAGCCAGAGACTGCTTCGCATTAAAAATAGCGCTCGAGTAATCGTGAACACAAGAGGGGGTTAATTATTTACGTAACACCGCAGCAAGGTCGCCTTCCTTCTCAAGCCGGATACAACAAGTTCATTACTTGCTCAAAGGAAGGCCTTTTCGATAGCGGGGCGCTGTAGTTCACGAGCTCCGGTCTAATCTTCCGAAAAAAAGGCGCCCTCTTCGGACCCGGCCATCTCCTCGATGGATCTCGGGCGTAGGCGTTCGTCTTTCACCACGAGGCCCATTAGCGCCCGCACACACGCACGCATGCTTCTGCTTCCTCGGGCGCTCAGCACCACCGCGTCGCCTCCGGCTTCTCGGCCTCGACAGCGGATATTTCAGCCGCCCGCGTCGTGTTGTAGACTCGGCCTACCGAGGTAACAGATGGCCACAGTGCCATTTCCTCCTCCAAGAACCTTTTCTTGCCTTCTTACGCGCCTTCCGAGGGAACGTTCGCTGAATTCCTCCACTCACAAGAGCCGAATCATGCCAGTGTGTGCTTCCTTCCCCTTTTATTCATCGGGTAACGAATCCCTCTGCTAATGTGGATGGCGCCGGCCAAGCGCCGACCACTTTGCTTTATTTGCCCACCGCGACGCCGGCGGAATAGCGTACGTGCGCGTCTGATGGGCTTCATTATTTCGAAAGGCCCGCGCGCTGCGACGTCACGCCTCTTCCCTATGCCGGCATAGGCGCCCGTCCGCGCGTTCCGTGCCCTCGCGCGTTTCTGCGGATAAGGAATAGGGGAAAAAAGAGCGCGTGAATGGAGGCGAAGCGAGAGGTGGGAGAGGCAGTGGTGAGAGCGAGATTAACGCGGCCGCCGTTGTTGCAGCGAACACTCACTGCCGGCTGCTTTGGAAGAGGGCTGAACGTGCCGCGAGGCCACAAGTTGGAAGGAAGCGTCGAGCGCTAACTCGCGAACGGAAGCGCGAATGAATTGGAAACCCGCAAGGAAGGCGCCGCGTGAGAAAAAAAAAAGAAAACAGACAACGAATCACAGAGGTCACGTACGTTTCGGTTGGCACTAATCGTTTCGAAGGGAACTAAACAGAAACAGCTACTGAATGATCGTTTACTTTCGGGCTTGGGAGACTGAGAGGGTGAGAGAGGGAAGGGGGGAGGGAGACGCAGAAAGGAGGATTGATTTAGGGAAATTGGGGTCCAGTTCGGAGGGCGAGGCATGCGCAGTCAGACTGATTACAGAATGCGGGGTCAGAGCGTGTGCGGCCTGGCGGGGGCTATCCCTCGGCGCGTGGAATGTTTCGCAAGGCTCTCCGGAACCGCGTTGGGCGCAATTACATTTGTTTTGCGGCGCCAGCAGAGCTGTCTGTAGGTGTC
This sequence comes from Haemaphysalis longicornis, assembly GCA_013339765.2. Lineage (NCBI taxonomy): Eukaryota > Metazoa > Arthropoda > Arachnida > Ixodida > Ixodidae > Haemaphysalis > Haemaphysalis longicornis. The sequence continues at coordinate 183,345,831 of CM023449.1, read as the reverse complement.
GGTGGCCGCTATTTAACGAGCGTGACGAGCCGTTATTGGAATGGCTCGGAGCACGCTTCCATCTGGTGGGCTTGGCCCGGGAAATCCGCTGCGTTCGGTCGTTCGGACGACCCGTGCGGCTGTGTGCTTACGCCTACGCCTACGGTAAAACCGTTTGATGGCCTGTGTATATACATAAAGCGCGGACGGAATGGCTTACGGTAGCGTGTACTGCGCGGAGTTTTACGCAGGTAGAAGAACCGGGGAAGTTTGCGGAGCAGTTGGCAAGTGGACCTTGCCTGTAGGTTGGCGTATATAGTTAGGGAATTTGGTAACAGTTGACTTGGGGTTGTTTGGGGGATGTTCATGTCTGTCATAATACCCGAAGAAGTTGTGATACCAGTCGACAAATGTGCTTCTGGAACTTCCAGGGAAGCGTCATTGATAGCAAACAGGCATTACCCGAGCGAGTAAAATAGATGAAACTACGACTTTACCTGAAACAACAGCATTACTTTGCGGGATCAGATATCAGTATGCCGAAAGGTTGATGTGTTGAAATAATTATTTTTGGCCCAGTGACATATGAAAGGGTGCTTTATTGCCGCTTCGAGCCTTTGTTACGTTCCAGAACAAATGTCAAAGACCAGAGTGTTGACATTTAGGATTTTTGAAATTTTGACCGGACGGAATTTTTGCACCGACTGCGTTTATGCCTGTATGCCGCTGCTTTTGCCCGATGCTGCCCGTACATTGTTCAACGAGAAAAAAAAAAAAGCCGCTATGAGCATGTGTACGTGGCTATTTAGTTAGTTCATTTTGGGGATAAACAATAAAGAGAACTCGTGACAACACGAAAAAAACGCAAGCAGGAGGTTCTAGTGCAATGGGCTTATCCCCACACTGTGCGCCTCGTAGTACGAACGTTGGCTACAGGTCTTGGACCTCCAGCGCTCCATGGTGAGCTCCAGTCGGGAGCGGAAGGCGAAGGGCTAAGCTCATGAGCTCTAGACCACTGTCATTTTGAATTACCGCTACGGTTGGGCTAGTTACGAGAAACCATTAGTTAGTTGGTTGGTTGGTTAGTTAGTCAGTCAGTCATTTAGTCATTTCGGCAGTTGATTATTTAGTTATGTAGTAATTTACCTAGTAAGTTCGTTAGCTAGTCATTTAGTTGTTTAGTTATTTAGTTTTATTTGTTTAGCTAGTTAGCCAGTCAGTTAGTTATTTTGCGAGTTAGTTAGCGAGTTAATTATTTATTTAATTAGTTAATTATTCAGTTAGTTGGTTAGCCATCCAGTAAGTTATTTAGTTAGTTATTTAGTTAGAGTAGTTGTTTCGTGAGTCAGTTAGGATGGTCGGTTGGTTAGTTGGTTATTTGTCCGTTTAGTTTGTTAGTTTGGGGTCGTTCCGTAGGTCAGTCATGCGAACCTAATTCTTTTAGTAGAAAAACGCACCGCAATAAAAAATTTAAAAAATGTACCAATGTGAAGTTCCGCATTGGATGGCGGGAAGAATCATCGCATGCGCCATTTCGTGCAAGAGGTTTGCCAGTTCCTTCCTCTCTCTTTTTGTCCCTCCTCGAACGGCCTTGTCACGTGATCACAAAACGCACTGACCAAAGCCGTTCCGATACGTGGTAGTTAGTGATGGCGTGGTAACATGAGGCTCGTGAATACTGCAGCCAGTCCACATCTATTTTGTATAGTCTGCGCCTCAAATTTACTCCAATCACCTGGACACGCGACCTGGTTTCGACCGACGGCGAGTAGCAAACGGAAACTTCGAATCAGCCCGCGCGCTCGCTTCGCGCCGTGCTGTGGGCGTTATTGCGCCGGATTTCGATTCCCCACCCGTCCGGACTTCCTGGAAACCGATCGACTTTAATTCAACGCGTGTTCGATTACATCGCTCTTGATCTTTTTCGTCTAGAATCACTGAAAGGCGTCGTTGTTCGGAGAAGTCAGCCCAAGCGACAACGTTCAACTCCCCTATTATGTGTCCTTTCAGTGTTATAGGAATTTTTATCCTGATTACTATCTGGAGATAAAAATGAAAACGCACCACCGCAACTCTGGGCTTCACATCCCTTTGTCGCTGTGCGCGGTATTTTTATAGCCCTTTTTGTAGGACGTCAGTGCGCTTAATATCTAATTTTCTGCTTCTGTTACACAAGCGTTCTCAATTGCGTCCAGTCGTGATGCTATTTCCGCATGATAAAAGATCCCACTGCATGCCCTATATTCTGTTCGGGAGTGGTCGCTGCAGGAAACGTACGAACCCTCGAACAACAGGGCAGCCCCGTCTAATCAATAAAACTCGCTGCTATTTTTATCGACGACGCGATTAGAGACACGCAGATGGGACATGCAATGTTTGATACCGGGCCTTCTGCTCTAAACGGCGTCGACAGAATTTGCGGAAAGTTCTTCGGCGATGGAATGAAGATACTGTCAAGCTTCGTATCTGCGTAGACATTTTCAGATTAGAATTTGTGGGGTGTAACGTGCCGAAGCTGGTCCCCGGAATAATTTTGACCACCTGCAAGGTATCTTTAACGTGCGCCGAAATCTGGACACGCCAGCGTTTGCGCTTCTTGCCTTCATTTGGAAAGCGGAGACATTTTCGGACAACTGTTGTTCGATCGGGGGAAGACCGTTTCCGACTCGGAAAAACCGCGATACTGCGGGGCGCGAAAAAAGATTTCGCCAAGTCCTTGAAAGTTGATCTGGTGCCGGGGACGCGGAAGCGACGATTTTTCAGGGCGTAATTGCTTCCGTCTTTAAGATGAGATTACGGAGTTGCGAGAGCGTTAGCGAGATTCGACGGGCAAAAGCGAACGATTGGAAGGATTGGTGATTGTTTTAAAGAAGGGCGTAAGCGAAGTGTGTCAGGCAAGAGGACAAAATTGCTTAATTAAGAAACAGGTTATTGAGGGAGGATTTGGTTCTTGTGAGAACACATGGTTGTTGGCAAACTTGGCGAAATGGGTAATATTGACAATCCAAGAATACGGGGAAATCGCATGGCCACTGTACTAGCGACATGAGCAGCGTAGAGGCTGAAAAAATGCAATATCTGCTATTTTCGTTGTCTCTCTCTCTCTCTCTCTCTCTCTCTCTCTCTCTCTCTCTCTCTCTCTCTCTCTCTCTCTCTCTCTCTCGCCGCAGTTTGAATACAGCTAAGCACGGTACAAGTGAACGGATACCAAAACGTATTGACAAATAAGCGACGCCAGGGATGCTGCAGCCTTACCTTAAAACAGCTACCAAATGTGCATGGTGCGACAGACAACGTGAGTGTTACCGTATATGAAAGCCTGTTAAAGATAGGGGACTATAGATTGCTGTGCGCAAGCGCCTATACGGGGTTCCTGCATGTTCTCTACGGAGTAGCCCGTGTTCCGCGTCAACGTAAAAAGTACGCGGTCCTGTGTAGTCGAACGAACGAAAGGCGGGAAAAAAAAGGAAAGGTAGGGAGGTCACCCGTAGGCAACCCGGTTGGCTACACTACGCGCGAGAGAGGGGCGCAAGGTGGGAAGAAAAGGAACATGGATAGATCAAAACAAAGCGCAAACAGAGTTGAGAAGCAAATAACGAAACGCGAAAATAAATGAAAGACGGGTTCATGCACTCTATACTAGAAGACAACTCACGCCAGCAAACACATAGCGGTCGGCCCAAAATAGCTTCTAAAGCCGCTCCCACAGACTAGTTCTAATGAGAACCCGCTAAGTGGCCAAGGCGCTGTGCTGCTGAGCACAAAGGACGCGGGTGCGATCCCCGGCCGCGGCGGCCGCTTTTCTGATTGAGGCGAAAAGCGAAAAGGCCTGTTTGTAGAGACTTCGGCGCGCGTTAAAGATCCCCAGGGGTTCAACGTTAATCTGGCGCACTCCACCAGTGCGTGCGAGGCGTAAATCGGCGCTTTTAAATTCCGCAATCACTCAAATTCTTATAAGACAGCGAAGAAGTGCATTCGTTCCCCCTCGCAAAGGGTACGGGTGAGGCCAAAGACCGAAGACAGTCGGTTCAGGGACTTGAAAGAAAGTTGCTTCAGGGAATGGCTCAGCACACGCAGGCTTCGCAAAGACAATGCGCAGTCGGGCGGTGAACCATAGCGCGGAAAAAAAATTGAAATTAAAGAAATCCACCGAATAAAATCAAAGTACACATTTCTTCTGGGATGAACTAAACGCGAATGTACAGAAATGTAGGGCGTTCTACTCTAGCATCTTGTTCTTAAGGGGAACTCACTAGATCACATTCCTATTACTAATTTGTGACCAAACGGCTTAAAAAGTATCGTGTACTAATGCGAAAAGCTTTACAAATCCATAAAAATGTTTTCAACGGCCTAGTTCGCTACTTTTCGAAGCATATCACTTTTTTTTTCAATAATAATCACACAAGAAACACATCTTCGTTTATCTAGTTTTCACTAGATGGCGCTAGCGGTCTACCATGCGAAAGTTTAATTCTTCTTTTTTATTGCACTACAGAAGCTGCATATTTCTAAAACAAGCGGAATAGGCCGTTGTGTATATTTCTATGTATTTGTAAGACTTTTCTTACTGGTGTACGGTGGTTTTTAAGCCTTGGGCCAGGAGTAGAAAGTCTGATACGAATGTTAACAGGTGAGTCCCCGTTAAATACCCATGACGGGCTATGTTATTCCTGTAATGTCTTATTTCTGTAATCATATGTAGTCTCTAGCTTTTCGTATGGTGGTACCCAATTCTGGCGCTTTGCTGCGGTGCATTTTAGTCTGAGAAGTCGACAGCACGAATTAAATGGACAATCATGGACATAGCCAACGACAGACGTCAGGTTTTAATACTAACCAACCACATGCCGAGCCGGCGGTGCCTTGTTTGCGTACTCAGCGTCGTGATCGCCGTACGAAGTTGGCCTAAAACAAACTTGGCCCTGCCTGGGCAGCCTACATTGACCGCATGCAAGTGCTTGTGGACCACATCACACATGGTCCTGTGGACCCCATCCAGAGCTTTTCACGCGACCGTCATGGCACGTACGGGCTCCTCGAGTGCTTCACAAAGACAGATCCCACCACAGCAAACAGGAGTGCGGGAAAAGTTCTGTCCGGGATCGTATTCACCGGCAGTTCCCAGATCGGGCCATACTTGAACGGCTAGCGCGAATATTTTTTTGCACTTATTCGTTTCGAGGCGGTGGCGCTCAAGAACAATCTCGGAATGAAGGTTCAGCTGCTCACCACCGATAAGGGAGGGTCTAGACGATCCTGCATGCCCTTCACGCCGGCAGGAGTCGCCTATAGACTGTTGTGTAGCCACAATGCTGGGATCATGGCAACGGTGTGCCACTCTTCTTTGTTCAGCTCCCAGCCTGGGGCCTTTTCGATCGCTTTGACGAAAAGACGGACGCACGGACGGAGGGGAGAGATGGCACGGCGTCCACAATAAAAACAGTGACATTCGAAACAAGCCGTCTGTATCGCTGCCACGTCGCGCGTAAGTTCGAATAATGGATGTGCAACCCCATTTTATCAGCCAATAGCGGATTGTTTATTCCTTCTTTTGCGTCACTCTTTCTTTTTTTTGTCTAGGGCTCACTCGTCACCCCTGTCCTTTATCTGGTCTTTTCTCCACTGTCTCAGCCCTGTCGTTTAGTCGTTAATAATTATTGATTATTGATGATGTTGATTGATTTGATTGATGATGATGTAGAGTTTAACGCGCCGACGCAACGCAGGCGATGAGGCGCGCCGTAGTGGAGGGCTCCGTATTATTTTGACCACCTGGGGATCTTTAACGTGCGCCGAGATCTCGTACACAAGGGCATTTTTGCTTTTCGCCTCCATCAGAAAAGCGACCGCCGCGGCCGGGAATCGAACCCGCGACCTCGTGCTCAGCAGCGCAACGCCTTAGCCACTGAGCCACCGCGGCGGGTTAAAATAAAGTTAAACTTGTCGTTTGGAACGTAATTTCTGTGTTTTGGGTAGATGCAAACGTTTATTGGTTTACCTTGAAGGAAAAGGCAGGCCAAGCTCGTTCAGCCCCTCGCTCGCCAGTGGGTATTTTCTCCCAACAAGAATCGTGCACGATCGTGGGGTTAGCCACAAGAACCAACAAATGCAGCGCCTTTGCTGTACCAACAAATGCAGTAAGCATAGGTGGCTCAAACCCGCCGAAACTTTTTCACGGGATCGGTGGAGCCGGCAAAGACTTCGGAGCGGGACGCCGCTCCTGCGAAGAGGGGGAACGTGACGTCTGTGGTGGAGCGCTGGCGCGGGGGCCTCGGGGCGGAAGCGGATTATGTGCAAAAGAATGACGTCGCGTGGCGCAGCAAACGTTAGTCGTCGTGTCGGTGCCTTCTGTGAAGGGGCATAAAAAGCAGACGAATGTATCTCAAAAGAATCATCTAAAGCAAACGAAAGTGTCCCGGGAGAACAGAGGAGCACCATAAGTGAATATAGCTGTCTCAACAGAACTCGAAAGCGAATCCGGGTTAACCCACCTATAACAAATTCGCAACACATTCTCATTGAAATTTTTATAGTCGTCAAGTGTTTCCATTTCATCACGGTGGTACGTACTCAATCGCCTTAAGGCACTGATTAAGGTTTCTCGGCGACAGTCTGTAAGTAACTCTGTCGATGTTTTGGGAGTTTCTGAACCTTTGTATTCACAAGAAGGCCCCCAAAGGGGGAGCAGGTATAGAAAAGCACCGACATAAAGACCTTGAGTAGGATTTGGAACAGACGGCAGTAATTCCTAAGGTCCCTACGTTTAAAGACCTGCCCCGGCTGCTATGAGGGAGGCAGGAAAACGACTTAACGGTGTTCGAAACACGGAAAATGACGTCAGAGTGTAATGGCACTTCCAAGTCTCAGAGGAAACAACACGGGCTGTGCGAGAGGACCCCGCAAGGTGGAGTTACCTTAAGGAGCGTCTGAATCCCGAACGAAGCAAGCATTGGCTTTCCGTTGCTATCGGAATGTAGAGGCAGCGCACTCTAGCTGATCCCGCATGGGCTCGGCAATAGGGCGGTGAAGTCGAAGCGAATGGCATGTACGTAAGGTCCGGCGACGTAGTGGATGCCCAGGAGAGAAGAAGCAAGTGCAAAACTACAGCGGCGCACTCAGCGTGCACCAGGCGTAATGGAACGGGGGCCACTTTCGAGGATGGCGCCGACGTAAACGGTCTGATGCCGAAGAGCCGTGCGAGAAGAGCCGAGCTCAATCGCGGTCCAAATTGAGTGGCCCAGGAAAATAAGGGCTGTCGCGGGAGCTAATGGAGACGGAGGAGCGGGGGAGGGGGCGCACCCTGCGATGGATCCTGGATAAGGCGGACGACTGAGCTGTCTGTTTCCTTCGGCTTTGCAGTTGGCGTCCGATTGACGGGCCACGGACATCGCTTCTAACGCGCAGCGTTCGCGAGTTCAGTGCAGCGTAGACTAACCTGACTGGAGTTTTCAACGCTTTGAACTTATAGGTAGCCGTAGAGTGGCTTGAAGGTTCGGGAGCAAACGCGAAAAGCACTTTCAAAGCAAGCGCCTACCAAGTGAAACATTGCGTATAGGCGCCTCCACGTCGTTAAACACGTCATGCAACGCGTCTCGATCGCCTGCACGCACCGTCAGCGTGCGTCAGCCACGGAATCAGTCATTACGTCACATCACCGGTAGTTTCGCGGTGTGGGCGCCTCTGTTCGTATGAACCTCGTGGTGAACATATCCTGAAGGAATAACGGTTCAGTCTGGTATCTTTGCGCCTAAAGTGAGCCTCCGTTTGAGCGCTGCTTTGTAGAACTAAGCCATGCCCGCCGTTGAAGGAGGCCTGGTCCTTGTCAACTCGACAAGGGTGGAATGCGTAACAAGGTCCAGCACAAAGACTTTATCCTCGGTGGAAGACATATTAAAAGCTTTGCACATGGCAAACTGAGCAGTTTGTGTGTTGCTTCTTATCTCGACGCATGGCGGCCCTAATCTTTACCGAAGTTAGATGATAAAGGTCATGCTTCTCGACACTCATTACCTGACGGCGAAAAAAATGAACGCTAATCGCCGCCATGAGAATATGGGTTACTTCAGACATCTTACTGAGCCATCGCTTTAGGCGGTACAATAATTGGCCTTAGCTAGTCCTCACACGTACGGGGTAACGATTGGCGCATCCAAGGTTATGCAACAGTGGCAATGCAGGAGCTGGAAATACTTGTTTCTGGCCTGAGCAGCGCGTTTAGAGTATGGCTCCGTACTCTTGGCATGCCTAAATGTTGGCAACCAACGCAGGAAAACTGTTGTCATTCAAACCCGGAATGCGCACTGCTGCGAGGGAGCCGCCATTACAGCAATCGCCTGCTATATCGCCGGGCATGCGCCGGTATTTTTGTTACGTTGCCGTTGTTTTGTTACGTGTTTGTGTATACTTTTGTGTGGCCGTTTCTAGGCCTTTTAACTGCAGTCGATCGCACGTTTATTCGACGCAACTGCAAGCACACGCCTCTTTGTCGTGCTGTGAAGTAGGCCTATAAGCACTGGGTATTGCAGCACCACACCTTTATTTCGTCCTTTCGGTTTGTCTGTGTGTGCTTTACCGACTTGTGCGTATTTTTGCGTATTCCCAACAGCGCGTTCAAACTACTCAATTTTAAATACTATTCAGGTTATTGTAGCATTCGCGAATGCGTAGCGATCCACAACATAGCACTGCAACTGGATCGTTCTCTGGTGGTACTTGGTACACCTAGGTAGTGTTCAATATGTTTGCTTTACTGCATGGTTGCGGGTTGAAGAAATACATTGCCTCCTTAATCACTTGACCCATCACGTGCGCTGGTGTCGCATGAACCATAATGACGACGATGTTCAACATGGCGTAAACAAGGCCTTGGCTATTGCCGTACCGTCTGTCACAAAGCCAGTACACCGACTGAAGGGAAGGAACAGGAACGGGCACAGACGGATGTCTTTTTTTGTTTCCTTCGACAGTTCGCCGCGGGAAAAAGTGAAAGTGACATTTTGAAACCGCCATCCCTTGTGTACAATAGTGGGGACCAAGATGCGGCGACGGTTTTATCGCACCACTGCCATTCAGAACTTTTTCCCCGAGCACGACGCTGCTGACCCGGCGACCTCATCCTCAGAATGGCATTTCAACGCCAGTGGCGATATTAATTAGTCCTCAGGGGTCCGTGCAATCTACCCTGATTCTTTTGGGAATCTGGGTGCGTAGTAATCTATTGCGTAAATTATTTGCCTACCGTTCAGTATCTCATTCCGCACACCTTATTTCAGTATGTTTTGCTTGTCTCACCTGCAGCCTATTAGTCTTCATTGCGTTCGGCGTGCAAGGGCGGAACGTTATACGACGTTTTTAAATTGGACCTCGATCGTTCTTGTCGCGAGTAGGTCGAGGTTGCGCTGCCATAGCAGTACGAAAGCGGAGCTGCACATGGCGCCGCGTCCGCGCAAGGACCTTGGCGTTAAACGCCGAGCTCCTGCCTAGCTGAAGGGGTGCCTGTGCTCCTGCAAATGCGGCCGTTTAGGCTGCGCAGAGTGAATTGACGGCTGAAACTTCATGACGCCACCACGGCAGTGCAATTATAAAACGGCTACAAATAAGTGTCGTTTTAGTATTCTAAAGACGATCGTCTTTCTTGGGCTACTTAACCCTTTCGGCCCTGGTGGTGTCAATTGACGCCATCACTTTCAATTCCTCTAGCGCATAGAGAACGAAACCAAAACTGCTAGTTTTCTGGGGAATCGTTCTTCAATGATGCCTGTTGCGATAGATATCACTGTTGTTTTATTTTAGTGGAGCTTCACGCTACAGAGAACAAGAGGCTCCGGTGAAGACCAAATTACGACATTGAGGCTGAAAAAAATGGCGGCCTTAGTTTTATTCCCAGGCTTGTAAATCTCTAAATACGTACACTACGAAATTCATTTTTTGTTTGTAGGTTCACGTGGTCATAATAAGGCTTAGGAAAATATAAAAAATGATGTCTCTGCTCAACATAAAATTTTTATTTGCCGAAAGTCTTAATTAATCGTCCCATTAATAACTTTGTGAATATTTGCAAGTTCAACTCTATTTTTTCGTTTGTGGGCTTATGCGACACTGTACTTTAGGAAAACACACAGAAAACATTGTTTTGCCTGAAATAAAAATTTTGGTCTGCCTCTCTCTCTGTCTGTCTGTCTGTCACTCGATTCAGCCACCCGGCCAAAGTGAAACGAAGTCTGCGCAATAGTCTTATATACTCACAGCGTAATCTTAACGCCAAAGTCAGGTTTATATGTGCATACTTGTCAAGATGGTTGAACAAGAACAAGACATTACGCAAATATAAGACAGAAAATTAATACGCAATGGATATTTACAGTGATCCTTTAAAAAAACATAGAGTCTTGCTTATTGCGAAATGAAATGCTACATACACTGCAGAAAAAAAAAAATCACACCGTCGCCTGCAGTCGCCCGCGCCACTATAGCTTCTGGGTGAATTTTAAGCCTTGAAATCAAGCGGCAACAGTAACGAAAGGTTCCACTAGATAGGTTCCACGTTCCGCTTGCAACGCACGTGGGATAGGGCAACGGGATTCTATAAACGCGTGAGTAGGGTGCCTCGATTCACGCGCGTCTCCGCCGTACGGCAGCGCTGGCACCGAGGCACCCGGCCTGGAGCAGTGCAACGCGGTAAATTTAAATTAACTTGAGAAAACCTCCAGCATGTTACCTTGGGAGGAGCGCGACGCAAGTAGAACAACTTGAGAGGTGAGCGGGAAAGCGAAGGGAGGCATTTACTTGGAAAATGTCGACAAAGACTATCGTCTTTTGTCGACATTTGGCGAAAGAAGCAGATACGCGGCCAATTTTTTTTCGAATTCTGATAAGTGGTGTAATCTAACGAGCGCTGCTCTGAATGTCTTGTCTTGCATTGGCGTGTAAAGCGCTCTGACTTTGTAGATCTTATTAATCCGCGTTAAAGCGGTAATTCTTTGCAGGTACTTTTTATTAGCAAGATTATAAGCGCTCATTTATTACCGGTTATCTATTGAAGTTTTGCCTCAAATGTGCCGAATGTTTTGTTCTTTCTCGACAATGTTGACAAATATCAAGTATTGTGCTAGATTTACCTGTTTGGAAAGGTTTTACCTATATAAACTCTCGTTTCAGAATTCTTTTATCTTTTAGACGGGTGGCCGAATCGAGGGGCAGGTGGGCGGGCGGGTGGACGGACGGACGGACGGACAGACGGACGGACGGACAGACAGACAGACAGACAGACAGAGCAGACGGCATGCAGACAGACAGACAGACAGACAGACAGACAGACAGACAGACAGACAGACAGACAGACAGACAGACAGAGAGAGAGAGACCAAAATTTTCGGGTTTAAGTAGCTTAAGAGAGTCTATTCTTTTTTTAAAAAACGAGGGCTTGGTATATCTGCACGAGTGAATGTGTGCGCGACGCCAGGGTCGCTCGATATAAAGGAGCCCCTTTCGCAGAGCGGCGCTGGGAGGATTAATGTGTTGCCCATAAAAGATACACCTCTAACTAGTCCGCGTGAGGACGGTTGAGCAGCAAAAGTCGAATCGCTTAGTTCCCGCCTATGAACACGTCGCTCGCGGAGTGTATGTGTTGCCTGGGCGCGACAACAGCGACAAAACAAGTCCGTGTGGGAAGAGAGACACAAGCGTTGCGCGGGCAACCCAGCGGCCCATCCGTAACAACTGCGGCCAAGCGTGACGTAGAGGTGTCCGTCGCTAACGCCTACGCGGGTCGCGCGGTGGACACGGTCACAGCACGCTTAGCGAAGGCTGCGGAACCCGTGTCGTGTATGCGTGCCTCATTGGGGTTACACAACTATACAACAGACGACGAGTTCGTTGTAACAGTTAACTTGCTTAACAGTGTGTTCCGAATGAAGGATCGGGTAACAACTCCAACTTCCTGAAAGTTGCTTATTTAAGTGCAGCATTTCTTCTTTTTGGGCGTGGCATTACTTTCGCGCCAGTAATGGCGCACTCGAACTTTGGCGACTTTTCGGAACAGGGTATTTGCATGGTTTGCTGCCACGTGGCGAACGCTTGCTTTGAATACATTACTACGCCAAGTGTTCTGAAGGTTCACCTAGGTTCTGGGTTGTTGGCACGCTTCAGGCGTAACTCTGTATGAGTGCTATAACTACATGGAACTACTTCAAATATTTGAAATGCGTTAAAATTTTCTGAAATTTTCAGTACTACACAGAATTGAGAGATTTACGTGGGAACATTTTGAACTACTTCGAGTTGCTTAATTAGAATTACATAAAACAGCCTCAAAGTCCAAACCATGTTAGACTGTGCTGCCTATTAACACAAGACGAATAAAATACACAGGGGGAATTCATAAGAGAAGAGCATGGTCCTTGTGAACTTCCCATGTGTGTTTTATTCGTCTTGTGTTAATAGGCAGCACAGTCTAACATGAACCATTACCAACTAGCCTCCACCTTAGCGTTGCTGAACTCCAAAGTTACTTAGAATTACAGTAGGCTCTCGTTAAGACGAACTCGGTTAAGAATAATTTTATGGTTAAGACGAAAAACACGTTTGCTCTCTTGTAACGTGCACAACGCAAGAAAACGTCCGGTTAAGACGAATTTCTGATAATACGAACAAGTTTTTACAGTCTGTTGAAGTTTGTCTTAACGGGAGTTTACTGTACGTTGAAAAATTAGTAACGCACGCGTGTCTGTGCGGATGCGTGCGTGTGTGAGAGACAGAGATAGAGTGCGTTCGCGCGTGTGCACTTGAGCCCAGATGAATCCCTTCTATTCCGATTAGGTGCTACCACCGGGCGTACCAGAGACGTAATCGGCTGTCGCTGCCGTGCGGTTTCCACAGCGAAATGCGGTCCACGTAGCTTTCGCAAATGCTTCGTCATCCGTGCTACGAGGTGGATAATCCTGGTAAACGAAGAATATCACTGGCGAGGCCTCAGAGGCACTAGCGCCACCTTCGGTGTAACAGAAGAAAAAAAAAGGGGGGGGGGGGGGGCAGACGTTGTTTACTGCAAATGCACCACTCTCGGTATGCACGGGCTCTATGTAATCTTTAAGAAATCTGCGGAGTACATTTTCATGTATTTTTTTTTCTTCGAATGCGGAGGGAGAACGGTAAACAAAGCAGACCAACGAAAGGAAGCCGGAAACAATATTCCAAAACACGGGTTTAGTTTAAAATATTACAAATTCTCCCTCCAGCATGGGACCGCATGGACGAATGCCAAGCGTTTAAGAACGATCGAAGTGTAAGAGAGAGATAAATAAGGCCACCGGTTCCACACAATGCTAATGCGTGCTTACTTATCTCGCAGTGGAAAGAACACCGTTCTGGCGCCTCTGCCAGCGAATGAAAAATATCTCCCCTGTGTGTTCCCAAATTTAATCATCTTTTGTGATTGCGAAACGCGCGCTCGGGGTGCTCTCTCTCTCTCTCTCTTACGCGCCTGGTCGTGCTTTTCAGACTTTGAGTTTCTGGCCGGCTGAGACAAGACGTTACAGGTTGCACGAGCACGGCAGTAATTTGAAAAGCATCTTAACTTGCATTGTAGAATGTGTGACCATGTAGATTGCTAACCATCGCTTTACAAGTGCGCCGTTGTTTACTGTCGTGTGGGTGTGGTGACGCGCGAATTAATCGAGGCAGCCGAGATATGCAATGAAGGTGATATGTTCATCAGTGCGCCTTCTATTTTGTTGTCGATACGAAAAATTGGGTATATAAGTGACACTGGTACTGAAATTCCCGAGCTAAACGGGTACTGCGGAGCCCAGATCCGTGCTGCGGATCCATAATGCTTCCTAACCGGAAATATAGGAAATGTTTTACTTCATTTTATTTTTTCCCTGTTGCACTGCGACTGCAACACCTATTGTGACGTTTTTGTTTCAATTCACATTTTATTCGTGTTTTCTATAATGGCTGTAGGATCCGCTCTTGTTTAATTAAGCGACCGGTTTTTGCGTGGTCCGTTTTTTCCGCTGTTGGGAGCATCATGCTTCATAATTACTACGGCGCAAAAAACACGGACGAAGAAGAAACACGTACACCTAAAACAGTGCTGAACTTCCAACTAGATTTTGTTGAAAAAACATGCTGCTCATGCGCACAAAAACTAAAATACTAAAATACTGAAAACTAAAATACTAAAACTAAAAACTAAAATGCTGAAATCAAGTATAATGTACCAACTCGCCCATATTAAGCTTTTGGGAACATCAACAACCTTTCCCACGCGTAGGATAGCATACTAGCCCGCAGCCTGGTTAACATTCCTGCCTTTCCTTTACCTCTTCTCTCTCTCTCTCTCGCTCTCTCTCTGTCTCTCTCAAGGAGACAAAGAGTGAGATATGCGCTAGTTCTTCCCGTGCTTAAATGTTTATCTCAACATTCTTCTGTCGAGTACCTCAATTCGAGAAGAGGCGTCTGTGTCAGCTTCCCCTGCCCCTGTCGATCACGGCCGTTCACTGCCGTCGCGTCGTCTCGTCGCCGACGGGAGGGTCGAGGGTCGACGCTCCGCTTAATTGTTGGGCGGTAACGCTTAACTGGAGTGGCTGTGTAGAGAGGGGACTTGAGTGGCACCCAGAATCCAAGGCAGCTCTGCTTCCGCACCCTCCACTCTTGCCTCGACAAATCACCTTACGACTTTTTTTCCAGTAGCCCTCTTCAGCCTCTAGTCAAACATGGGAAAAGTACTGCTCCCCTGAATGCTGCCCGTTCTTCTTGGCTCGGGGCTCGCTCCGGCATCGAAATCCAGTCTGCGCACTGAACAAAAGAAAGACGAAAAAGAATAAAAGGTGATAACGAAGGTACTTAGAAGGCACATGTAACCGGCTAATCTTCCCACCGTCTGCTACACTGATTTTGTAATTCCGGGCAAAAGTACTGCGATTCTGTCGCCGGGATCTTTGTCGTGCGTTACACTCGTTCATTCTAGAATCAGGCCGTCTGCCGTGTTAGCTATCATTCGGCCCTGCTAGGATTCCCCTGTCAAACCTGCGCGCGCCTTGCTCACTGCTTCGTCTGTGCCACATTCTCTCTTCGTTATACCTACTTCCTAATTTTCATCTTTGTTTACCTATTTTTTTACTTCTCTTTATAATTGCTTGACTTTTATTTCTCTAGTCATCCAGGCCTAATTTATTCTAATATTTAATTTTTTTCTTTTGCCACAAACCCTACATAATTTTTTTCGCTAAAGCATTCATTTCCTGGCCAATCACCGTGAGTGGTTTTGAGACATCTTTCTGGTACCACCACCACCACATTTGGTGCGCTGTCGTACGTTTTACGTCAAAGCTTATGCTCAGCACCGAGTAGTGGACGTTACGGATTAAAAATAAAGCGACGCCATTCGAAGCTGGAATCCTCAAGCAATGTTAGTTCGCCTTTGCTGCCTATGGCTTCAAAGAAAGTACGCCGTTTCCAGCTTTTAATTGGCATTAAAGAAAGGCTTGCTGCGTGCAGTGCTCGAATGTTTAACGGCTAAAAACGTGATTGTGAATGTACCTCGTTAAAATTGCTTTTGCGTAGGCTGTTCTTCGTTACGGGACGTGACCACCCCAGGTAGAGAGGTGGCTAGCTGCGCAGGTGAAGTAGGGCGAACGTCAACCGCCGGCGCAATCCCAAGCGTACTTATGTAGATTAGCATCTCCCAAAAGATGGGTTTTGCGTCAATTTTTTGTTGCGACCTAGCACGTTAAATGACGGTGTGAGAGCAGCGACGCGCTCCAAATCACCCCCACAACAATGAGTTGACACGCTTAAAAGTAGCAATATACAAAGAAATCCAGTCTGGTCCATCATCGTTTTTGCGTATTCCGTGAATGCGAGATATAGCGTCGATCGTAGGTGACTGGGCTCGGCAACAACGTTTTGGACTGTAGCTCTCACGCTCTTTGTTAGTTCCACCTCTCCTTTATAGATGCTCCCCCCGCACAGGTTTAACTTCGAAGGTTACTCGCCTCGGTCTCGACATTCATCCAGCGCATTGCTTACTCGAGATGGCTGCACACGCGTTTTACACGGCAGAAAAAAAAAAGTATTCTCAGGTATGCGGTCGCCCTCACTCCAACGTCCGGACTTGCGTTTGTACAGGCAGTGAATGAAAAAGAGGAGCGCGGAGCCAGGAACAATAGTTTTCCGGGGCTTCTGCTCGATACTAAAATGGAAGGAAAGAAGCGAAAAAAGGGTATAAGAGGAGAAGTTGAGCACACAAAAAAAGGAAAGAACAACGAATGAAGAAGAAAAGAGAGAAAAAAAAAGGGACAGGTTAAATAAATAAAAGCGCGTAGAAACAACGAACTAGTCCAGGGAATTAAGGAAGACGAAAGAAAGGAAGTAAGCGGAATGAAATATTTCGGCGAACCGAATACAAACGGGGGGGAACCTCCATGGATAAACAGAAGGACCAGAGACAAACAGATTCGGGTCGAGAGACGGGCGAAGTCGGCTCTCAGGATGCCGCCGCTCCGCCTCCCATCCCCCACTGCGTCGGATGCGGCTCCCGATCCGGCCGGCTCGCTCCCGCGGTGCAAGTTGCAGGATCTGTGTTCGCCGGATCGATGGCAATCCTTTCAAGGGTGACGTCGGATCGAAATAGATTTGCGGTTTTCGGGAGCAAGGGGCTCAAGGGCGAGGGAGGGGGAGGTGAGCGGACAGGGCCCGGGGCATCTGGCGCAAACTGCACGTGGCTTCGCCGGCTGCAGGGGAAGCTCCTGCCGACTGACGCAAGCCCCGTTTGAATTGGACGGGCGGTCTCAAGAAGGGCTGTGCGAACAATGCGCTTTCGCCTTCTTCAGCTGCAAAGACATCGATCCTTGCGTGGCTCCTCCTATTGGTGACAGTCGCTGCTGCTGGGTGGATGGGCGATTGATCGTTGCGTCTCCATGGTTAAGGACGTTATCGAGACGTCGCGCATGGCTCTCGATGGGGGAAACCGATCTCGTAGTCACACATGTATTGCCGCCCACTCTGTCGCCGAAACTAGAATTCACGGCAGAACTTATTTTCTTCGGAGGAAACTACCTCGAAATTTAAATGCGAAGCAGTATTGGGCATTCAAATTTGCTTAGGAGGGAATCAAAGTTTGTGCGATTTTTTTTCAGCATTACAGTTCTCAGGGACTGCCAATTAAGTTAACATACTATAATGGATGAAGAAATTTTTCTTTTGAAAGTAACGAGAAATGAACCTTATTCTATAAGGGTTCCGTAATAAAGCATCATTAAGGCAAGAATATCTAATGCCCAAACTTTCCCACGGTCTAAGACAATCTCGTGCTTTAGCTTCACTAAAACTACTTGACTAACCATTCCGCGCTACGAACGTACCAATTTCGGTGAATCATGATGTGCAGCGGACGAGAAGTTCGGTGTGGCATCCCGCAGTGCAAACCAAACGTTTTGCGTTGCGCAATGCTACAGCGCAGATGAAGTTTTTAAGTCGCAATATATGCACCTTATCTGCTGAATCGCTTTCTCGGCAGCATGAATTGCTTATTACAAGTATATTGGGGATGACGCTGAACTGCGGGTGCACTTGAAGTGTACTTATATGTATTATTGTAAATTAGACATTCACTGCTCCCCGTTCGCACGTGCATCTTTCCACTTCTACGCACTCGGGCCTGAAATGTGTTATTCTCTACCCTTTGTGCCTCAGTCCCTTCCTTGTGTTTCCCTGACGCCTTTGTACCAGCGTTATTTTGAACTACTGACCATATCGTGCGAAAAATGTACAGTAGCCGCCGACTGTTTTACCCGACTCCAAAAATTCGGACTCGCTGGATATTCCGGACCTTCCCGCGGAACCGCCAGTTGTCCCATAGGAGTAATGTATATGAAAAACGGATATTTCGGGCAAAATAAAGCCAAGAGTTCAATTTTCGCACAAAATGTTCCGCGACAGAACCACGGTGCGACTCCAGGACGACGCCATTTTAACTCCTTAGCCACTCGACTGGCTTCGGATTGGATTGGGATTGACTTCACTCCCGACGGGAGTCCAGCCAATCTTTGATGTTGGAGCCAGAATTTTTCATGTAGTCTGCGGCGGAAGCAATCTCGAAAGCCGGAAACGGGCCGTACGAGGAAGTTTTTTTTTTAGACACCACTGTTTTTAGGCACCAGGTGATGCTGACTTAATATCATCAGCACCTTTGCCCCAGAGCATTCGCGACTTCTTCAGTTTTATTTAAATTAAATGAAATTCGTTTTTTGCGACTTGCGGATTTTTCGGACTGCTCTTTTATTCGGACTATTCTTCGTTCCCCTCCAGGTCCGAAAAATCGGTTGGCTAATGTAGTGCAAGGTCACGTAATTTCACTTGTGTTTTGATTTCACCCATGACAAACCTTATAGCCACCCTCCAAACTTGCGTGTTCAAGCTCGCCTTCTGCGGCACGCTATGCAGTTACGCAAGAGGCACGGCCACAGAGGTCCACATCTTGGGCAGCTGCGCCCACACGCACGTCTGCACGCACGACGCCGAGGTGCACGGCGGGCCGGGTCGTCGGGCACGCGCGTGTCTTGTTTCGTCACATCGCTGCCTGGACACGCGTGTGCTGAAGGCGAGAGACTTGGGGCGACTTGGCGCGACCAGAGCAGGCGCGTGAATCACGCGGCAGAGCCGTGTTCGCCCATCGGCATCTTGCGTTGCAACTTGCCTGCCGTGCGCTTAACAGATTGCGTCCCGCGCGCGGCCTGCCCATTTCAAGCGGTAGCACACCAACGGGTATTTTCGTTCCATCAAGCTACAGAGCCATGTTCTCTCGCTCGCATTTTGCGTTACAACCTGCTTGCCATCGCTGGCCGCACCCTCAAGAGATCCCGACTCTCGTGTGGTCCGCCCGTTTGAAATGGTAGCATCCGTATTTATTCGGTTATATGGCGGTCACGATTATAAGGCGTTGTGCAGTTCCGGAGTGAAAAAATAGCCGTATTATATATATATATATATATATATATTATATATATATATGAATATATATATATATATAGTATATATATATATATGTATATATATTATATACCTTCAGTAATCCATCGTTATAACGCATTCGCTTTATTCGAACTTTCTTCTTGTCCCAAACCAAACACATGCATTTTAGGCCGCATTAATCGAACAGGCACCTAAGAGCTTTGACCCGCTTTAGAGCGAAGTGGCTAGCGCAGGCTTCGCCGAGCGGCGGCGACTATGCGCGTCAGGCTATCAACATGCTGGGTCAACGCAAGCTGGTGTTTCCCCGCCAATTTTCTCGAGCCGGTCATGTTCGATTCGCGCCATCCCATTTTAGACAAACGGCCCAAATGCGTGGTAGGACCATGGAATTTTGTTCCTTGACATTCGTCAATGGCGTGGCCGAGATGGTGCGCGAACACCGACACTTGTTCCATAGAATCAGCAGTGTCGGCAGGGCGCAAACTCTTGCCCGTGTATTGCAAACTCTTGTGTCGCAAACTTAACGGCTGCACAGCTCGGAAAAAAAATTGCCCAGTCATCATGAAAGCCCCTAGTGTAAAAGCGGTCGGTTTTCATGATTGCGCCGTGCACCCATAATGAGCAGTTAATCGTTTTTTGGTTCAGCAAATACGACTTCGAACTCGAGCCACTGCATTTGCGGCGCTTTCCAGCGCGGAACTCTCGTAGCGTTCCGTGACGCCCGCACGCCCCCTATTATAAAAGTGGCCACTGCCACTGTCAATGTTATGTGAGGTGACCGAAGCGTCATGCAATGCTTGGCCAAATTAGAGCAGAGGTTGCTCACGCCCAGCGAGAGCTTGAAATAGCCAAAGCTCGCTGCCTTTTTTGCACATTAATAAAGTTTAGCTTCACGGAATACATTGTGTTTTGCTCCCTCGGGCTGTCGCGCAATTAATACTCAAATGCTTTAGCTTTTCTGGAGTTGTCGCTTATATCGGCTTATATCGTGTCTCGCTGACTTCGTTATAAATATATATTCTTTCTCCACTTTCTTCCTTTCTTTCCAAATTCTTTATCTGTTTCAATGACCTACCACAACCTCCCCTCTCTTTCGAGTTTTCTTGGCTGCCAACCCTTATTCTGTGTTATTTTACGAGCCCCTCATTCCTATTCTGTTCGCTACATGCATAGCGAGGGCCTCTGTTCTGGCAGTCTGGTGCCATAGGGAGCTTAAGAGGGTTACGCTGGTTGACCACTCTCGACATGTCGTAGACACTCGAGTCACGGCGCGGGGTTAAAGAAGGTCCCCTTCACCCCGAGAAGTCAGAGTGGCGCTGGCTACCACCCCCAAGCACAGGAAAACGACATTTCATCATAAATCCCCGAAAGCCGGGGAAGGGGGGGGGGAATCGCCCCGCCGGTAGCGTAGTGGTTATCGCACTAGACCGGTATTCTGGAGGTCGTGGGTTCGGATCCCATCCCCGCGAGGCTTTCTTCTTTCTTTCTTTCTTTCTTTCCAAATCTGTTTTGTTTCAATGACTTACCACAACCTCCCCTTTGCTTTCCGAGGTTTCTTGGCTGCCAACCCTTATTTCTATATATATATATATATATATATATATATATATATAATATATATATATATATAGTAAGGCGCGCACCAGGAGTCTTGGGGAACGTCTTTATTAGGGGAGCCTTGTCCTACGTGACTAGGAGCGAGCCCCGAGAACAGCCAAGACGGGCGTTGATGATGATAGCCCACAGATGACGATGATGAGGATGAGATGATCGCATGTGGAAGACAGGCCTCCGGAGTACGAGTCCACTGGCGCATACCCTTCTGCAAGTACTTGGCACATAGCGTTTGTGTAAAACTAGCGGGGGATTGTCCGGACGCATATTCGTCTGGCGTCGGGGCGCTAACCAGCGCTTACAATATATATATTGACGGGAACCATGTATGGGTTTGTTTATTGTTTGTTTTTACTGCCCGGTCACGCCCGGGTCTGTTATCTGTGTCCCCAGCGAAGCGCGTCTTCCATTCTT
The DNA here is from genome assembly GCA_013339765.2 of Haemaphysalis longicornis. Classification (NCBI taxonomy): domain Eukaryota; kingdom Metazoa; phylum Arthropoda; class Arachnida; order Ixodida; family Ixodidae; genus Haemaphysalis; species Haemaphysalis longicornis. The sequence goes on along the minus strand of CM023449.1, from coordinate 183,324,846 downwards.
TATTTCTATGCCGCACGGGCTATCTTATTCAGATAGGCAGACTGTTTCGCCCTAACGTCACTAGCCCAGACTAATCTTCTTTGGTCTACAATGTTGTGGATGTAAATAGACGGTTCCAGAACCACTCACGCCGAAAGATAAAAGCCCGCAGAGCAGATGCCGCGGCATTGGAATTGTCGACGCTCGCTTTCGCACGTCACTTTGTTGATTGCTGCTTCGCCGCCTGCGTATTCTTTGAGTTGTTAGGGGAGCACAAGTTCGCTCCAACAAACTTGTTTTCCTTGAAGACAACTGTGTCGTCTCTGGCTTCGTGACAATATATAAATAGACTTTGGATTTTGGAAAGAAACCTCGCCTTATATTCGAATAAATACGGCACCGACACCTCTGTGTGTATTTTCGTTCCGGACGCTTGTATACCCACCCTGGCATTCAGCAACAGGACACTCCTTGTCCATCCTGGAAGCCGACATACCGGTTTGCACGCGGCGTGTACCTGTATACTTACACGCGCGGAACGCCACGCGGAACTCCTCCGCCGTGCCTCGTCCAGGCGCTCTTTTGAAGTTTTCTTCTCTTGCCGAATCGGAGCTTGTTTCTCGAGCGACGTCGTCCCCCCCGCGTCGTAATCGCCGTGCCTGTCGGGCCGTCCGTTCCGGCGACCCCCTCCGCGTCCGGCGTGCGTCGTGGTTCGAAACGCTTCGGCGGCGCCGCTTGCAAGGGCTCGCTGCTACAGTTGGGACACAACGAGAACAACAACAACGGCCGTGTCTGCGGCATAAAGAGCAGCGGCACCAGCGTGCCACCCTGCGGCTATTGTTTCTGCGGCATGCACGCGACAGCAACGCTTGTGTGCCGACTGCGCGTGAGACGCTGCCGTGCTCTGTTTCTACAAAGGCCCGGAGCGAGCAGTCGGCTGTCCGGGTATAATAGTTCCTTTCTTTGCTGAACGATAGGCGTAGACGCTTGTCGATGCTTGTCAACAGAAAACACGGGACACTGGATGTGCAACGCCCCCAGCCATAGTTGACGTCGGTCCCTCGCATTCTTGAAGTGAAACTCCGCAGGTGCACCTTTGAAACGAACAATTACCCTCGCGCTCGAACTATGGGGCCTGAAAGGGGTCACAGTTCCATGTGGGATGAAAATCGCGCACCTCTTTTCGTAGTATATTTCCCCGTCTTATTCGTCTGTCTTTGCAGGTTGTGTCTGACAAAAAAAAAAGAAAGAAAAAATCCCGGGCCATCTCCACTAACGTGAAATCGCTTACGACGACGACATGAGACGCTAACAGCCCGAGCCCCTAAGGGGCTTCGACGCTTTAAAAGCGACAGTCGGCGTTTGAAGGTATTAAGGAGGGAATAACAGGTAGTGAACGCGGGAGGCTCAGCTATATTAACCGTCAGCTTCACTACCCAAGGCGAAGAGACAATCACATACAATTAAAGAAAAATGAGTGCAATAGAGAGGGAAAAAAAGAACATGTATAGATGTCTATATTCTTTTAGGTATATCATTTATAAAGCTTCTTTTACAAAATGTGAGCTATTGTGCCTTTTAATGCTTTCTTTTTTGTGTGTATGTAATGTCGACCTGTAAAGGCGAGATTTATTTTCGTAGAACTGTTTCGTGTGCGTATGCTTTGAACTCCTGTTCCTACTCTGCCATGTCAACCGTAAGGGGCATACGCGCCGTCAAGCTGCAGTTTTGCAGCGTTTTGTGTTTGTCCTCGCATTTCTATGTACGAAATGCTCAATTAAGTTGAAGTTGAAGTTGAGTTTGTGGTGTGTACTTAGCGGTCTGCACTGCCGAAACCACAGTGTATAGAGAGACACGCCAGGAGACGCCAAGAAACGAGCAACAGCCTTCACAGCCTTGCTAGAGGGCATAAGGGTGTAGCCACCACCTCCCTCCCGTCGTTAGTTCTACTGGAGGGTATAGCCGGAGGGGAATATGAGCGGCATTCCAGTTACGCCAATAAAAGCCGCACGGAGGCCTTGACTGTAACAAGCGGCCATTACGACCGGCTTCGAATCGCAGTTACTCTCATTTCGCGCGTATACCGGGTGATGCGAACGATACGGCTCAGGTACACTTTCCACACTCTCAGCAAAATGTTGAACGGTAAAGAGAAGTGAACACTGGCGACACACGTCCCACCGTCTTCCGGGTTCTCCGCTCGGGTCCCTCTAAAATACATACTTCCTCTCCTCCTCATCCAAAACGTCCCACTCGTATTTCACTCTACGTTCACCGTTCCGCGATTGCACCCTGCGCACACAGCCCGGATCTCGGGTTTTGTTTACGTAGCGGCATCGCGGCGCCTCCGCGAACCGGGTCGCTACCTAGAGACACATTTATCGTCCTCTCGGCATCGGCGCTGTTGATGCGAGCACAGCGGGCTACTGCCGCACATAATACTAGTGCACACCAGCCACCCGAAAGAGCGACGCTTGTCACGTAGATAATGTTTTATGACCGGGGCGTCGCTGTTGTCTCACGTCCAATTAGAGGCGCAGCAGCGGCCGCGTACACCGTGTAGCACAGGCAGTACGGCCGGAGCAGCATCGTAACCTCCGCCTCGCATGTGTGTGCACACTTCTGGCGCTGGCTCCGCTTCGCGGACTGTTGCGCCTGTCGATTGCGCTGCGTCCGCCGAGGATCGGATTGCGTGCTGGGAAGCTTTGGGCGCCTAAGTGGCCGCGAAGGAGTGTATCGACCGGGTGTTGTCCGTGAGCACGAAGAAGGAGAAAGAAATAGGTTTCAAAGGAACGAACTCTTTCTTGGTGCAAATTGCGAAGGAAACGATAGTAATCATAACGACTACAAAATGTGTGCCATGGAAATCTAGAAAAGGAAGGAGCAGAGACTATGATTAGCGCCCTCCGTAGGCGGAATAAATATGTTGGAGTGACCATTGCGGCGATAATAATCGGGCTCACGCCCGACTCTCTCTCTACAGCGAACTTGCAGTTTTCGAGTTGTTCAACGGGCGTTTCTCTAAAAATAAATTATAGATAAAACATGCTTGGGGTGTGGGACCCGGGAACTCGCTTGAGAAAGCGCGTCTTCTTTCACTAGGGAGGACCAAAAGGGGACTTATAAAGTAAATTCTGCACATGCAGATCGGCGACAAGAGTAAAAATTCCGCCGCTATTTTCTTCCAGTACGCTGTTTAATGTTTTCAATCGTGACAGTAAAAAGAACAGCCTTTATCTTATCTTAGTGCAGCTTATCTTTGCTTAGCTTAGCATTTACAGCCTTTATTTTCATATATTCTTTGCTCACATCGCACACTTCCCCGCAAACGTTTTAATAGCCTGTCGTTTAAGAGTTAGGACCGTGTTTTCATCCCCGCTTATCATGCTTCTTTCGAGAGATGCGTTTTGTTGACAATGAAATACCACCAGCGTTATCTAAGCCCCTTGCATACCGGCGAAGCTGGAGACGAAGTATTTAGGCAAAACCTTTACAAAATATTACCGCTGGTGGCTCGATTCATACATTTCAACATTGCTTAGGGTACAGGTAGCCCTGTGCACATTTAAGGCAAGACACGAGTACGGAAACGAAAGGTACAGCGCAGTTTTAATTCAATATTCACATCAGGTTGGTTTCTATGAATGCAAATGAAGCGACATGCGTGTAAAAATGGCACCGAAGAAAGGCGAGAGAAAAGCGTTACATAAAAACGAGATAAAGAAAAAGACTCAGCCTCACGCAGTCGCGAGCGTCGCCAATCACAGCAAAACAAAAACAAGAAAAATGGCGCCAGCAAATACACTTGTGTGGCTTAAACCGCACAGATCTTGTCGAATCCGAACTGTCGCCAAAGGGACCCTGCAACACTTTCGATAAACGCTTTCACTCTTTCCTTTGGGTCTGGAAGCACTGCGAAAGCTATAGTTATCGCCAGCACGGAGCGGCACTGCGTGATTTGCTCATCGCACCAAATACGTTTTCCGTTTCTGCTTGGTTTTTGTGGTTTTATTTTTAAACTTGCTATCGAAAAGCGTTCATTGCTGGAAGTCAAGGAAAACCGGCCAACAGCCGCTAAATGGCCTTAATGACGTAATTCGAGCGGTCGAAAAAACGTCAAGACTGGCAAAGAGAGAAAAATCTTTTGAACGAGTTTCCATGTTGTCTGGTGGTCCTAGAGCAGTAATTTTTGGCGACGGTACTTTGTGACCCCCTAATCTAAGTGCCGGGTGTGTTGGGTGACTACGTTCTGCAAGCATTTAAGATATCAAAAAAGTTGAAGAAAGTGTTGCAGGGTCCCTTTAACAGAGGCTGACAAACACGATTCGACCATGGATGCTACACACTGCATTTCCCATTAGGAAGCTCAGGCCCAACTTTATCTGCGTGTGTGATGAACCAACTAAAAAAAATCATGAAGGTGGCTGTCGCCGGCCGAGGCCATTTTCCGCGGTATAATTTTTGACGGCACGACGTGCGCATGTCGAATGACCCAACAGAGCAGCAGGCCCACGTCTGCGGATTAACATGGATCCTGGCGCGCCCTATCTATTTGTAAGCTGTCGCTTTGGTAGTTCCTCTTGTGTTGATCTATGTGAGAAAAAGAGAAGAAAAGAGGAATTTCGGAATTATTCGCATATTTCAACGAAAAGAAACACAAATTTAGTCTCTTTGTACATACGGTGGGAAAGCTACCAATGATCTAACACTTCTTCCGCAACGAGGTCCTTACTTTCCCTCAGAATCCCTCACTCAGCACTTCGGTAGAGGAAACAAGCCACGCCGCAAGAACCCGTTGCGGTTGCTGCCGGTGCAGATTGGAGCAGACAGCGCAGTGATGGAACGGTTTCGAAATTAAACGGACGGGCGTCACCGCGCACCTCTTCCGCCGAGGCCTGACGGGTTCGAGCTCAGCTTCGGTCGCGGTGCACCGCGGAGATGTTTCGGCGTGCACGGCTATCGTGCACGCGCGGCCGAGCGGCACGACCCCGTCTTCGCAGCCACCGCCGCCGAACCAGGGCCTCTTCGGTCGCCCTTGGTGAACGCCTGCCTTTTGGCAAGGGCTGGGAGGGGGAAGGGAGAGGCGGCTTTGATCCGCACCGCAATACGCACGCTGCCGACATGAAGTCGAGGGGAGCGTTCTTCTCGTTTTGCCAAGTGAACCGTTTGGCGCCGCGACCACCCGACCGCACCCTGCATGCCGTCTGGGCCGACGCCCGTTCGTTTCGACTCAGCGACTCGGCCGTGGCATGTGGTACAGTGAGCGCCTTTCCTTGGGGCTTTTCTTGCTTCTTCGTCGTTTCGTTTTGCGTTAAGCTGCTTGTGAGGTAACAGGAAGCGAAATAGCCCACTTCGCGATCTTGCTGGTTCAGTTAGCAGCATCGGTGGTTGCTCAAGACAATAAGAGCGCCGTAAATTGAAATTTTGCAGTGGTGTTACAGATCCGATGTCATGAGGTTGTCTATGGCGGATATGTCGTCCCGCTGAAACCGTTCTTCGGAAAAGCCTGCTTCATAGTGAAACCGATAAGAGCCGAGCAAAGGGAAGCAATGTCAACCGGTGCAGATGATTCACAGGGCCTTTCTATTCCCTTTACGTCCGAAATAGCACCGGTAGAGGAGGCGAGTCGGAGGGGCTGAGAGTGGACCAGTTCACGGGGCCCGCTGAGTCCAGGTGTGGCGTTACACGGCCTTGAGCGCTCGCTTACCCAGCCGACCCGAAGCGGTTACCTAAGGCCCGTGGCGCAGTGCGTGTTTACATTTCCCTGGCGAAATACACGCGGCTGCCAGCGCAGAGTTTCATGCACTTCCCTTCTACCGGAAAGATTTGAAGGCATCGCGGCCGAAAACTCAGTCCGACGGGTGACGTCCCGCCGAAGAAGAAAGCGGCAGTCGGCCACAAAGGTAAAGAGAACCGAGGTTAATGTACCGAGGCAAACTTTCGCCTTTGATTCTTCAAAAGCTTAGTGCTATCTGCTGGACAGCACTCAAACTGTAATCGGGCAAAGCGTCTAGGGAAAAATCATGCACCCTGCGGTCAAACGACGACGATGGCTGAACGCGAAGCTTTCTCGTGACGGATTCTTCAATTGGTTGTCGTCTAAGTTTTCCAAATCGCTTCGACCGTGTCGAAATGGAGCAATGTGATAGACGCCGGCTTCATAAGCGATGGACCCAGGTTGAATTGCGGCCACGGGAGGCGTTCTTTCTTTCACTTCACTTGGCGTTTTCGCTTTACAGACGCCATCAGTAAGAACACTACAGCTTCGCTTTAATATGAAACGTCGTATGAAGATGGGAGGACCATAGGGCATTCTATTAAATACGTCCATAAAACCCTGTGCATCTCCTATGAAGTGCCTACATCGAGCCTTTCTAAAATCTCCACCCCTACTGTACAAAATTGCATGGCTGGGGATTCATTTTTTTCAGGGGCAATACACAAACTTGTATATGAAAGTGGGAGGCGCCCAGAACCCCTTATTAAGAGCAGTTTCGTGTGCGGTGAAAGTGTGACACATCACGTGTTACCGGCGGGTGGGCGGGTTCCCTCGTTGAGTCCACACATCAATGCTTGAGAATTAAAAAACAAAACTTTCGAAATTATAAGTGTGGATTGTCGAATAAATGCTTGAGCGGCTCGAATAAACACCGAGGCCCCTTAAAGTCAGCTTCGCTGCGACCAGTCCGTTTTTGTTGACATCATCTCGCGGGTTGAGATCACAGAAGCGGTGGTTGATCGGATAAAACAGCGCCGTAAATTGAAATTTTACAGCGCGGCCGCGGCCGATGTTTTGAGGTTGTCAGTGGTCGATATGCCTACCCGCGAAAAAATGCTCTGTGGCAAAGCATGCTTTAGAGTGTAACTTGTTTTAGTTACGGATATTGTAAAATTGGCAGTTGGGCTAGTTCGTTTTGATTCATCGTATGTAGCGCTTGAGGAAAAGAGGAAGACACACACGTCACACAGGCCACACCCAAGCCTCGTGGTGTCTTTCTATGTCCCGTTTCAAGCGCTACATACGATGAATCATTACGGATATTGTTACGCGGAGGCAGCACATAGGTGACAGGAACCACGGTAGATGATGAGCGATGCAGGCTACGCCCGCACAAGCGTCTTCCTCGGACGATGGGCCCCGGCACTACCATCTCCGTATTTATGTGGGGCGAAGCCGCTGAGGGGCTGGTGCTGTAGGCGTCTCCTGTCGTCGTCGTCGTCGTCGTAATCGTAGTCTCATGTATTCACGGTACTAAAACACCGGGAAACTGGTTTACGCCTCGGGCAGGAGAACTTCGGGCTAAAAAGACAAGAGTCTTTTACAGCAAAGCTGTATGCCTCTACCCTTCGACGGTTTCATCTCCGTAGGCAACAACGCCGAGGCGCCAAGAATACACTTATACACTGCATTCTCCGCCCCTCCGCAGCTTTCACGTTAGTGGAGAGGGCCCGGGATTTTATTTATTTATTTATTTATTTATTTATTTATTTATTTATTTATTTATTTATTTATTTATTTGGTTAGTTATAGTTCCTCCAACGCCCATAGGGCATTATCGTAGAGGGTAGTTTCGAACACTATACGGTACATAAATGGCTCATTGAAGAACAAATAACAAAAAAGCAAGTTTTTGAACAATAAAACAATACATACAGGAGATATCCGCAAAGAAAAATGATACAATATTCTCGAAAGCAACAAGCACTTCGTTTGAAACTTTCTTCCAATCATTATTAGTGTTAGGAAACAAGGAAAGTTTGAACACATTATTGCGGCATTGGTATTCTCAAACGTTTTGTGCATTGCATCTGCGAGTCTTTATCTGTTCCGATTTAGTTATTGTAAATACTGCAGGTAGCAATGTAAACCTGAGCAGTTTCCTTCTCTGATGCAGTCATTTCCATCTACGGTTGTTTATTACTTGCGAGCTGTTGACATTGAGGTTAAAATTATGAGTTACAAATCGAGCAGCTCGCTTTTGAACTCGCTCTAACTTTTCTTGTAATATCGCCTGTAATATTGCCTTGTAATAGTGTCGTGACAATATGAGAAGGCGAGTTACAGCTTCAACAACACTCCGATAGCGGTCTGTGTATTTAAAAAAAAAACGCTTCATACCGCATTTCCCCGATGCACTTACCAGTTTGCGGCAGCCCATGCAGCAACCAAAGGCGCGCGACCCTCGTCCCATTTTTAGTCACAAACTGGCTATAATCCCACATGTCTAAGGTAGCGATTTACAGTCGTCTTTCGAGAATTTCATTCCCCGTAGCTCATAAACCCGTTTAAAAGGGGTCAGCGGTAGAGCATTGGAAAACGTTTTTTGTTTTGTGTGCGTGTTTGTGTGCGTGCGTGAGTGCGTCTGTCTGTGTGTATATAGGTAGCTGTATGCGCCCAACTCGGCGGATTTGTAGAGTTGCCAATATATCAAAAACTAAGCACGCTTAGCTGGTATTGCTTGCTTCACGATACGTACCCTAGACCTCGAGAACACTCCCCGAAAACGGGGTAGGGCTAGTTTAATTCTGATTCAGAAAAGTAAAATCCAGAGTGCGTTCAGAATCACGAAGGAACTACACGCCTTGCAGTCTCTCTAAAGCAAACACGTCAACTAAACGCGATAAGCGAAGTCCCGAATTCCTTCCCTCACCACAGATTTGTCTCCTCTTCCTTTCTTTCGCGTGTCGTAAAACTATCCGAGCGGCGTCCCAAGGGCCTTCCTGTCCGTCGAGCCGCGAAGTGAGGTCGACACATACTGCCTCCGCGGTCAGCGTGGTCTAAATCTCCAAAGAAAAATAAATAATAAAGAACACACGCACACGCCACTGTCACGTACGCAAGGCGGAACGCTTGGCCGCTTCCGACCTCTTTCTGCATTTCGCCGCGGCCGACGTTTGCCGTTTCGTCACCTGTGCTGCGCCCGTTGTACGTCTGGCGTGACAGCAACGACGGAAAGGTGACCCACCCATATCCCGCGTCTTATACTTCAAGATATTGAAGAGAAGCGTCACAGTGGCCCGATCCGATATCGTTGTATTGCAAAATTCACGCCATCTGTACACGGAGCGTCGCCAATTTTGATGGAAACAAGAAAGTTGATCAAAATACACCGGGTTTGCAGGCGGGATGATAGAGACGAGTAGTCTGTACACGCGATGCCAGCGACGGTAAGAGCAACCACACGGGGGGCGAACGTTGCTCTTCTATTTGCACGTCCAGCATGGTCACGTTGACATCTCTCGTTTTCTCACTCTACGGCGGTCCACGGAGCCACGGAGCTTAGCTCTGGTAATTGCGAAGTCATTCGGTTATTGGTCAGGGAGTTATCACTCACTCACTCACTCACTCACTCACTCACTCACTCACTCACTCACTCACTCACTCACTCACTCACTCACTCACTCACTCACTCACTCACTCACTCACTCACTCACTCACTCACTCAATAAATAAATAAATAAATAAATAAATAAATAAATAAATAAATAAATAAATAAATAAGTTCGTGCTGTGCAGAGAACCAAGCGACCCTGGCGAGTACTGAACAGGTGCGGCTAAGGAAATCGGGCAAAATACCGTATGGGTCAAAGCTTCAGTTGAGTGAGAGGACTACCGAAAAGAATTATAAATCAGCCTTTTCATTACCCGGAGATTTTATGTTAAGCAGGTCTTTTTTTTCCCTTCAGCTTGAAAGTCTCGCGAGTCGACACGTGCACTGCACTGCAAACGCAGCACACCTCGTCACCACTGAAGCTCTTAAGGGAAGCGAACGGGAAGGAGAAAGATGAAATATTTCAAGCAATCCGGCGAATTTTTACTGTTCTCAGACCTCCCGGGCCTATAGGCGTTGGTATGAATACGGAAAGCTCGCAGGAACCAAACCAGGTCCCTCTATTTAAACACAAAAACAAAAAAAGAGAAGGGGGGGACGCGCTGAACTGTCTCACCGAAATGGGAAGCTCAGCGGAGGAGCAAAGCAAAAGCCGGCGGAAGAAGCTGATATGGAGACCATTCCACTCGAACACGGCGCTAATGCGATCGAAGCGGCACCTCGTGTCGCGGGGATCTATAAGGTGCTGCCGCTTGGCTCCCACGCTCATCTCGCCGCCTTTCCATTGTTTGCTTTGCGGGACAATGCCATTGAGGGCGAATCGCTCGGCACTGCATAGCGAGAGGCTCCGGCTGCGGGGCGCGAGCTGCGCTCTCTTGCTTGTCAGCGGGCGGACACCTGAGCCCTGCGAGCGAAAGGGGCCCCGTCGGCGCGCCCGAATGGCCGCCCGCTGATTTGAATCGATGGGAATCACCGACTGCAGCCTCTGTGACGTGAGGGTGGCAAGCTCCGGTTTCGCCTCCTTTCTTCGCTTCCCCCGCCGCCCACGCGAGATGATTGGGCCGGCAGTGCAGTTTTTTCTTCATCGGTTTGGTATTCGAGTATCCATTGTTTTCTCTCGTTCGCGGAGGACAAGCTTGAAGCAGCCGGGCCTCAGCTTACGCCATCGCGTTTTGGTCTCAGCGTTTGGTAGTGTTTTGGTCTTTGTAGAGAAGTGAGGAAAAACAAGCGCTTCCTCGCTGGAAGAATGTCTTGCCGAAGGGATGTGTGGAACTGTTTTTTGGAGGTAGTGTACAAAGCAACCACCTTACTTCCTCATGACGGAAGTAAGTTGCGGGTTTCTCTCGCCTAAAAAAAATTACACCATCTTCCCGTAGGGGAACCCTGAGTAGTATGGGAAGGAGCCATGGGGTCGACTGAAGTTCCCATTAGTTTTCAGTTCGACGTTTCCGTTGACGTTCAGCTTAGCGTGCCTTCGTTGCATCAGTAGCTTCTTGACGTAGTTTGAATGAGTGAAGGACATAAGGCGCGTTCGTAGCACATGCTCCTGTCTCGGTTTGTAGCGCAGTGGGAAGAGCGCCACGTACCTCCCGTTGCGGTCAGAGAGTTGTGGGATCGAAACCGGGCGCCGCCTACCTATTTCTTTCTATAGTGGACTGCGCTGACGTCAGTCCAAACGCTGACGGGGCTGAAGAGACGCGCATGTGCAGTAAAGTTCGGACGGCAGACGACAAGGGAGGTAGGGACACCGCCCCGAGCATGAGATGCTTCGCATCTAAAAAAAGGCGCTTCCTCGCTGGAAGAATATCTTGCTGAAGGGATGTGTGGAACTGTTTTGGAGGTGGTGTGCGAAGCAGCCATCTTACTTCCTCATGACGGAAGTAAGTTGCGGGTTTCCGTCGCCTAAAAAAAAGAAGCAACCAAGAACGAGTTGCTAAAAAATTCAAAGGGATACGTTAAAAGTGTCGTTGCCCGGAGTTCCGGACTCTACGAATACCTGCGCGGGAAATCATAAACCAAGAATGGTTCCTTGCTGAAAATTACCCCCTGTTTATTTTTTGACACCGCTCTTTTATTACTCACCACCATGCAGCAGCATTTCGCACAGCATAGCCAAATATCCGCTGACAGGCCAGCGACTGCATGCACTCAAGCTCGTCGAATTAGTTCGCAGCTAGAACTAGAAATAGTCGTGTGCACTTTTTTTAGATATGGGGAGGATTTATCTAGATGTGATCGCTGCAGTAGTGCGATCTGCAGAATGGTCTCCTTGCTCACCGTGCGTACAAATTAATCGGCCGGGCCTTTCATCGTTTCTGAAACTTCAGGTAATATCATGCGCTGATGAGGAATACAAAGAAAGAATAACCTAGTCATTTTGGGTGGGGAAGTGCAATGCAATTTGCGCCCATCTGTCATCAGATATAGATGTTACCGAGATGGGGTTGATCGCGCGTTTGGGTTGTTGGCTTGGCCGTAATTGCGATTTTAAATGCGGAGCATTTCTTAGGCTTGCCTGGTCCTCCGTCGTTGATGGCGGCGCCGTCCACACGCTCACTGCGCATGCGCAACTCTCCTCCTTACAACCACCTGCAGCTCCGCGATACTACACTATATAAAAAATAAATAGTTAGCGGCGCCCGGTTTCGATCCCACGACTCTCTGGCCACAACAGAAGGTACGCGGTGCTCTTCCTAGAAATCCGGGACAGGAGCAAGTGCTACGAACGCGCCTTATGTCCTTGACTCATTCAAACTACGTCAAGAAGCTACTGATACAACGAATGCACGCGAAGCTGAACGTCAACGGAAACGACGAACTGAAAACTTTAGAGGGGGATGCTGAATTTCCCGTGGGAAAGCTGTGGCGGGAAGCGCCACGCGCCTTGCAGCTCAACCAGCCCCGTCCGCAGCGCCTCTGATGCTGATTGTGGCAGGATGCCCCTAGGGATTGGCCAACCAAAGAATCCATCACGAGATAGGTTCGCGTTCAACCACCGTCGTCATCTTCCCGTAGGGGAACCGCCGAAGAAGAAGAAGAACGAGAAGACAAAGCTGCGAAGAGGAGGGCGTGTACATTGCTCTCAGCCGGTGCACCAATGTCAATAACCTTTACCTCACCAAAGCTGACGGAGACTACCGATTCTACCACAGAGACAACATCGACAAGAACATGATGGACGAGTTTCGGCGCCTCGAGAACCACCGCCTACTCACCGTAACACAACAGCACTTGCGTGCCTTTGCCACCGGTGTGGACCCGGACGCGGAATTCCCTCTGGCGCTAGTAAAAACCAGATCACTCAACATAACGGCAACACAATGAAACCACACGGAACCGCCACGATGCTTCGCATCCTCATCAGGGTTCCCCACGGGAAGATGGTGTAATTTTTTGGTTACCTGTGCTAGCTACGAGAAGCATGAAAGGGCCTAAAAACCTAGCCAAACGAAAGGACGCAGTGCAACCCTGCAGAAATGTGGTGAGCTGTGCAAGTTGGTACAAATCCATAGTGGTCACAACCCAAAAGAAGGCAAAAAAAAAAAAAAGCACGCAAGGGGAGCACACAGACAAGCGCTTGCGTGTGTCCTCCTGGACGCAATCAACCGATATCGGTAGCAAGCTCGAAAGGCTGGCTAGCGCTGTGTTACAAAACACCTTATACTCCGACCTCATGAATCTAACAACATGGCGCCATGCGTAGAGAATTTCGCTTCGAAATTACGCGTGCAGCTCCGTCATTTAGCTAAGATGTCATTTTCAGCTCTGCCATGTGGCGAGGGTGTAACTGTAACAGGGTCAGTTAGAGAGGGCTTCTTCTTCTTCTTCTTCTTCTTCTTCTTCTTCTTCATCATCATCGTTACCATTATTATTATATTAGATTATTATTATTATTATTATTATTATTATTATTATTATTATTATTATTATTATTCAGGAAGAGCAATAATAGCATCTTCTTTTTTATTTTTTACCTGTACCCAGGCTCCGCCTGTGCTTTATTTCTGTTTTCATTTTCACTATTCCAATTTGTGTGTGTCTTGTCGCTTGTTTGTTTACTTGCTATATGTTCCTTGTATTTTGTTTCATGTAACCATCCTGTGCGCCAGCACGCAGGCCTCTGGCTGTTCCTGGGCACGTAAATAAACATGATTGATTGATTGATTATTATCATCATCATCATCAACAACAACAACAACAACAACAACCCCGTATTTAGGTGCACTGCAGGACGAAGGCCTCTCCGACTGACCACCAACCGCTCCTGTCTTGCGCTGTCCGAGTCCATTATTTGTCCCCGAATTTCCTTATTTCATCCCTCTGTCGTGCTATTGGCCTTCCACCGGTTTGTCATTTCTATGACGGACAGTGTAACCCTACAGTAAGCTACGGAGAAGGGTGATTCTGGGGTAGTAAAGCGTAATGTGTCCCCAGTCTGCCCGTGATTCCTGCGTGTCTCGCGATGGAAAGTTCTTCTACGTAATATGTACCGAAAGTTTCTGCACATCATAAGAGCGGTCGATCACGCAGATACGCCAGCAAGGCCGAGACACAGGAGGCGAGGAATGCAGCGATCAGTGCCAAAAGACGAATTCATGGTGGTCGATGGAGGAGGCCAAATCACCATAGAGCAGCAAAGAAAGCTTTGACAGGCACCTCCAAGTGAAGCCGCACTACTTTCTCATTAAAAGCACATAAGCAGACTGAAGTTCTCCTGGTGGAGTCTTTCGCGCACTATCGACTTGTGCGGACTAGCTCGGTTTGCTGCGATTACAAGCTGAGGAAAGAAACTTGCAGAAGGAGAACTCGTTTTCCTTTCCCTCTGCTTTAGTTCGACACTGAGGCAAATTCAGACAAACACGCTACCTGCTGTACACCTAACACGCCGATTTCAGCGATTACCGGGTACCCCCAAGTGTCCTAACTGCGGGGGCTACCCTAGCATCTATCATACTCTCTGGATATGCACACAGAACACTAACCTTCCCCACATACCCAATCCTACACCCCCCCCCCCCCTTCATGGGAAAGCAGGCTGGCCGGCTCTAGCGCGAAAGTGCAAAGGACACTCATTGAACACGCTGGGAAAGCGGGAGCTCCGAGAGCTTATCCTAGTCTGGGATCCCCTAGTCCGGGAGCTCCGGACTGGGAGAGTAATTTTCTTCTTCTTCTTCAATAGGACGTCGATTATGGACGCCCACCGCAGAAGTCCGCATACAATATTCTTTTTAATGTAACAAAAATGGTGTTTGTTGCCATTAGAGCAATTTCTTGTTAGTGGCTGTGTCATGATGCCGCCTTCTAATCTCGTCGACGTCGCCCCATTACGCGTAAAGTGCTTGCCATTTCCCGGGACTTCGCAACGGGTGTGAGAGCTCCACCGTGTTTGTGAACGCTATCTTGTTTACAACGTATTTGCAGTTGGTAAATAGCGCGCCCTGGTATTGCTCTTTACCTTATCGCCGCGAACGCATATTTAGGCGCGTAAAGTATAGGCAAACAAAATAAGCAGCAGAGAGTAAAGAACAGTCGGCGTAAATTCCCCGCAACACTGCGTGCTTGAAGATAACGAGAGAAGCTAACAGGAGTGGGCGGAAAGGGGTGGTGGCGGACGCACATATTCGAGAATCGGAAATAACAAAAACGATCGATAAATTTTGCCGTGTTAAAAAGCTGAGCGGTCGATTTGCTTGTTTGTTTTTATCGCGCGTGCTTCTTTTCCCAGCCGTTTCGGTGCAAGCCAGCGCGGCACTGTACACGTCGAAACGATTCTTCGTCGCCATCGCCGCAAACAACGCTCCCAACGCGGCGTGTGGGCCCAGAATAACGAGTGAAACGTACAAAATCAACGCCTCCGTCCCACGCGCTAATAAAGCGTCGCTACAAGCATCGCGCTTTATAATGACGGGTGAACACGGAACATGGCGGGTTCCTCGCCCACTGCTGCGCTTTCGTGTTTCTTGCGCCCCGTCTAATTTGCTTCCTCTCCGCCGTCCGCCGTGGAAGCAATTTACAAGGAGGACTAAAGGGTGCTGTCTCCGCTGTCAGAGCACGTTGTTTACGGCTGCGCGAGCTCCCGGGCCGCGCGTTTGGAATTCCTCCTGTTCGTCCTTTTACCCTATCCTGCATGGTGGGTGCATGCGCAATGCTCGAAACTGTCACGGCGTTAGGCTTCGTTTTTCTTGGTTGTTTCTCCAATTTTTCTTTGGAGGGTATACAACGCGTTCAGGGCAAAAAGCGATTCAAGTTCCGTTACGGTGTGCGCGCAGTAGATTGCTGCTGGTTTGTTAGGACACGCCGTCTGCCCGCACTGTTGAACTTGGGCTGGATGTTGAAACTTTCAGCTTAGAGTGCGCGCCCTTTGTTCGCATTTCGGTTCTTGCGGCTGGCATCTGAAGAGACCACAAAGGGCACGCGTTAACGGGAAGTGAGACACGCATTGCGCTATCCTCAGTTTCTCTTAACCCTTTTTAACGCGTTAGTGGTGTGAAGTTCACACCCTGGATTTTTAACAGCGAAGCTGTTTAGCAAATCGTAATATTTCGTGTCCGCAGTTAAAAATACCAAGAAATTGCCGAGTGCGCGTACGTGTGTGCTAGCCTCGCGACGACCGCCCAGCGTCCCCTGCGCACGTTTGTCAAGCCAAGCATATCCACTTAGGGAGTTTGGCCAAGATTAAAAAAAAAAAAGAACTCCAGCGTCCGCCGTAATCGTGGCAACACTTGCTCGGAACGAGAAAGACACGTCATAGCGTACGCCCCTCCAAGGTGATTTCAAATGATCATCACTACCAAAAAATGAAGAAGCTCACACTGACAGCAACAATGATGAAGTAAATAAAGCTCGTTGCGGCAGCGAAGAAAGAGCAAATTGGCTGCAATCGTGGACTTAAACCGTCGTGATGGTCCTGAAGGTTGCGTACAGCTTCGCTACCTTCAAGTCTTACGCATTAGTGTGAGCTTCTTTCATGTTTTCTTTTTTTCTGTTTTTGCGAGTCTCAACATTATGATCATCAAGGTGTACGAAGACATAATCCACTAAGGAAATTGGTTGATGCATGCAGGGAGTGCGCTTTCCCACAATGCCCTTAACAGTATTACCCGATATTTTCGCTTTCGTGGTTCGGGCCGCAGAAGACGGGGGTGGGGACGTGAATATGCGACGGCCCGACGTTAGGCTTAACGTCATGCTTTGCGGTCTAACGTCGTCACTCGGTCTCTGCAGCGTGTCATGCAGTGAGTTTGGCGTTGCTTCGCACGTCGTCAGGCTCAACGTTAATGTTACCTTAGTCATATAGCAATAACGAGGGGAAGGAAAAGGAGGAAAAAAAGGGCCCATCAAGGTTTATTTGACATTCACAGCTACAAACGCGACAAGCAGAGACAAAACGTCATCCATATGTGCCTTGACAGGGTTTGTGACCCCTGGTGACGGTACATCTTTCAAAAAGTAGAACATTTTGTATACTATACTTACGAATAAAACTCAAGGTACATGATAAAGACTGTGCAAAGTGTTTATCATGTTTGTGTGCTTTCCTCCCACGATATTCCGAGGATGGCGCCGCCAAACCGTCTGAATTCTTTTTAAAAGACGATAGCCTTTCTTGGGCTACTCAAACACAGAAATTTTGGTCTGTCTGTCTGTCTGTCTGTCTGTCTGTCTGTTCTTGTCTGTCTGTCTGTCTGTCTGTCTGTCTGTCTGTGTCTCGATTCAGCCACGCCGCGAAAGTGATACAGAAGCCGCTCAATAGTCTTCTATACCGCCAGTCAAAGGTTCCATTAGATAGATTCCATGTTCCGCTTGAAACACACGTGGAGAAGGGCATGCGACGTGGTTCTATAAACGTTGAAGTAGGGGGCCTCAATGTTCATTACTTGTCAGCATTGTTGAGCAAGAACCAGACATTACGCAAATATAAGGCAGAAAATCAATACATGAATGATATTTGCAGTGTTCCTTTACTAAAATTTTTATGTATGCTTAGTTTTTGCGATAGCAAATGAAATACTAAATGAACTGCAGAAAACCGTCGCCTGCTGTTGCCCGCGCTACTATAGCTCCTGGCGGCATTTAAGAAATTCAACGGCAACAGCAACGGAAGGTTCCAGTAGATGGGTTCCACGTTCCGCCTAGAATGCTCGTGGAGTAGGGCAACATGGTTCTATAAACGTTATAGTAGGGTGCCTCGATTCACGCGCATCTCCGACGTACCGCAGCGCTGGCATCGAGGCACCTGACCTGGAGCAGTGAACGCGGTAAATTTGAATTGACTCTGAGCAAACCTCTAGCGTGTTATGTTGGGAGGAACGAGACGGGAGAGGAACAGCATGAGAGGTGAGCGGGAAAGAGAAGGGAAGCATTTACTCGGCAGGGGCCCCAGTCGACTATCGTCTTTCGTCGACATTTGCAACTAAAGGGGCAGATACCCGGCCATTTTTTTTTTCGCAGTTTCTTGCAAAATATTGGTATAATGTCAACTTTGAAGTGCCGAAATAACATCTAGGTTATCACTATGTCATCACATATGAGCTATCAGTCGATCCGTGGTAAAAGGCGCGATTAGAAACATAATAGAGACCACGGAGGATCTTTTTCGAATGCACCAAAGAATGCTGCGTGCAGCGTCTTTGCGTCTCTCGCTTCCACAAGCAGATGTTAAACATCCTTCTTTGAGTTCCCTTTTTATGAGACATGACGTCGGGAATTTAAAAATGGCTCGTTGATATTCCAGACAAGCATCAAAAGAAAAAAAAAACTTAAAACTTCCACTTCGAGCACTCGTTAAGTATAGAGCGGTCAGTCGATTGGTATTAATGTCCTGTTTCTCGTCGCGATTTTTCATTTCATTAATTACATTAAGGAGCGAGAGCCACTCTCGTAGGCACGATAAAGACGTCCAGAGACTAAACGAACTTAACTCCGCAATCTCGTCAGCTCCCCTGTTATAGGCGCCGCGAAGTACTGCGGCAGCGCTACGCGTGCTTCGCTCGAAGCACGGTGCGGCCCGCCGCCACCCACCTCAGTACAGTCCACTTATTCCATTTTTCGAGTTTCCGCGTAGTCGCTTTAGCCACGCTCCGATCCCTTCCTTTCCCTCGCCCTTCTTCGCCCTCAGTTCCGTGACATATTTAATGCTCCACCGACTCTCCCCGCCCTCCCAGGGTCTGTGAAAAAAGAGGTGCAAATAAGAAACGGAGGCCCGGTTCGTACCTCACTTGAAACGCCGCTATATAATTATTACAATTGAAAAAGAAAAAAAAGAAAGATGGCGGGTGTTGCGGGCGACAAGTGGAATGGCACGCTCTACATGTCGCGCAGTCGTGCGACCGCTCGAAGGAGGGCGGCGGACAGAAAGAAGCCGGACAGCGGACCGTGCCTCTGGAAGAGGCGTGCGTTTAACAAACGCGTGCGCGTGCGCAAAAGTGGGTGCCGAGTGCAAACACTGTGCGTCGAGCAGCTGGATTGTCACGACATCAAAAGAGAGGGGAAGGAGGGGGGTCATTTATTTATACCGCCCGCGGTATTCATCAACGGGCACGCAAACCTCGGCTCTCAGTGCTTTCATTTGTACGTATACCATCACCAGAATAAACGGTGTTTATTCACTGTTGTCTCCTTGACGCGAGTTGGCCCACTTTTAAAGCGTAACTATATTGTCTGCGGAACAGCAACAACACTAACTCGGGATATGTTTTTGAAAATATTTTTTTTTTTGTGTTTAACACGCCGGAGCTGCGCCTGAGCTATCAAGCGCGCCCTGCAGCGGATTGATTGGAGTGCAATGGATTGATTTTGACCACCTGGATATCTCTTTAACGAGCACTGAAATCTCCACACACGGGCGTTTTAAGTGCAGAGCACTTTAGGGCTCGCCGTGTCGTCGTAGCTCGCTCGCTGGACCCAAGTAGAGCCACACAACGTTCCGTCGTAGCGGCTGTTGTCGCGGCGTAACCCAGAGGCTTCGAAACCCAAGCGGTTTATATAGTCATGAACATCTCTCCGTTGTTCAGCGCAAAGAAAAGTGTAGGTACATTTCATGCAAAATATGCGTAATTAACGGGCAGTGCCCGCGTTAATTTAGTTAGGAACGCTCGTTGGTTTGCTTTTGCGATAGTAAGCGAAAAAAAGTGGCAGTGCAATGCCGGCACGTGCGGGAGGAAAAACAAGCACAAAAAGAACAGTACTGCCGCTGGCGCAGTCTCAGTTAGGGGCGCGCGAGCACTGCGAAGGCGGGAAATTTGAAATACATTGGGTGGTAGCAGGGAGAGGATACAGCCCTACAGCCCATATGTGGCGAATCACTGCTCTGCACTTCGACAGCTTTCACGTTGAGTGGAACTGGCTTCTATTTTTTTTTTTTGCTTTTTGCCTCCATCTAAAAAATGGCCGCCGGGGCCGGGATTCGACCGGGGTCCTTGGTCTCAGAGCACGAAGAATTTAGGCACTGGACAAGTCGTTGAGGAACTTCGGGGAAATAATGGTAGCAGCACATTCGTTTCTCTTTTTTTTCCCTTCTGTTTCACCGCACTTGAATGTGAATTCTGGTGGCAGTTTTAGTGTATATTACCGAGGAACCAAGTAATTTCAATGCAGCAGCTTATGCGAAAAGGCGGTCGATGCCCGATGTCCTCGCTTAGCGCCCGATCTAAAGGTAATGTGTAAGGTTACGAGCGCTGAGACCGATGTAACTAGCTCGCACCGCAACGGCAGACCAGCGGTTCATACACGATGCACCCTATGGTTACGCCAACAGGGCAGGAGTGGGAGAAAACCCTCTATCGAACTTGAGACGTCAACCCGACCAGTCGCCAGATTTGCTGCGCCAGACGGGCTGAAGGTTGCACGGAAAATGTACTTGCACACAAAAATAAATGCACCAATAGAAACACGGACGACACGCACACACATAATCAGGCGAAGCAGTTATATGACCGGGGTTAGAGTGTTCTAGCTAGCTGTCGAGTCCAGTGTCGTAAAGAAATGTTAACATTGCTTTTGATGCGCTATGTGCCGTTCCTGAAGTTGACTACGAGCCAAGCAGCCCCCGTAAGGAGATCGCTGCGCATAAAGACAGACACAGGACGCCAATAGAAAGCTTGTACATATGTAGTCATTACGCTGCCGCGTATATCAGACAGATTAGATTTTTATCTACGATGCTTGAGAAAGCTTGCACAGGTCGCCAAGGGTTAGCAATGTAAGCTTTTTTTTTTTTTACGGCCAGAGGAAATAGTTGGGCTACCAGGTAACTTGGAATTCTGGAGGGGGACTTCTTGAGTAAGCATCTTTTCAGCGAGCGACCTCGTATTTTCTACCTTACAAAAAGGGAGTGCGAGTTAATGCCCGAAGTGAATTGGGAAGATACGTAATTTTTTGCAGCACTCCGCTGTTCCGTTTCTTCTCTTTCTGTTTAATTTCCCGAAATTAATGCCCAAAATAATGTCGACTTTGGTTGCGAGAGGGCAAGAAAAGTGGAGTGCGTTTTTACAGTAATTCATGCATGCGTCTTTCTTGCTGCGGTAGATATTTTATTTTTCTGCCTGTCTGCCGTTCTCTGTCTTGGTGCTGTCATCGTTTGTTGTTATATATTAAAAAAAACACGGTTTTCGAGCAAGTGTCTCGCTGAGCTTAGGCTGACGACAGTGTTCAGGTCATTCGCACCATACGGGGCCGAAGGGGGCGAGGGGAGGGCAAAAGTGAACCCCCGCCTACACACGCACACGCACGCAGCCAAATTCCTTCCATTCAGCTTTGAGAACTTTACGTGTGGGCCTGCTCTGAGCCCGTAATAATCGCGCAAAACTACCATGTTCAGAACAACAGAAGTGATTCATGTTCCCCGTCGGGGCCGTTTGCGGAAGACGTTCGGCTTATACTACTGAGAACGTATGCGGCTATAAGGCTTGCACGAACTATATCCTTTTCCATCAGAACGCCCGGAAATCGGAAGTCCGCACGCTGAAAAATTACGCGGCTTTTTAGAAGATTGCCAGACCTTTAAAACTGAGCGCTTCTTCGTGCTGCGTATGCATTGCCCCACCCCTACACTACAATGAAGCACGGCAAAAGAAAGAGAGAAGAGAGGGGTCTCGGTTAAAGACGGAAACGACATGCGAAACGGGCAGCGGAACCATTCATTTCAGCGGGCTTCCCGTACCCTCGCTTTCTGCACGCGAAGTAATGGACATGAAAAGTAATGGACCTGCGCTTTCGGCGTCGCTTGTCGGATGCGGGAGCTGGCCGATGGGGAAAGTTTGCAAGTGCGGCGGAGGGACAACGGGGGAAGCGAAGCGTCTTTTACGGCTGGACCGTACGGTCTCCCGCGCTGGGACGCGTCGTGCATACTTCCCGCCATCCCTCGCTCCCCGAACGTTTATGGCTTGTTCCGCCGTAGCACTGGTGACCTATTTCCGAACCATCTATCGCCATCGACGGCATGATCCTGGCCGGCAGTCTTAGTGCCTTCGCTTGATAATGTCGTTGTTGTTGGTGTTGTAATTTTTCTGAACCATCTTTATGTGGAGATGGGGGAACGTTTGATCTTCTATCTCTCCTATGTAGCTGTTTTTGGTTTCTGGGCAGCTTCGGCAATACGAGCAGCCCCAAAAATCGGCAAGAAAAAACGCAATATAAATGATTATATGACGAACACAAGTTCATTGGTATGCCTTAAACTTGTTTTCGGTCTTTCATGGAAAAAATATTTTTCTTATGTGAGCTGATATGTAGACTGCAAGCGTTGTTTTTTTATGATGGTGGTGCTTGCAGAACAGCTGCCTTGTGAAGCGACTTCGTCTTGAAAGGATTCCTGTATAACTGCGCTGACTGACTTAAGATATTCGCTGGCGATTATATACGACCGTAATGCGATTATTCAACTCTTCCTTGCCTTGGAGCCTCTGCTCCCCCCCCCCCCCCCCCCCGGGGCATAAATTATTACAAATCAGTGTAAAATATCGAAATAATTATCAGCCAACACTGTAACAGTTTCTCTCCGGTCGCTACGTTTTTCGAACTTCACCGCAGCATTCGGATACACTGTGAAGCGCACTTTAAAGGCAAGTCTCGTGGCATAGATAATGACAAGGACGTGACGAACAGCCTTCGTCGCCCAAGGAGTGCGTAACGCCAGGGAATTTATAGGCCAGGTTCTGCATTGGAATAGGGAAGATTATCTTAAGCCTGGTTATGTCCACTGCAGGACAAAGGCCTCTCCCAAATTCCTGCAGCCACGCCTATCGAATTTCTGAAGGCCGATATTGTGATTGCGTAATCATTGGGAGGTTTTTCGCAAATGTACTCAACCAGGGTTGCTAAATCCTTGGCTGGTGAAGAAGTGCTGTTTGTGTGCCAGGGGGCCTCACCTTGCATGGTTAAACCTATCTAGCACAGCCTCCCGTGGTATCCGGCGGCGTTATATACCGGACCAGGCAGCATTTCGAACTTGGAACAACGCTGTAGGAGGGTGCGTTGTGGCAGGTGGGCACAGCACGACGCAAGGAGAGCAGCAAGGCTGCCCCTGCCCTTACTCCGCCCCGAAGCGAAGATTATCACCGGTTATTGGGAAGGTTAGGCTAAGTAGGGTTCGACGTGCATTTCGACAGGGTGTGCTTTGACAAGGCGCTTATTATTGTGGCCTCATCATTTTGAGTGTAAATGAAAACGCTGACGTTCTCTTTCTTTTTTGCACTTGTCTTTGCAGGTAAGCCCGCATCCTTGAGCCATCAACGCCTGTTGCGAGGCTGCCGTGTGCTGCTCTTCTCAGTGCTGGCGCTTGAAGAAACGGTAAACCTTTTTGCAAGGGGAAAGGCTGCAGATCCCTATGTTCCCTTAAAAAATGTCGACGCAAGATGTTTTCCGCACTTGGGATTTTTGGAAAGAAAGCTCTACTATGACACGTCTTTCACGGTCCTTAATCTCATCGCTAGTCACCACCGGCTCACGATATATTTTTGGGTATCACTTGTTTTTTTAAGGGACAAACAATGAAAGACAAGGAAGAGAATGCGAACAGACATATACATTTGTCTGTTCGCATTCTCTTTCTTGGGTTTCGT
Source organism: Haemaphysalis longicornis (assembly GCA_013339765.2). NCBI lineage: Eukaryota > Metazoa > Arthropoda > Arachnida > Ixodida > Ixodidae > Haemaphysalis > Haemaphysalis longicornis. The sequence continues at coordinate 183,301,475 of CM023449.1, read as the reverse complement.
TCTTTTGCGCTTGTTTATTATTTTAAAATGTACCAACTAACAAAAGTGTTGGCTCAATGGTTAGTTGGTACATGGTACTTCTGGTAAAAAAATGAAGGAAGCTCACACTAACGCGTAAGACATGAATGTAGCGAAGCCGTACGCAACCTTTACGTCCATCACGCCGGTTTAAGTCCACGATTGCAGCTTATTTGTTTCTTCTTCGCTACCCCAACGACCTTTACTCCATCATTCTTGCTGTAAGTGTGAGCTCCTTTAATTTTTTTTGGAAGTGAAAATCATTGGACATCACCTTCGAGGGGCGTACGCTATGACGTGTCTTTCTCGTTCCGAGCGAGGATTGCCACGATTACAGCGAACGCTGGAGTTTTTTTTCCTTTTGCCAATCTTGGCCATTCTCTCTAAGCGGTGGGCTTGGCTTGCCAAACGTGAGCCGGGGACGTTGGGCGGTCACCGCGAGGCACGCACACACGAGCGCTCGGGCATTTTCTTGGTATTTTTAACTGCGGACAGAAAAAATTACAATTTTCTAAACAACTTCGCTGTTGAAACAGCACCGACGACGGGACAGAGCGGGGGAACCAGCGTCCGTGCTGCGTGGTCCCGTTTTTCACAGAAATACCAACTAGCCCAATCTTCCATCTGAACTTGTCTTTTTATCTTGTATTCCTTTCGCGGTGCCCTGAAAAACACATCACGAGGCGGTGCCAGTGTATTTTGTTCGCGAGACCGGCGCCTCTCGCATATTTTAATGCGATCGATTTCTTCTTCTTCCCCGCACCGAGGCAAGCACGTACGCCTGCTGACGCCAGAGGCCCCGGTTCGATGCGGTGGCGGCTGCGTCCAAGCTCTCGTAGACGCGCATCCTGCAATGCATTTTGGCCCGTCCTCTGCAGCAGTCTGCGGCGGCGGGACGCACGGAAGTGGCCCACCATTTGTCTTGCGTTCCTGGTTTAGACCGGATGACTGGTTCCGCTTCCGGTGGCGCCGCTTCAGTCCCGCTTCCTCCCTCCTCTTTTGCGCGCCCCGTCCTCCCGCCCTAACTCGTTTCCCACAGCTTTATTCCCTTCACGTGCGTCGCACGCCACCCAGATAAACGAGCTCTTAGCTCTTCGTCGTCCCGGGAAGCTATCATCGCCGTATTCCGGTTCGGATGGAAGCTTCGATCAGGTGGAACTGTAAGCGGAAGTGCGAGCTGCTCGCTGGGCGGATCCGAAAAGAGGTGGACGGAAGAAAGATGGCTTGTGTCTCTCCTTCCTTTCTCACCTCGGTGGTGTTTTCCTCCCGTGTCGGTGGAGTATGCCGTCGCCTGCTTAGCGAGCCTCTCTTTTTGTTCTCGCACGCACTTCCGTCGCGTTCTCCGCATTCTTGGCCCGCGACGCGCGTAGTCATGTGTGCCGCGCAACCTTTGCCGATCGCTGATGCCTCGGCGCCTGTCTTTCCCTTGCACACCTCTGGTTGCCGGAAGTTCGGGAGGGAACGGGCTGGTCTCGCCGGCGCATATGTAACGTACTTTTATTCCGCGCTTGTCGCCGCCGCCGCCGCCGCCGCCGCCGCCGTATATACCTCTCTCTCAAGCAGCGTACGCGCTCGCTCGTTCGCGCTCCCTCATCCGGTGGATCCCGGCTCTCCATCCTCCACGCGAGAGGAGTCGAGGAAGCGCGCTTTGACAGCGGAAGTCTTAGATTACGCCCGTTTATTGGTCCGACCGGCAGAGCGAACGCCGGGCGGCACCGCCCTGGGGTTGCGGTCCCTTTCCCCTTTCCCCGATCCGCCTTCCTTATCGACTTTCGCCTCGCGATTGCTTTTCTTGTTGGGAAAAAAAAAAAGAAAAGAAGCCTCTTTCAATTTTCGAAGACTTGCAACATCTGCGGAAGCAGTTCGCGGGGATTCGGCATAAATCTGTGCAAGTACCGAATTTTCGCGCGTATAATCCCCCACTGAATATGCGAAAATTTCAGTGGCAAAGCAAAGTAGGGGTGCGATAATACGCGGGGTTTTATCTTTAGTGAAGCTTCGGGGCAATACGCATTGTGTCCTGAAGCTCCTACGCAGCAACACTGACTAAGCCTTCCATAGCAGCGATTGCGCAAAACATGCGAGGACAAGCAACAAAAAAAAAAAAAAAAACCGACGACGACTTCACTCTAAAAACTGAATGTTACTAGTAAATTCTAACTTTCGCCTTGCAATCAGTGTATTCTACTTGCTAAATATACTTGCTTGAGCAATAGCTTTGGTGCAGCCTTCCCTGTATCAAATGTGTGGGCAATAGGCGAGGATTTTTTTTTTTATTTTCCGGCGGACTGAAAGTGAGGGTGCGTATTATATGCATGGGCGGGTTATACGCGCGAAAATATGGTAGTTTCTTTGTTCCTCACATTTTTATTACCTTTCGACTGTAGTGTTAAAACACAAAAATAACAAAAGCACTGGAGTCTCCCTGTGTGCGGAATTGTCTTCAGGAGCGTTTTGGCAGTGTGTAAGTCTTTTTATGGCTAAGCAGTCTGCCAACGTTGTACCGTTTCCACCTGTCAAGTAATGCGGCCAGCGCTGTTTTCTTATCGAACCCCACAGTCGTGAGTACTCATAGCGAAATATCTGAGATTGCGGGCATGTTTACCCTGCGTAACGTGTGCGCTAACCAGTAGTTACTCCATGTGCGTACCGTTAATAGGTGGAAATCGTAATGTGGAATGATGAGATAGCCTGACACGACGTGGTAAGCCGCTAAAAAGCACCGCGCTGTGGGCAGCAGGCGTTTTCTCTCCTTTCAGTCGTTTCAGACATAAACTCTTGAGCTCAGGAGGAAGGGTTACAGGAGTTCAAGTGCACGATGACAGCGACAGAACAAGAGTTCCACAGGTTTACTTCAGTTGCTCTTGCTGCGCGCGTTGCCGTCATCTCTGTACGACTCTTGTATCGAAAAGTGTCTTCGCTGCAGTTGGAACTTTCTCCCTCTGTACTGCCGGATAGGGGGCGTTTCACAAAAGGTAACTGTGCATACCCTCTTATTCGTACATATGGAACGTTTTTTTTTTTTTTTCCTTTTTCACACCGGTATACCGTGACGTCGCGGCTGAAATACTTGAACCCGGGGGGGGGGGGGGGGGGGTGACCTGACACCTACTAAGAGCCGTGATCTAAGAATGACTGCAAAGCCGGTGGTGGCAATTTAATTAGCGCAAATACGTGGCCCGAATAACTAAAATTCACAGGAAAGAACTCATCAGCGACTACCCTGGACGAAGAAAAAAACGCGAGTTGAAGTGCTCCGTGGATTCTGCAAATTCGTAGATGATGGCGCAAGCTCACTTAATTGTGTTCATGGGATTCCCGGCCACTTGACCGAGCTAACACGAGCAGGAGTTTATCTACAGGCACACTCGGAACACGCTGGCTTGATAGCGAAGGATAAACGGGAGTTTCGGTTAAGCGGAAGCGTTGAGGGAGCAGCAGCTAAAGCGGGGATGAAGATGCGGGAGGAGGCGGCAAACTCCGGGGTGCTTATTCTATTCATTAGGGAAGCTCTTTACAGCCCGGGAGCGCGGGATTACGCGCCGCTGACTTAATCAGCCACTTTTCTGTGAGCTCGAGGGGGTGAAGTGTATTTGCTCGGCAAAAGTGAAAGGCAAGAACGGGGAAAGAGGGAGGGTGGAAGCCATGGAGTAATGGGTAGGAAGGAGGAGGGATACTAAGAGGGCTGCGAAATTACTCTAGATGTGTCTTTTAGTTCAGAAGCCTTACTTTTTTTAAACCTCGCACACTTTATTTGTTTTTGAAACTATGCTTACTTCTTCACTCGTGCCTTTTCGAGTTTGTTAGCCTCCCTTTCAGGTGGAAGGTGTTCGCAGCAAAATTTGAAAGAGCAAGTACCTTGTTTGGCGCAGCTTAAAGGTCCGAGCTCAACGCTTGCTATTGGTCGATTTTTTGGGAAGCGCTCTGGCTGTATTGACGTAAAGGATGTCAGTCGATGCGTGGCAACAAGGGTTGCACAAAATGTCTTTTTCGGTGTCCGCTCAGTGGAGTGCGCATTGCCGCGTGTAAAGGGCAAAGGGGAAGTGTCCGGCGTGAAATAAAAAATTACAACCATTGAATGCACGCACGGACAGTTATTGTGTCTGTTTATTTTTGTCCGTCTTTTGGGTGTTTTATACGGGTACTTATCAAGACTTCGTGCAAGTAAACATAGGAACGGATAAAAGTACTTGATTTCTGTTTTTTTTTAATCCGAATTCCATTCTTTCGTGGCCAGCATCATAACCAGTGGCCGCCACTCGCTTCGCTGCTGCAGCAAAAGCTCCCTCCGCACGGGAAATTATTCGTGAATGTGGGCTTTCTGAACAGCGCCAAACTGAAAGTAACAGAAAGAGCTGGAGTGTCCTCGTACTGTTTCATTTTCAAAATAAAGTTGAGCTGGGGACTCAGCGCGCACAAATTACGCTTGACCTCATTATGCGTGCCGTAATGGTGGCTTGCCGAATCACCTATACCACCTTTTAAATTCTGCTTTTCGTAAAAGTACTGGTGCCTTTTACACCCCTTCGAAGTCTCGTATGCGCAGACGTTACTCTATTCCGTCTTCGGTCAGGAATAGTTTCCGCAGCACGGATTCACATACGGGACATGGAGTGAATGAGTGCTACGTCCTAGCCCAAACGCGGTAGGTGGGTACCTTTTTTTAATTCAGGGTTCCGATGTCGCACTATTTTCATGATGTACAACTCACCGGCTGTTTTGAAACTGGTCCGCCGTCGCTTTTCTCGTAAAAATGGGAATTAAGAAAAGCAGCTGCACAGAACGAACGTTAAAGAAGCTGTGGTGATACAGCTAAGTCCAGTCCCACCCGTCTACTTTGGCTTCCATTCGCCGCACCCACAGTAGAGATGTGTAGCCCATAAACTCTGTTTACAGCGTCAGTTGTTCAAGGCAGGCACCTGGCACTTTCGTGCCGGCGTTCGCGTCTGGGAACCTGCAAAGGGTGCTTCACCGCAAGCGGATGCTTATAGAGGGAAAGCCAGCTTCGTGAAGAGGCATATAAAACGGATATATTAAAACAACGCAATAATCCATAAATGCATTAATTTTTAACACGGCAGTGTGTTATCCCGGATTACGAAGATTTCGCTGAAGTCATATCCGTCACGGAAATGACGCCAGTACAAAGAAAGAAGCGGTCTGTAAAGGATGCACCCCTGCACACATGGTCTTCTTGCGGGAAGAAACTTTTAGTACTAAAGAGTACGATGTACCCTAGGGTTGTTCGTTTTCAGGTTTTATATTTTAACACGAAAAGGGTTTTATGCCGCGATACCCCGAGATTTCGCTGACGTCATATCCGTCACGGTAATGACGCCAGTACACCTTTGCCGAGGCGACCCGCCAGCAGGACGCCGCTCGCCAAGCACAGCCGCCGAACCGCAAATCGTGCTCAGCTGCAGATTTCGCTGCACATTTCACTTTCGTGTTTTACTGATTCGTACGACAGAGGAATCAACCACAGTTTTTTTTTTGGTAAGATTCCCCGTCATTACCCCTCTACAAAGGGGATACCACTAGCAATCATTATCATCATCACAATTGCGTTGAATCCGAATCAAAAGCTAATTTAATAACAAACCAGCCGAAAACAAAACATGACGACAGGGACGGTGCCTACCACAAAATTTGCTGCAGGTGATGAAGCAGCCCTACCTGTAACAACCACTGCTGATCCAGAACACGTCCCAATTACAACTGGCTCCCAAGAGGCGCACCGCAGAGCAAACAAACGCCGAGCATCTTTCCACACTTTCAACGTACCACTCATAGTTCACACTATAATGGCCTCACTATTATCTGCATTTCTAGCATTTCGTCTCTTGAAGGGGAACGAGGCGGAACGCGCCGCAGTCCGCGTGACCACGCCCCATGCACTCCGTGAAGTAGGCACGGAGCCGGAACGGCTACCCATACAGCAAACAAAGAGGTATCGCAGGCTGATCATTTTCTTTCCTATACTCCAAGCATTCCAAACAAGACGAAGTGACATTAAACAGAGTCCCAAAAAACATTTTCGCACAGGGCGCACGTTTTCACGTCCTCTACTCCGCGCAGCATACGGCTTCTTGTTCCTTCTCAGGTACAGCGGTTACAATAAGGAACAAAGAATAGGGAAGCCAAATCGCGACTACAATACGGCAGTGAGTAGTAGAATAGCCTGACCTTATCCGCGCCCCGTGATCAATGGCAGGTCTTTATAGGGCTGCGTCGATAACCTTTCACACGAACTTCACCCTTCGCACAAGTTTCCTTCTCAATAAGACAACTTGAAAGAAAAAACATTGGCCGCGTATCTGATCCTTTCGTTGCAAATGTCGGCAAAAGGCGATAGTCTTTATCGACTTTTGCCGAGTAAATGCGTCCCTTCGCTTTTCTGCTCACCTCTCATGTTGTTCCTCTTGCACCGCGCTCTTCGCAAGGTAAAGACGCCAAACGTTTGCTTAAATCATCCTAAATTTACCGCGTTCCTGTGCTCCAGGCCGCGTGCCTCGATGCCAACGCTGCCGTACGGCGGAGACGCGCGTGAATCCAGGCGCCCTACTTCAACGTTGATAGAACCACGTTGCCCCAATCCACGTGCGTTCCAAGCAGAACGTGGAACATATCTAGTGGAACCTTTCGTAACGGTTGCCGGTTGATTTCTTAAAATGGCGCCAGAAGCCATAGTGGCGCGGGCGACAGCAGGCGATGGCGGAGTGAATTTTTTTTTCTGCAGTTGATGAAGTATTTAATTTCGCAGAAATGAAGCATGCATGATTTTTTATAAAGTAACACTGCAAATATCACTGATGTATTAATTTGTTGTCTTATATTTACGTAATGCATTGTTCTTGTTCAAAAATGTTGACAAGTATGAACATTACACCGGACTTAGACGGGTAGATTTAGCTGTGACTATATAAGACTATTGCGCAGGCCTTGCTTTACTTTGGCCGGGCGGCTTAATCGAGGCACAGACAGACAGACAGACAGACAGACAGACAGACCAAACATTCCGGGTTTAAGTAGCCCAAGAAAGACTGTCGTCTTTAAAATCGTTGTCGTTCGACAGTTGGTTACCTCGCTGGAACGCTACAATTTTTTCCTTCTGTGCGGCCGCTCTTGCTTCTGTCAGTTTCTGTGTGCTTATCTGCGTTTGCTAGTGTTTGTGTGCGTTTTTAACAGCGGAACTGTTGTTACTGGCCGTAAGTGCGGGGTTCGTGCGCGCCGAAATCTCCCCGCGAGGAGCGTTGTCGCGTAGGCGTCGCGCAGCTGTCGCATCACCCACTCTACAACGGAAAGACACGTGATTGAGGCCGCCGCAACACTCGAGAGGAGCTGGCGCATGCGCTCAGTATCGTACAAGAGACCTCGCCGCAACGTCTTCGCAGTTGTCGCAGTTGTCGGCATGGCCGGGCAGCGGATAGTTCGCTTGGCCGAGGAAGAGGCCGCGAACCGAGTAGCAGGGCGCACTACTGAAACTATGACTCCTTCAGTGCTCACCTACAACAGCTTCCCGATTCAAGTATTGCGCATGCGTGCAAGCCTCCCTAGATTTTTGTGACTTGGCTTCTTTCGCTCATTTTCGACCCTCTCATGCTCCAATGTAGTAGCAAGCAAAGCTCGCTGCCAGCCTGACTTCTCTTTATCATTAAAGGCGTCCCTCCGTCCCACTCGGCGATTGACCGATAAGCTACATGTAAACCAGAACTAGATTATATCACAACATGAGTGGTTGCATGCGCAGGGTATATGGTATGTGAATTCCGGTGACAGCAACGCGTGGAACGAAGCCGTGCCTAAATCCCGGTTCGCGATACGATCAATTTTAGCCGCGGCGAATTCGGAGAGAAATCCCTATTTTTTCGAGATGCTCAATAACGGCAGCTCTAATCAACCTGGAGACCGAGAACGGGTGAATATAAAGTTTCGCAGCTGCCAATCACATTGCGTTACAACACCTCACGCAGAAATTTGAGGGTATTTTCATTTTCTTGACAGTTACCAGTTCCAACTTAACACCGCATGCGTAGACACATAGCGCTTTCAAGGCCACCCAGTCGCAGCAGCGGGCAAAGGAAAATATACGAAGCGGATAAAAAAAAGCTGGTTCATCTTGCGGATCTCAGGGTCGCTTCCGTACTTGTCCACGCGCTTAATCACGCGTCCGGCTGAGTCAGCGCGTCGGGGCAAAGCGCGGCGGCTCGGGCGGCCAGCGAAGAAGCTGCGAAGGCCGTGCTGCTCCCCTGGCGTGTACATACATAAGAAAGGGCCCTTTCCCGATGTGCCCGCGAGCAACAAGAACGAAAAAGAGAGAATACCAAGCAGAAACGACAAGGCATATACCGGAAAAAGGGGCCAGCCGATACGGAGGTCGACGGGAAGAGGACGGCGCGTAGAAAAAAAAGTGAGCCCGTATACGACGACACAGTCATGCGAGTGGCGGCGCCCCCCTATACCGAGCCATCCAGGTCGGTGTGCGGCGTCGGCGTCGGCCGGCTATTAATCACCGCTGTCGCGCAACAACCCGATGCCGAGATCGCGGAGAAACGGGTCTCGGCGAGGTTGCGCAATCGGCGGCGGCAAGCAACGACGTCGGAAGAGGAGGAGGACCCGTCGTGGTCCGCCTCCTCTTCCAACGTCGTCGTACTGCGCTCACCTTTCAGTCGCCTGCGCCCCGGTCTGCACGCAGCGAACGTTTTTTTATCTCCTTCTTTAGAACGGTCAGGGACGAAAATTCCGGCTTTGAAAGGCTAAGCCGGCGTGCCGTATTGACTCGCCTCGAAGGGATGCCTGTTGTGTGGAGGTTTTTACGTGTTATGGCCGGAACGGTCACACCGACATGTAGCGGGGGTGAGAGTTGAGCTTGAGCATGCTTTACGCGCTGTTGGTGTATGTGACGGCGGCCACGATATTTTGGGGGTCTTCGCTGCTGTGGGTCAACTGGGAACATGGATTGCCTGCGCGTTTTCGGTTGAGGCCCATGGAGTTGAGGCCCATAAAAAGACTCGCAATATCAAAAAAAAAAAATTAGTCTTGCGAAAAGGTGCTGCTCCTATGCCTTTTCTTGTTTGTTTTACTTTGGGTATTATACGCAGACTGCCGTACTTTCTTTTCGTTTCTTGATAGCTATCGGTAATAAGGCCCGCGGTGACGGATTACAAATCAGAGATGTCGGTAAATTCTATTTGTTAGGCCATGGGTATGGTCTCTCGATCCACTTCTGATAAATCAGATTTTTTTTCACCTTCTCCACGAAATTTCTCATTTTAATTATGCAAGCTCTCCTCCTGTTTTCTTTTAGTTCATTCCCAAAGCTGGCTAGAACCTCCTCTCTCAAGTGCTTCTCCTATTTCATGAGATACGGAGGAGGGACTGAAAGAAAATACGACACATTCTTGTTTATGCTAAGGCTGCCCATTAAGTTGTGATCTGGCAGAGATCGTCTTAGAAAGATCGAAGGAGTCACGAAGACGAAATCTAAATTCGGGTGAATTGAAGGATTGCCACGCTAGAGCAATAACCATTGCAATTTTAATGCCAACTTCAATCAATTAAACGGTATAATAACGAAAACAGACGCAAGACGGGTTACTAACCAGCTACTTCGTCGCGCTGGCCCTTGACGTCAGAAGGGCGACTTTCAGTGATTGGCGGCTGCCTACTATTGTCGCAGCCACTAACTTCTGATTGATAGTGTGATTCCGTGAGCGCCTGTGGTTCTGACTGATTTCACCGCATGAATGCTGTCACGAAGTGAACACGCTGAATTCTCAGTTTTAACACGACAGTGTTTTATTCCGGGCTACGCAAACGTTTCCATGACGTCATATCCGTCATGGAAGTGACGCCAGTAGAACGAAGCAAGCAGCCTGTAAAGGGTGCACCTCTGCACACAGGGTCTTCTTGCGGGGAAGCAACTTTTAGTACAAGGCACAACGTTATACTTAGGGTTGTTCGTTTTCGGGTTTTATATTTTCACACGAAAGTGTTTTCTGCCGAGATGCACCAAGATTCCGCTGAAGTAAGATCCGTCACGTGAGTACACGTTTGCCGAAGCGACCCACCAGCAGGACGTCGCTCGCTAAGCACACCCACAAAACAGCCGCCGACCCTCAAATAATGCTCAGCCGCAGATTTCGCTGCACATTTCACTTTCGTGTTTAACCCATTCCTATGACAGAAGAATCAACTACACTTTTTTGGTACAACGCCCCGGCCGCGTCATTCCTGACTGCTTCTAGTGTGAACTTTGAAATTCTGCGAGCGCCTTTGATCATATTTTAGTGGCAACAGTCTTCGGGGCCTCAGGGGAGTTACGAGAATGATCAAAGGCTAGTTCTGTCGAATAGGGGTGTACATTGTGTCCATGACACCTTTCGATTAAACCCATTGAATTGAGCGTCACACCACATTAGTCTGCCGACAGCTTTAAAATACACAGTATTCTTGGCGATTCTCAAGCGTTTCGAAAATGGACAGCATGAATGCACTTGCTTTGAAAGTACTTGTAATCCAAACAAATACCTTTCCTCATCCGACCAAACTCCACTTGCTTCATCCAATGTAGTACTTCCCGCTGTGCAAATATGGCGCCTCCCCAGGCATCCTGTACCACGTGGTATGGAATTTTTCGGCAAACGCGATGATTCAAAGAATCGCGCACCCTTCCCGTGAGCAGGGGGAGGGGCTGCCCAACACCGGCCTCGATTTCACCGTTATGATGGTGGAAAGGGCCGTGGCGGCAGAGGTCTTCAATGGAGTCCTGGACTGAGGACCCCACACCACATTACGATGCTCGAATGAAGTTTATTCTCTCTCTCTCTCTTTTACTGAGGAGGGTGACGAAGAGTCTGACAAGGCGTTCTGCGGGGACTTTGGGGAGGACTATGTACACGCGTTCGTAGAGGAGAGTTTGTAGAATAGATGGGCTTGTCTTTTCGGCTGGCCATCAACGATAACAGCCAATCTCCATAATTTGTGTATCAAGTATTCATTAATAACTAGTAGTGCCATCATTTTGAAACCGCGGACATGCATAGACGTATCATCAGTAAGTCGCACGGCTCAGGTTATCGCTGCTGCCCCCTTTGCATACGCTTTAGGTCTTATGCAGCCGGTGTGTCGCACGTACTGCATGGTACACAGATAATGTCAAGAATGACGAACGATCCAGCCAAATCTCGTGGAGCATCTCACAGGCTACACTCGCAGTTTTAAGCGGAGCACAGGAGGTACGCGAAATATCGCTGGGGAATAGGAAGACAGGGAGAGAGATAGAGACTGATAATAAGGCGGCTAGAACGTGATGAGGAGAAAAAAAAAGGCAGGAAAGAGCATCGCTAAAAAGGTAGCAAAAAACAGCCCAACTTTTAAAAACACATAAACTTGAGGGTACATTGGACATACTTTACATAACCACCTCCCAATTTTTTCATTCATTGGTGTTTCATTTTCAGCAGCAATTTTCGGGAGAAGCAGTTCCGGGGCGCACTTTTTAATCGTCTGCCGAGGCCACACATACCAAACAGGGAAACCCGGGGACGATGATGATTATGCACAGATGATAATGGCGATGGGTACGCGCATAGGAGAAACTGGAAAACGCACCCCTTGGCGTCCGCACTGCCTGTGAGGATGGCCATTTCAAGCGCTGTACCGGAATATGTATATTGTGAGGAGTGATTTGCATCTGGCGCCTGTCTTCTCCCGGAAGGAGGGAGGAATAAGTGGAATGACTGATTTGCGGCTCAACTAGTTGTTCTCAACATCACCTGTCAATCACCCTCTCATCCCGCAGAGCCGTCAAGCCGTTTGTGCTTCTTTTGAACATAATCATCATCATCGCCTGTGGTTGTCCTCCACTGTTCGCTCGTATAAACGGCTGCAGTTTTCCGAATCCTTATGTCTACAATATATATATACATACACCTTAACTGAGCTTAAGCACCAACATATCGCTTTAGAGTGCGATCTTGACCACGCCATCTCGGCAGACTGTGTCCTACGCAAGCCGTCACTGCCGCAGCATTCCGTTGTCAGAAAACGTTACAACGTGCAAACGTGCAACGCACGGGGCCGCACTCCGGATCGCCCCGTACGTTGCATAGTCCAGCCCCGGGGCCTATGTTTTTCTGCACGGCCTTGCTACCGACGGCCAAAATACCGGTCTCCCTTCAGATTCTGCCAGATTGAACGAAGAAAGATAATCTGTGTAAGCTAATCCACGACTGATCGCCAGCAGCTGCGCCGTATGTCACTACGCCTCCGCTGGAGGGGATTATCGGCACTGTCGCTTACATGGCTGGGAGCTACGCACGCTACCTTGACACAAGTCGGGGAAACAGGTGTTTGTAAATGCGTATTTGCCTGCGGGAGACAACCACAACAGGTTTTGTATTTACCGCTTCTGCCGACCATTGACATAAAAAGGCGTGCCAGCGAATGTATGCGTTGTGCTACTTAGGACGCTTCGCGGTCTTAAGGGGACAGACAACCAATTTTTGTCGAGTATGTTTTCTTTCTCTCAAATGAAAGGGCATCACTTCGAACACCTTAACCCAAAACTATTCTGCTGTTAGCGCCCTAGAACTTTTGAAATAGCAATTTCTAGATCTACCAGCCATATGTATCCCGCATCTCTTGCGGTTACCCAAGAGTCAAGTCCTCCCCTTCTCTTATTTCTCGTTCGCCCTGCTGGTTGAGGGGCAGACGGATGCTGCTTGCATCGGGAATGAAGACAAACTCGTTATCCGCTGGCACCTTGAGGATGACACAACTACGACATCATAGAGAAGTGAGTGTTCAATGCGTCTCCTGCTCTATTTACAGCGTATTTACAAGATGTTATATAGACCTTCTAAACACAACGGATTCCCATCAGCCTGATCAAAGAACAGCACTTTCCCTTTCGAAAGCACTTTCCCTTTGGCTGCAGACGAAATGTCCGGCCTGTGTTCCCTCCGGCCAATTATCCGATGCAAAACCACCTCTCTCAAGGCGATCTTTCGTCGCTTGCGGGTTTGCACGGTCCTTGCCTCATTCTTCGTAATTCACTGGGTCACCTCTAGTTGAATGGATCCTCCGCGGGCGTTTCGCCACTGTGGTGCAATCATCGCGCCACCGGAGAATGCGTCATAACACACCCGTGCGTGCACTGCAGCATTGTCGGTTACACAGCGCTGCGCGAGCCCTTTGGATATGGCATGTCCACGGCCACTCGCACTAGTTCCTCGCCGAGCGGAAACACTTCATGTGATGCCAGAGTCAGAGTGGTTCGGCGGTGAGTGGCCTCTCCGCCTCCTGGTCGCCGCCGCTTGGTCGAACACGGTGCAACGCAGAGGCAATGGTGAGGCTGCGCGTCCTTCCAGTGGTTGCGGGTCTTTTCGAACCCAACACCAAGTATATAAAAAGCTGGCTTTCCTATGAGCGGGAGGACATGCAATCTACAAAAACTAGCTTGTTCATCCCTTTAATACGAGTCCTCATTGTAAAAATTAAAAAAAAAATGCCGAGAAAGCTCATAAATATATAAGACCACCTTCGAATGTATTTTACAAAGTTTTCATTCGAAGTTATTTCGCCAGCTAATGACGCGTGTATGGATATCAAGGGCACGTGCCATTTTTATAGAGGAGTCATTGGCTCGGATTCTTGGCTGAAGCTGGGTACCAAATAAACTTTCCTCGTAGGACGGAGGGAAGTCACTGTGTCAGCACCATTTGCTGCGAGAGTGTGCATTCAGAGCGGGCATTCAGAGTGTAAAAACTAAAACAACACGTGGACCACATTACTGATGCAGATATCACGAACAAATATTGGACTCAGGAGCGACGCTGGTTATTGCCCCGAGAGTGCTATGCAACTTTTGGGACGTAAAAAAGCGCGGCAAGAGGCGCAAGGGGCATTGATTTCTAGCAGAATACGCGCGTATTAAGTAGATGCAAAGACACCACCACCCACGTCTGAGCGGCAATATTACAAATGGTTTCGTTCTGCCGGCGTTACGGTTTCGCCCGCCGAATCGATGCGACACACGCGCTGGCGATTTGGAAGGAAATCGCTCCGTTTCCCCGCGTCCTTTAGCGCTCGCCTTCTTGGTTGATACTAGATAAATTAAAATTTCATGCGCCCTTCTTTGGTCGCTGCCGCGCCCGCTTTCCTTCTCTCCTTGAGGGACCAAACACGAACGTTATGGAACCGTTACGACGAATCGAAGCTACGCTTGCCGGGCGACTCTACGAGATAAAACAGCTACAGAGAACTTGGTGGCTGGCAGTCTGGGCGCGTCGATATAAACTTTGGCGGGAAAAACGACAATACAAAAGGGATTTGTGAATAAAAGAAGAAGAAAAAAAAGACTCGAGAGAGAGAGAGAGAGAGAGAGAGAGAGAGAGAGAGAGAGAGAGAGTCAATATGACGCCCGACGGGTCGAATGTGTAAACACAGATCGTCATACAAGGAGGAAAAAAAAAACACCCAACGAAGAAGTTGAGAAGGAAATAAAGCAGATCAAAAGTAGGAAGCAAGGCGTTCCTGCTGCTTACGGGAAAACACACATTACGGGCCGAAGGAAAATTGGCTGAGTACAATGCAACGTACGCACGGAAAACTTATAGATTCGGGGAGTCTCATTGGTTTGGCATGGAAGTGAGCGAAGTAAAAGGGTTGAACGCACCATCGCAATGTATAGTGGCCAGAGCTGTGGGCACTCTGAAACGGAAATCGATGATGACGCTTTTTGTAGCGTCCATCTGCTCATGTCGAATGAAAAGGAAACTAGAGAAAGGAGAGTTAGCATTACAGGGCCGGCTGGTATCGCAGCTGCGCGCCGATATGTCCGCTCCGCAATGGCAATCCTGCTGTCGCATGGTCCGACTGTATTGCGAGAAGAGAATGAGAAAGTGCTTATATCTCGGTTCCCCCTTCCCACTTCCTCAAGACTTTTTAAAAAGCCTCCTCTCTGCAATAGGGTCATTCATTCGTTCATTTCGAAAGAGAACTTGAAATATGCGGGGGTTGAGAGAGCACACAGACGCACGGACTCGGTTACA